>JAANYP010001611.1:0-328633 GCA_020465985.1 Centrapalus pauciflorus | reverse complement strand
ACAGCAGTATGAGCACTTTTCTGGTGGCAAGAATGAAAACCTTACTCAAATTTTTGACAGGTTCAACAAGCTGATAAGTGAACTGGAAAGTGCAAAAGTGAATCTGGATCAAGATGAAGTCAACAGAAAGTTTCTCAGATCTCTTGGAGAAGAATGGACAGTCTATGCTGCACAATGGAGAACAAAAGACACTCTTGATGAGATAGAACTGGATGATTTGTATAACAGTCTAAGAGTGTTTGAGACTGAGATTGATGCTAAAAAGAAATCCTTTTCTTATAATCACAATACTGCTCTTCTGTCTTCTGAAAAATTAAATAACTGTGATTCTTTTTCAGGTGGTGATGGCAGCTCTACTGAAACCCACTATGAGGCTTTTGTTGCCAATGATGGACTATTTGCTCTAAATGTTGAAGACTTGGAACAAATTCCTCCAGATGATCTTGAAGAGATGGATTTTTAGTGGCAACATGCAATGCTGACCATGAGGGCCAAAAGATTTCTTAAAAGAACTGGAAGGACCAATTTTAAAGCCAGAACAGAAGGCAAACCAGCTTTTGATAAATCAAAAGTTGAATGCTATAAATGTCATAAGCTTGGTCACTTTGCCAGAGAATGCAGATCTCAAAGTCAACAGCCATCAAGGATTTCACAGCCCAATCAGACATCATCATCAACAGCACTTGTCTCCCAAGAAGACAATGTGTTTGACTGGAGTGATCAGACAGAGGAAGAATTTCAAAATCAAGCTCTAATGGCAGAAACATCAAATGTCTCCTCCACTGAACTACCATCTGAGGTAAATTCTAAACTCTGCTCTCAATCATGCAAAAATATGGTTAAAAAGTACAGAGATCATAATGAGAGCATGTGCAAAACTTTGGCTAAGATGGAAGAAAGGAGATATGAATACATGCAAGCCATAGAAGATCTGGAAAAACAGATCAATGATTATAAGGATAATGAGATTCAAATGGGATATGATCGAACCTATCATGAGTGGGGGAAAAAGGAGCTAAATAAGAAAATAGAATCTTTGAATAAAAAGGTAGAAGAGACTGAACAAAAGGTGTTAGAGGCTAATATGAAACTAGAATCTGTCAACATAGATCTAGGAAACTTCAAGTTAGCAAATCAAAAGCTGGAACACCTAATGGAAGTCCAATTTAAAGATAGAGTAAAATCTCAGGTTAATCCCAAAGAAGGAATAGGATACAGAGCCACTCCACCTCCATACAACAACAAGTACATTCATCCAATGAGTGAGGTCGCTGATAGAATTGTTAATGAACCACTAGATGAGTCTATGACTATTGTAGATCCTATCCTTGATAACAGTCCTGATTCAAAGGAAGATAAGATTCAAAATAGAGACTGTGACACAATGAGTGCACCCATAGAGGTCCAAGCTCCCAGTAAGAAAGGAAAAGAGAAGATGAGTGTATGCAATGTTATTCCACAAGTTTCTGTACATTCTAACTGTAACACTGCATCTTCATCAAAAGGAAATAAAAGAGGTAAAAATGTTCCTGTCTGCACATGCCAAAAGCATGGTGTTCAAAAGTTTCCTAAACGGCAGCAGGTAAGAGGAAATCAGAGAAACAAGAACCAGAAATTGACAGAAAAGTCTAGTTCTCCAATTCAAACTGTCAAAAGGTGTTTTCACTGTGGAAGGAAGAATCACTTAGCCAAGGATTGTTTTTATAAACCAGCTCTTGCAAAACAGACTGAGAATCACACAAAATCAAATCCTATTCAGGCAAAGCACTCAAAGGTGAAACCTTCCACATCAGTTCCAAAGAAAACAGTTGATCACAGGTTTACAAAAGTAAATAAAAAACAGTCCACACATCAAAAACAAGTTTTGGCAAAGCCTAAATCAAGTTTTAAACAAATCTGGTGTGTCAAGGACAAATCCTCAGATCAAACTGCTGATGCAATGTTAAGCCAAATTCTGAAGTTGGTAGTGCAAAATCTGAAGCTGTTAGCACTAAAACAAAAGATCAGACTGCTAAGCATCAATCTGGAACTGCTAGTGAATCATCTGAGACTGTTAGAAGAAAAGATGATCAAAACAGTTGGATACCTCATATAATCACTAAATACTCTCCAAAGACTCCATCAGTAGATCTCACCAAATATAAGAAGTCAAAAACAGTTTTTAGTTATGTCAATGCACAAGGCCAACCCAAAACCAATTTGGTTTGGGTTTACTCCTCTACTGACTAAGCTGTTATTTGTGCTGGGCAACCACAAGTCTCCTCATAGAACAAGATGGCATTTGGACAGTGGATGCTCTAGGCACATGACAGGCAATTCTGAGTGCTTGTCAAATTTCAAAGGTTTTGATGGAGGTTTTGTTGCATTTGGAGGCAACTCAAAAGGAGGTAAGGTTACAGGTAAAGGTACTGTTAATGCAGGCAACATGAAATTCCATGATGTTCTGTATGTTGAACAGCTTAAGTACAATTTACTAAGTGTCTCTCAAATCTGTGACAAACAGAACAGTGTTCTGTTCACAGATTCTGAGTGCATTGTCCTTTCAAACGATTTCAAAGTTCCTGAAAATCTTGTTTTACTAAGAACACCAAGAAAGGATAATGTTTACTGTCTGGACACAGCTCTTTTATTTAAATCAAATACTTTAAGCTGTTTGATATCCAAAGCATCATCCAATGAGTCTGCTCTTTGGCATAGAAGAATGTGTCACATGAACTTCAAGTCTATGAATGTTTTAGTCAAAAAGAATCTGGTAAGAGGCTTACCACAAAAGGAGTTCATCTGTGATAATCATTGTGTAGCATGTCTTAAAGGCAAGCAACACAAAACTTCTCATAAGGCCAAAGAAGTAAATTCAATCTCATCTGTTCTTCAGTTTCTTCATATGGATCTATTTGGTCCAACATCTGTTTTGAGTTTGAATAAAAGGGCTTACTGTTTAGTTATTGTTGATGATTTCACCAGATTTACTTGGGTTTACTTTCTTAGGTCCAAAGATGAAACTGCTGAGCTAGTTAAATCTTTTATCCTTAAGATAGAAAACCAATCCAACTCAAAAGTTAAGGTGATAAGATCAGACAATGGAACAGAATTCAAAAATCACATTCTAAACAGTTTCTGTGAGTCCAAAGGCATTGCCAGACAATATAGTGCACCAAGAACACCACAGCAAAATGGTGTAGCTGAAAGAAAGAACAGAACTTTAATTGAGGCTGCTAGAACAATGTTAGCTGATTCAAATCTGCCAATGACTTTCTGGGCAG
Source organism: Centrapalus pauciflorus (assembly GCA_020465985.1). NCBI lineage: Eukaryota > Viridiplantae > Streptophyta > Magnoliopsida > Asterales > Asteraceae > Centrapalus > Centrapalus pauciflorus. The sequence goes on along the minus strand of JAANYP010001611.1, from coordinate 325,370 downwards.
AAGCTGTTAATACAGCCTGTTATGTTCTGAATAGGGTTCAGGTTGTCCAATCACAAGGGAAAACTCCCTATGAGTTATTCCATAACAGAAGTCCCCTAATAGCTTTCTTCAAGCCTTTTGGATGTCCATGTACTATTCTTCACACTAAGACTCACCTAGGGAAGTTTGAAAGTAAGGCTGAAGAAGGATTCTTTGTAGGATACTCAAGTCAAAGCAAAGCCTATAGAGTATATAACAGTGTTTCTAAAACCATTGAAGAAAGTGCCAATGTTGAATTTAATGAAAATACTGCAAATGTCAAAGGCACTGGTCCTGATTGGTTGTTTGATTTAGATTCACTAACAAATTCTCTGAGCTTTGTTGAGTATACTGCAGAAGCTGATGCATACAGGGTTGAAGCTGCCAATACAAATTCTCATGCTGCCAACACAAATTCTCATGTTGCCAATACAATTTCTCAAGCTGTTGGCACAAAGTTTCAAACTGCTGCAGATTCAACCACATGGGATGAATATGTCACTCTTCCACTTCTGTCATGTGACCCTCCAGGGGTTCTGAATGCTTCACAGGATACAACTCCAGACACTGAAGTGCCACTCTCAAGTCCTGAGAGAACAGCTCCAACACAAAGGGAAACAGTCTCAGATTCAAGTCATGCTGTTCCAGAAACTGAATCATTCACTGATCCTGATGGAGATGATACAAGTCTTGGATCCTCTTTTCAAACAGAGAGAGAGAGCCTACACTAAGGATTCACAAGTATCATCCTCTTAATCAAATACTGGGTTATCCAAGCACTCCTGTACAAACAAGGAAGATGGTTCAAAATGAGACTGCTGCTGCTGAACAAACAGTTCCTTAATTCAGCCTAGCTGCCTTTGAAAATGCCTGTTTCATGTCTCAACTAGAACCTAAAAAGGCATCAGAAGCATTAAAAGATTCATCCTGGATTGAAGCTATGCAAGAAGAGCTCCTACAGTTCAAGATTCAGAATGTATGGACTCTGGTGGATCTTCCTAAAGGTAAGAGAGCAATTGGTACAAGATGGGTGTTCAGAAACAAGAAAGATGAGAGAGGGATAGTCATCAAGAACAAGGCAAGTCTAGTAGCACAAGGGTACACTCAAGAAGAAGGCATAGATTATGATGATGTATTTGCTCCAGTAGCAAGAATTGAAGCCATCAGACTATTTCTGGTCTATGCAAGTTTCAAAGGTTTTAAAGTGTATCAAATGGATGTAAAGTCTGCTTTTCTGTATGGGACAATTGAAGAGAAAGTATATGTGTGTCAACCTCCTGGTTTTGAAGACTATAAGTATCCAGAAAGGGTTTACAAGCTAGATAAGGCTCTCTATGGTCTCCATCAAGCCCCCAGAGCATGGTATGACACTCTGTCATCCTACCTTCTACAGAATGGATTCAAGAGAGGCACTCTGGAAAAAACACTTTTCACTAAGTCTATCAAAGATGAGATTCTGCTTGTTCAAATCTATGTTGATGACATTATCTTTGGCTCAACAAATGACTGTCTGTGCAAAGAATTTGAAGCTTTAATGCACAAAAAGTTTCAAATGAGTTCAATGGGAGAACTCACTTTCTTTTTAGGACTACAAGTCAAGCAGAAGCCCACTGGACTCTTCATAAGCCAATCAAAGTATGTGAAAGACATACTGGACAAGTTTGGGAATCAAGACACCAAAGCTGCAAGCACTCCAATGGATCCTCACAAGCAGCTTCATACAGACAAAGATGGCATAGATGTGGATATTCATTTATACAGATCTCTTATAGGATCTCTTATGTATCTAACATCTTCCAGACCTGATATCATGTTTGCTGTCTGTGTGTGTGCTAGGTTTCAATGCTCTCCAAAGGACTCTCACTTGGTTGCTGTTAAGAGAATCTTTAGATACCTTAAAGTGACTATGGTATCCTAAATACTCTCCCCTTGTACTAACTGCTTATTCTGACAGTGACTATGGTGGATGCAACATTGACAGAAAATCCACAAATGGTGGATGTCAATACTTAGGAGCAAGATTGGTCTCTTGGCAATGCAAAAAGCAGACAACTGTGTCCACATCATCCACTGAAGCAGAATATGTAGCAGCTGCAAGCTGCTGCTCCCAGCTAATGTGGATTCAAAATCAGCTAAGAGACTATGGTATGAATTTCTTATCCACTCCTATTTATATTGACAATTCAAGTGCAATCAGCATTGTGCAAAACCCAGTGAAATTCCCAAAAACCAAGCATATAGAAATCAGGTTTCACTTTATCAGAGATTGTAATGAAAAGAAGCTAATCCAAGTTACCAAAATACATACTGATGATCAGTTAGCTGATCTATTTACAAAACCTTTTGATGTAGGAAGGTTCACTTTCCTGGTATCAAATATTGGTATGGTAAACATGGATTAATTTATTTTCATTATTATCTAACTAGTATGCTTATTTAAGGGGGAGTCACTGTTTCATTGAAAAGATGCAAAATTTTCAACTAACAGCTTGAGTATTTTCTCAAGATGCTAGTTCATTTTCTCGGACTGTTAGTTATTCACTTGATCTGTCAGAATGTGCAGGGTAGTTAGGTAATTTTAAAATGTGTGTGCGCGGGACCCAACCTTTTTCAAAACCTTTAAAGGTCCCAGTTTCGTTCAGTTGTAACTACCAGTTACCAAATTTCTTCCACGGCCTTTCTTTTCTCTCTGAACGATTCACACACTTCTTTGCAAACCCTAAACCCTTCGTTTGATCATCCATGGAGTTTGTCAAAGAACACAACTGTCTTCCCTACTCTCTAAAGCACTCAGACCTTCAACCGTTCCATGACATGATGGACTTTCTTCGTCACTCCCATATCCATCATGCACTCAATATAAACCCCACCATATACATATCACATATCGAACAGTTCTGGAACCATGCCACTGTTCAATCCATAAATGGAATTTCTTCTATACTATCAAAGATTGATTGTAACATCCTCGGATTAAAATTATTATAATTGAAGTTTATTAAGTTTAAATTTGTAGAATGTGTGAAAATCATCTGGTATTCACTAAGCATTCGCTTACCTTTTAGTTGTTGAATTTTTACAGGAAAAGGGAAGTCTACAGCTGGACCGTCTAGCTAGGATATTTGTTGAAGTATTTGAAGAAATCTACCGTGAGCTTTGGTATTTGGATTATGGAATTATTGTTATAATAAATTTGGGATAATGTAAAATGTTTGAGTATGTAGACTTAGACATGTAACCTTGTAGCACCGTAGGGTGTTAAACTCAGTTGTAATACTTTTATTTATGTATTTTACTTCCGCACTTTAATTAAGATATCAGATCATTATATATCTGTTTGTTGGTGAATAATCCTGGGTGAATGGTAATTGGTGGTTATTGTGGCAAGGGTGTCACAGCGTATGGTATCAGAGCAGTAGTTTGAGATTCAAGTGTCCGTGAGGTCTTGGTCTCAAACATTAAGTGTTGACATGTAGTGATACTAAGTAATGATCTGAACTAAGATAGGTTACGATCTAGTAATCATAAGAATATTGACTATCATACGGGACAATTGGGTGGTGTCTATAAATAAATGACATGTTACTAAATAAGTTATATGTTTCATATTTCAGAACATGTCTGGAGGAGGAATGACACCAGAAGAGACGAGGGAAATGATGCTAGCCATGATGGCTGAGCAAAACCGAATGATTCAGGACCAGTTTCGGGCTCGAGATGAGGCCGAAGCTAAGCGAAGAGAAGAGAAGAAAAAGAATAAGGAAAGAGAGGGAAACGATGACGAGCAAGGTGACAACACTGGGTCATCAAATAAGCCCAGGGTTTGTCGTTTCAAGGACTTTAAGGGAAATGGAGCAGTTGAATTTACTGGATTGGGTGATGCTGTTAGTGCACTGGAGTGGATAACAGCTACAGAAAGGACTTTCCGAATCAGCGATTGTGCTGAGAAGGATATGGTCCGATTCGCTACTGCCATGTTCACCAAAGACGCAATAATGTGGTGGAACTCGATGGTGAATGCACTAACAATGGAGAAGGTTGCTGTAATGAAATGGGCTGAGTTCACTGAAGTTTTCACTCTGCAGTACTGCCCGGCCGATGAGCGCCGAAGATTGGAGGCTAAATTTATGACGCTGATTCAGGGGACTAAGTCTGTGTCCCAGTATGCCGTAGAGTTTACGAGGCTGAGTTTGTTCGCGCCTCATCAAGTGGATACCGAGGAGAGGAAAGTGACCAGGTTTGAGGCTGGTCTTGATTTGGAGATTCGAATGTGGAACAGATCTTGGGTATGTCGGGATACGTGATGGGGTCCGCTGCTGCTTCAGTCAACCCAACTCAACCTTCACCACCGAAACGCCAACGCGAAGGGGGTTATTCTGGTTCTTCACGATCATCTCAGTACTCGCCACAACAATCTTACCGTCGACAGCCTAGTTCATCTGGTCATTCACGTGCTTACTCTATTAACACCGAGCCGCAGTATTGTAACAAGTGTCATCTGGAACACTTCGGCAAGTGCACCAACGGGCGTGCGTGTTTTTGCTGCGGAGAGTTGGGCCACTTTCAAAATGAATGCCCACGGAGATCTGATGCTTGCCATAAGTGTGGAGTATGGGGGCACTATAGTCGGAATTGTCGAAAGAATGCTCCAGCAGTTGCTGCTCCAACATCAACATGATCTTCAGGAGGTTCAAGCGGTGGTTCAGTTAACCGAGGTCGGGGTCAGTCGCAAAGGGCACCGGCTCGTGCATTTCAGATTACTGCAGAAGAGGCTAGGGAAAACCCGGAGGTGGTCACGGGTATGTTTATTGTAAACTCTTTACCTGCACGAGTTCTTTTCGATTCGGGTGCCAATCGCTCGTTTGTATCTACTATGTTTGCACAACAACTTGCCATGCCTTTGTCTAAGCTATCTGCTGTACTAGATATTGAAACTGCTAGTAATACTTTAGTCAAGGTAGACCACGTATACCGTAACTGCACCTTAGTGATTGAAGACGTAGTCTTCAATTTGGACTTGATTCCGATCGAGTTCAGTGAATTTGATGTGATTATCGGGATGGATTGGTTGATAGAGAATGAAGCCCATATAGTGTGTAAGAAGCGTATGATCAAGATAACTACTCCGGAGGGGCGTGAGATCTGTATTTATGGGGATAGGAGAAGTGGGGATCTGTGTCTGTTGACTGTTGCAAAAGCTCGAAAGCTTGTTGCAAAGGGATGTGACGCCTACCTGGCATATGCTATAGATGCCAAGGCTGAGAAAAAGACGTTGGCCGATGTGCCTGTTGTTTCACAATTCCCGGACGTGTTTCCGGAAGACTTGTCTGGCGTGCCGCCTGAGAGACAAGTGGAATTTAGAATTGATCTGATCCCTGGAGCTGCACCGGTAGCTCGTTCTCCTTATCGCCTTGCCCCAACCGAGATGAAAGAGATGATGACACAACTCCAGGAGTTGTTGGACAAGGGTTTTATTCGACCATGTTCATCGCCGTGGGGAGCCCCTGTTTTATTTGTGAAAAAGAAGGATGGTACAATGCGAATGTGCATTGATTACCGGGAATTGAATAAACTGACTGTTAAGAACAAGTATCCGCTGCCGAGGATAGACGATTTGTTCGACCAATTACATGGGGCGAGTGTATTTTCTAAGATTGATTTGAGATCGGGATATCATCAATTGAAGGTTCGAGAGGAAGATGTGCCTAAGACAGCTTTTAGGACACGTTACGGGCATTACGAGTTTCTGGTCATGCCTTTTGGGTTGACCAATGCCCCGGCTGTCTTTATGGATCTGATGAACCGAGTTTGCAGACCGATGTTGGACAAGTCGGTAATTGTTTTTATAGATGACATTTTGGTGTATTCAAAGTCTGAAGCCGAACATGCTGATCATCTAAAAGAGTTATTGGAATTGTTAAGAAAGGAAAGGTTGTATGCCAAGTTCTCAAAATGTGAGTTTTGGCTGCAACAGATTCAGTTTTTAGGGCATGTGATATCGGGGGCCGGAATTTCTGTAGATCCAGCTAAAGTAGAAGCGGTGAGAAATTGGGAGTCGCCTCGTTCAGCTACTGAAGTCAGAAGTTTTCTGGGGTTGGCGGGCTACTATAGGAGATTTATAAAGGACTTTTCGAAAATTGCCGTTCCTTTGACGGTGTTGACAAAGAAGAATGCACCTTTTGTCTGGGAAACCGTGCAGCAAGAGGCGTTTGATGCTTTGAAGAAGACGTTAAGTGAAGCACCGATACTTGCCCTACCAGAGGGTAATGAGGACTTTGTTGTATACACTGATGCTTCGAGGTTGGGACTTGGTGCAGTATTGATGCAACGTGGAAAAGTTATAGCTTATGCTTCGAGACAGTTAAAGCAACACGAGAAGAATTATTCAACTCATGACTTGGAGTTGACTGCAGTTACGTTTGCGTTAAAATTGTGGAGGCACTATCTATATGGGACTAAGTGTCAGTTATACACGGATCATAAGAGCCTGAAATACATTTTCAGCCAGAAAGAACTTAACATGAGACAGAGACGTTCGATGGAGCTAATAAAGGATTATGACTGTGAAATCCTTTACCATCCTGGGAAGGCTAACGTGGTAGCCGATGCTTTAAGTCGCAAAGCATATGCCAAGGATTGCTGTTATATGTTGACATCTACTATGTTAACATCCGCTATTATTGATGATGTCAAGGCCGCTCAAGAGGAAGCCTTGAAAGACGAGAATGTTGGTGCTGAAGATATAAGAGCACAGATTAAGGATATGGAAACAAGTGAATCAGGTTTGAAAGGTATATATGGGAGAATCTGGGTGCCAAAGTATGGAGGCATGAGAAATGTGATAATAGAAGAAGCTCATCAGTCAAAGTTTTCTGTACATCCCGGGAGCACAAAGATGTACAACGAGCTGAAAGCAGACTTCTGGTGGCCCGGATTAAAGAAAGATATCGGACAGTACGTAGAGAGATGTCGAACTTGTCGGTTAGTGAAAGCCGAACACCAGCAGCCTTACGGTAGTTTGCAACCGCTTCCCATCCCGGAATGGAAGTGGGAGCATATCACGATGGACTTTGTCACGAAGTTGCCGAAGACTAGGCGTCAACACGATGCAGTTTGGGTAATAGTGGATCGGTTAACTAAGTCCGCACACTTTATACCGATTCGGGAAAACTATTCATTAGAGAAGTTAGCTCACATTTACATGGATGAGATCGTCGCTAGACATGGAGTACCGAAGTCCATAGTATCAGATCGAGACAGCCGATTTACTTCCAACTTCTGGTCGGCATTACAAGAAGGGTTAGGAACGAGGATTGTTATGAGTACGGCTTACCATCCGCAAACCGATGGTCAAAGTGAAAGGACTATCCTGACACTTGAAGATATGATGCGGTCGTGTGTGTTGGACCTTGGTGGTAATTGGGATGACCATTTACCATTGATAGAATTTTCGTATAACAACAGTTACCATGCGACAATCAAGAAAGCGTCGTTTGAGGCATTGTATGGGAGAAGATGTAGGACTCCTACATGTTGGAGGGAAACCGGTGAAACGCCGATTGGTGGGCCGGCATTATTACAAGAAACAAATGAAAAGATTCAATTGGTAAGACAGAATATGAAGGCGGCCCAGGATCGCCAGAAAAGTTATTACGACAGAAGGCACAAACCAATCAGCTTTGAGGTAAATGATTGGGTGTATTTGAAGGTGTCACCTATGAGAGGTGTTACACGTTTTGTAAAGAGAGGAAAGCTGGCTCCAAGATTTGTTGGGCCATTTAAGATAATAGAAAAAGTTGGAAACCAGTCATATCGTTTAGAGTTGCCGGAAGAAATGTCGGGCATACACCCGGTGTTCCATGTGGGAAATCTCAGGAAGTCATTCACTGCCGAAAACGAAGATTGGGCAGATCACACTGAATTGCAAATCGATGAAAGGCTCCGGTATGTTGAAGAGCCGGAGTGTGTGTTAGACACGAAAGTGAAGAAATTGAGAAGTAAAGAGATAGAGATGGTGCTTGTTCGTTGGAAGCATCACAAAGGAGCAAATCATACGTGGGAGCCTAAGTCTGAGATGTTAAAGAAATATCCGCAACTTTTCATATCCGAGTAACTTCGAGGACGAAGTTGAGCGTGGTGGAGCCCATGCTGTAACATCCTCGGATTAAAATTATTATAATTGAAGTTTATTAAGTTTAAATTTGTAGAATGTGTGAAAATCATCTGGTATTCACTAAGCATTCGCTTACCTTTTAGTTGTTGAATTTTTACAGGAAAAGGGAAGTCTACAGCTGGACCGTCTAGCTAGGATATTTGTTGAAGTATTTGAAGAAATCTACCGTGAGCTTTGGTATTTGGATTATGGAATTATTGTTGTAATAAATTTGGGATAACGTAAAATGTTTGAGTATGTAGACTTAGACATGTAACCTTGTAGCACCGTAGGGTGTTAAACTCAGTTGTAATACTTTTATTTATGTATTTTACTTCCGCACTTTAATTAAGATATCAGATCATTATATATCTGTTTGTTGGTGAATAATCCTGGGTGAATGGTAATTGGTGGTTATTGTGGCAAGGGTGTCACATTGATGGCACTCCCAACACCATTACTGAGGAATCCATTCGGTGCCATTTGCATCTTCTAGATGCCACAGGTATAACTGACCTATCCCTTGATGCTTTACATACTGGTCTTTTTAATATAGGTTATAGGGGTCCTGCTGATTCTTTTACTTTCTTAAAAGCCCATTTTTCTCCTAAATGGAAATATATTGTACATATTATTCAGCAGTGCATGAGCCCCAAAAGAACTGGTTGGTCCGAATTTTCCTTTAACATTGCCACTGCATTAGTGTGCTTTTCAACAGGCCAACGGTTCAATTTTTCTAACATGATTTTTCAGGGGATGTTAAGGCATCATTCCCTAAAGAGTGGGAAATTTTTGATGTATCCCAGATTTCTGGCAGAAATCATTGCACACACTTGCACCACTGCTCATTCACATAAACGGATACATGTTTCCCACAGGCACTCACTACCCTCTATAAAGAGACTTTTGAAACATAGTGCCAATTTTTTGAGTGTTGATGTTCCATTGCCTTCTGCAATGATGAACATCCTTCCACAAAACAGAGGAGAGGGTCCTGAGCAGGCTCAGCCTATCATCACTGCTACACCCCCAGGACCCCAACCCCCTCCTCATGATACACAAATTCCTTCTGAACCTTTTGAACAGCCAACTCGCCCACTAAAATTTTTATACAAAAGGAAAAGGGGACCAGGAGCTCCTTCCTCCTCCTCCCTCAGACAAGAGTCATATATCCCTGTGCAGGAGGACACTTCTGCACAGCATATCCAAAGGGAACCAATTGAGGAAACTCCCATCCTCACTCAGGAGGTGAACATCTCTTCAGAGATTGTTCATATGGGTTCTGTGGCTGGCACTACTGATGTTTCTGCAAAAGAGACACAGTACAGTGCGAACATCTCTAAGACCACATCCATGGCAACAGCCAGTGTGCAAACACAAGCTGGAAGTCTCCAGAACCAAGAACAGAGGGGCCCAGAGGTTTCTACTTCTGGTATTAATGTCAGTGATAGATCACAAGCACCACAGGTGTTTTCTGATCTTGAGGCTAGTCTGCAAATCATGCTTTTGACGGATCCCAGGATGAAGCCTGTTGTAGCTATGTTGGAATACCAAATGTCCATCATTGCTGCACAGGGTGCACAAATAATGGCCCTAAAGCAATCAAAAATGGCTCAAAATCAGAGGATGGATTATCTTCATAAGGGGTTTACCCTTTGTGGAAATAAGATCATTCAATTAGAGCGTTTGATTCAAACCCAAGGGGCAAAGGTTGTAGGTCCTCCTGACCAAACCAATGCTTCCAAAAAGGGGGAGAATCAGGAGGTTCCTGAATCAGTCCAAGCAGCTCCAACAACATCAGTCCAAGCTGCCTCAACAGTTCCACCTTCTAGGCTAGCAGTCCCAACAGCTTCTCAAGCTGTTAGCCTAGAAACTCAAGCTGCTGCCCCAAAAGCAACTGGAGTTGTTCTAAGAGAAAGGGTTCAAGCTCCATCAAGTACAGTCCAAGCAACATCCTCTTCTGCAAAAGACAAGGGCAAGGGCATCCTTATTGAATCTCCAAAGCACAAATTCTCTTCCAAAGAAGCCCAGATTGCCTTTGATGCTGAAGTTGCCAAGAAATTAGCAGAAGAATTAGATCAGCAAGCCCAGCCCCCAATAGATGATGATGAGACCTTAGGTGATTACCTAAAGGGGTTTGTGGGCAAAAAAGGCGAAAAGAAGAGAAAGATGCCAACAGGGCACTCCAAGGCTGAGCACAGAAGATTTTTAATCAATTTTGCCTTTGCAGCAGGTATTCCAAAGAAAATGGCTCAGTCCATGACTACTGAAAAGCTGCAGGAGATACATGACAAAGAGATGGAGAAAAGAAACAAAACAAAAGTCTCCCAAGAAGCCCAACCATCAAAGGAATCAGTTCAAACTGAAGCTGCTGCCAGTGCACCTGCTCCTACTGATCAAGCTGTTGCTTCTATTCCTTCATCTGTGTCATCATCACAAGCAAAGCTGTATCAAGTTAAGAGGGTATTATTTGATCAACAACTGCAAAAGGCAATGGAGATAGAGAAACTGATTGATCAGCACGATTTTACAAAGCCTCTGATAAATTACTGGTATGCCAAGTCACTAGACGACAGAGATTTAAGAGTTAAGTTTGTGATAAGAAGAGAGTCTGGACCAGAAGAAGAATTTGATACTTGAGATGGTTCAGAAGTTGACCAGGGATGAGCTAACAAAGATGTACAATATAGGGTCTGTTACACAAGTTAGATCTGCTCTACCACAAGTGAAGCAACTTATCAGAGATCTAAAATCAGTTGTTGACCCTGAATTTGCAAGGAAAGAGATAGAGGATGCTGAAAAGAAAGGGAAAAAGATCAAGCAAGTTGATCTGTTTGTCAAGTCAAGGACATACAGAATTAAATTCACAGATGGGTCTGGTATATTCTTCAATCTCGAGTTTTATAATTTTTCAAAAGATATGCTGCTTCAGGTAAAATCTGTTAGGATATCTTATGATAGAGAAGAGATGAAGAGAGAATTTTTGAAGGCTATAGATCAGAAACTTGCACAGCTATAAGTTTTTGAAAGCCTTGGTTTGTAAATAGCAGTTTACTTATTCATTTCCATTTTTGTATAGAACTTAAAGTCTTGTGTAAAGAATTTAAGTTAGGGGGAGATTGTTGGGAAATAGTTTAAGTATGTTCAAACTGTTAGTAGAGTTTATATGTAAATCCAAAGTTCATGCTGCTAGTTGAAGAAACTCGAGCTGCCAGTGTAAAAGTTCAAGCTGCCAGAGTAAATCAACTCGAGCTGCTCAGTTCATACTGTCAAGTGATTCAAGCTGCTCAACAGTTTCCTAAACAGAAAGTGCTGATTTTCAGGAAAAGATATCTACATGAAGATTCCAGCATATCTACTATCAGAGAAGTCATGGTTCGTCAAGGATACATATCAAGAAGCAATATAAATACATAGCATAGGTCTTTCTATTGTATAGGAGTTTTCTGCATATTTGAGTCTGTAATTGCTTTGTTGATTGAGTTTTCATAAGCCTCTAAGGTTGTAAAACCCTAAGAACAGTTTGTGTTCTTCGTCTAATCAAACAGATTAGAGGTGATTGTAATCATTGAATTCAGCAATACAAACAGTCTTTACTACTTCTTGTGTTTTATGCATTGTTGATTCTGAAAGTTTTTGTTAAAAAGTGTTATTCCGCAAACTTCTTAATTAAACTTTCATTCAAAGCAAGATTATTGATTTATACTCTGATAAATTCAAATCAGTTAGTCTTGGTTAATTAGTTTTAGATCCTGTCAGCTGGTTCGGTTCCGAATACCGAATTTTACCTAATTTAAAAACCGAATATCGAACCGAGAGTACCGAATACCGAATTTTAGCTAATTTAAAAACAGAATACTGAACCGAATATATTAATTCGGTATCGGTCGATACCGGTACCGGTACCGGTTCGATACCGATTCGGGTTTGGGAAATGGTACCCGTCGCTCACCCCTAGCTCAAGGGTATAGACACCAAGAAGGTATTGATTATGATGAAAGATTTGCTCCAGTGACCAGGCTTGAGGCAATTCGTTTGTTTATAGCTTATGCTGCACACAAGAGCATAAAGGTATGTCAAATGGATGTAAAGAGTGCATAAATCAAAGAAAGTACACATTAGATCTCTTGAGAAAATCTAAATTTGATCAATGTTCTCACATCAAAATCCCAATGGCAACCAATGTAAAATTAGATGATAATACCTGTGGCAAAGCTGTTTCAATAACAACTTACAGAGGTATGAACGGGAGCTTGCATACCTAACTACTAGTAGAACAGATGTACTGTTTGCTACCTGTCTTTATGCTAGGTTTCAAACTGATGCAAAGGAATCACATCTAGCTACTTTAAAAGAAGTTTTAGATACCTAAAGGGTACACTAGGTTTGGTTCTTTGGTACCCCAAAGACTCAAGCCTTGAACTAATTGGATATTATGTAGGTCCCAATAGGTTTCCCAAGTATGTTGCAGTAAGCTGTAGAGGGGGGTGAATACAGCTAATTAAAACTTTGACATTTTCTTAAAGTTTGTATGCATATATTTACAGGTGTTAATTACTAACAGGTTTGAACTGCGGAATAGTTCAAACAGAGATGACAGAAACAACAGATAATCATCTAATCTAAGACTGAATCAGACTAGAAACAAGGAATTCACTCACTAAGATGCACTCACTATTTTACAAGACACAAATGATCAACTTTGAATAAGAACAGCTTGGACACACTATAACTATTCTTTTCTAAGTTGAACAGCAGAACTTGCATGCATGAAAACACAATTCTTTTTGCACGTTCTGATCTTGTGGATATCTGTCTCTCTCAATTGGTTATCTCTCATTCCTTAGAAGCTTCCTTTTATACTCACTCAGAGAATCCTAGTGAAACTTTCTCATTCGATGCAGAGTTAGTGGAGTGCCTTTAAAAAAAGACAAGACTGCTTTTCTGAACATTCTGACAAAACAGAATTTGTCCCTTTGTAGCAGAATCTCTGTCTTTTCCTTTTTATCTCTGTTGCATGCTGCTTTACCTTAAAGAGGAATGTTAACTTTAAATCTTTCCTCTTCATGTGTAGCCATTTTGATATAAGAAATGGTTTGTCACCCATTTCAAATATCCTCTTTGTCTTCATGTATCAGAAGAGCTTAGGCAGTGAAAGCAGCTTCTGATTTTCCACATTGTCTTAGACTTGTAAAATGATCTCTACGTCCAAGAATATACATGATGACATGGAAACAAATTCCATAAAGTGTATAACCTGTTCACAAAGAACAGAACACTTAACTTGGGTCAATGTTGTTCAACAGATATGAACAGCGTAGACGGTATATGCCAAACCTGTCTAACAGTTTAGGACAGCTTAGGCAATCTGCCAGGTTACAACGAATGTAACGGTGTGAATAGCTTTAGGCTTATATTGCAAATCACTTATCAGGTTTCAATAAGGCATTAAAAAGCCTTAAATTCTACCCTTAAGTGTATCAAATAGGTTTGATTAATAATCTCCCCCTATGATATAGGACAGGTTTGACAATATACATTACAGTTGCAGAAATTTTTTTTTGCCTAACAATCTCCCCCTATTTTTAATATTCAGTCTAAGCTGATTTTATCAGGGATCACAATATACATTTACATTACAGTTGCAGAAATAAAAATACAACATTGAAGTAAAGTAAAAAATCAGTTTATACATATTGATATTGATAGAATCAACATATGTTTTTATAAGTACAACTAATGTACTGAGAAAAATTACAACACATGTAATAGGGTACAACTTATGTACAAAGAAAATTCAACACATTTGGAACTGTTGAAGTTGGGAGCAAATGGTAAACATATCCAACTAATGGATAGCTTCCATTCGTCATCCATTTATCACCAGTAGATGGACCTTGTTGTTGTTCTTCAGCTTTCTTCTAAGCCTGTTCTATGCTAGCACCGGTGTCTTCCAACTCTCTTCTGATGAACATGAAGTATGGACTCTCAAGTTCTCCTCTTTTGTGGAAGGCTGTAAGCTGATCCCATATGATGACTCTCCATCTGGCATGCTTTTCAAAAGCATTAGAAAGTCTGAAAGCTATGATTTGTATGAGACCAACTTTATGAAGAATTGAAGCTCTCTGAAAAAACACGTTCTCTTAGACAGAGGATCCACAAAGAATGCCCCTACTTCTGGCTCTTCAATGAACTTTCCTTCTTCTAGTTCAACCCCTTCAGGCAAGCTGTGATCAACTCCTTTGATCTCAGTAGCGTACATACCTTGTTCAATCATCATGACCAGCTCCTCAAGCTCTCTATCCATCTTTTGTTTTCTAGGCTTGATCTTAGGTTCCACTTGTGAGGTACCCTTGATCAATTCTTCTGAGATTAAGCCTAGATCTTTTACTTTCTCCATCAGCTTTTTAACATACGCACTGACAGTTTTGGCAGTTTCAGATTTTGGTCTGCTCAAGGAAACTGCTAGTTCTACCCTCTGTATCCCATGTTTGCACCGTCAGTGGATTCATAAGCTTCCAGTTCAGGAACATCAGCACCAAACCTTGTGATTTGAAGCCTTCACTGTTTACCTTTCCTTGAGATGGGAACAGATTTGACAATTGTTTCTTTGGCAAGGTCAAAAATTTTTTTGAAATGGGACTATCAGCAGAAGTGTATCTCTTTCACTTTCAAGAACTTAGAGTCTGTTTTAAAACTCTGTTCACGTATTGAAAACACTCTTCTTGCCTCATCAAATTGGTTTTCTTGTCTAAGAAAAACGGCTCTGTCATTTTCAAACAACTCTTTCGCTTCCCTAAGTTCTCTTTCAGCATTCAATTCGGTTTCTGAAGGCTCGGATTTTGGGTTGCTTTGAAAAACATTTAAAATATCCTGATACAACCCTTTGTAGTGAATAGCTTGAGCTGCGTATTCAATTACTTTGCTCTCATAGTTCACCACATTCTCAATAAGAGCATCATGGTATTCAGAAGCTTCTTTTTGAAATTGTTTCAACTTCTTTTCTAGAAAATCAATGTTGTGTTCTAAAATAGAATTGGGAACATATGGGTGAGGTACGGGAGCCACCGTTTTAGCATTGATTTCCTGTTCTGAGTAACTGTGGAAATAGTCATCGTCTAAAGTTGGTTTTCTAGATGAATAACTTTCATTCAGTTGCTCATAGGCCATGAAGGTTTGAGTATTCTTTATGTTTTGCCGGTTAAGATCCTCTTGATTCAGAGCATCTTCAGATGATCTATGAAAAATAGTTTTGTTTCCCGATCTCATGTAATTATAATCATACAGAGTGGGCAATACCATCAATACTTTATGAAGAGTTTTTGGATTTTCAAAACCGATACCTTCCTTAGAGTGATAAACCGTGTCTGCTTAGGCGTGTTCATGTGAATGGTTTGATCTGTTTGTCCGCGTTTGAGAAATTTATCATCAAGTTCTTTGATACAGACATACAAATCAACTCTTTCCTTTTCAATCATTTTGAATTTTTCTTTGCTATCAATATTCTCATAATGCAACGACTCATAACGTTTTGTAAGATCTGATAGCTCATATTTCAATGAATCCTTAGTCTCATTTGCCATGGTTAAACAGCTTTTGAGATCAGTATTCGCATCATCAATCTTAGCCTTTTCCCAAAGAAGTTTCTACAAACAGATTATGTTCATTCATACACTTATCATGAAAAACTTTTTATTAAACCTTTTCCGATTGAAGTTCATTATAAAGAGCACACAATTCACTGGTACAAATTTTATCTTTGGTCACAACAGATCTGTGTGACGATAAATATACGATCACACTTGTTTTTTCATTATGTGTGTGACTAAAGGTCCCGTGACCAAAGGGTCCGTACAGTCACATTAGATGGTTAGTGGTCGTATCCATTTACAAAGAGTGACCAAAACCATAAAATGTGTGACCATATGATCTTTAAAATCAAGGAAGTGTATTTGTGTGACTATTGTCCATGCAATGGCCACTTTCTTTTTATGATTGTGCGACTGATTGCAAGCATTTGGTCACACAACGAGTGTCTTCTTGTGGGCTTTGGTCACATAAAATTATGCCAAAAGTGGTCGTAGGTGTTAAAAAGTGTGACCATATGCTCTTATAAGTGAGGTAAACTTGTATTTTTTGTGAATATTGTCAATGCAATGGACACTTTGTTATTATGTACGTATGGCTGATTGCAACCATTTGGTCACACAACGAGTGTCTTCTTGTGGGCTTTGGTCACATAAAGTTATGCCAAAAGTGGTCGTAGGTGTTAAAAAGTGTGACCATATGCTCTTATAAGTGAGGTAAACTTGTATTTTGTGTGACTATTGTCAATGCAATGGCCACTTTATTTTTAAGTATGTGTGGCTAACTGCAACCATTTTGTTACACAACAAGTGTCTTCTTGTGGGCTTTGCTCACATAAAATTATGCCATAAGTGGCCATAGGTGTTAAAAAGTGTGACCATATGCTCTTATAATGAGGTAAACTTGTATTTTGTGTGACTATTGTCAATACAATGGCCACTTTATTTTTATGTATGTGTGGGTGATTGCAACCATTTGGTGACACTACGAGTGTCTTCTTGTGGGCTTTGGTCACATAAAATTATTCCTAAAGTGGCCGTAGGTGTTAAAAAGTGTGACCATATGCTCTTATAAGTGAGGTAAACTTGTATTTTGTGTGACTATTGTCAATGCAATGGTCACTTTAATTTTATGTATGTGTGGCTGATTGCAACCATTTGGTCACACAACGAGTGTCTTCTTGTGGGCTTTGGTCAGATAAAATTATGTCAAAAGTGGCCGTAGGTGTTAAAAAGTGTGACCATGTGCTGTTTTAAGTGAGGTAAACTTTTGTGTTGTGTGACTATTGTCAATGCAATTGTCACTTTATTTTTATGTATGTGTGGCTGATTGCAACCATTTGGTCACACAACGAGTGTCGTCTTGTGGACTTTGTTCACATAAAATTATGCCAGAAGTGGCCATAGGTGTTGAAAAGTGTGACCATTAATTGTTCACCCAATGACCACTTATTTTATGCACTATTTAGTCACACAAATAATTAATCAAACAGTGGGCACAACGTGTGACCATATGATATATATATTTATATAACACCACAAATAGAAATTGGAATATGTATATTTACAGTATTTGCATCAACTAATTAAACAGGACTGTAAAGTAATGACTTTTGACTCTTCATTCTGGTTTTCGCTTGCCTTTGTAATTACAACTCATGACTAGTCACACAAATCCATTTTTTTTTGTTGCGCTTTCGTTTTAATTCTGGTGCAGCACCATCTGCTGCCTTTTGTCCAAAATCTGGTGGTGTAACCTGTAATAAGAAACAAGGCATATATCTATGAAACACTAAATTAGAATGAAGTACTACATGTGTTTGTGTGTGTGTGTGTGTGTGTGTATATACATATATATATATATATATATATATATATATATATATATATATATATATATATATATATATATATATATATATATATATAGGTAGATAAAATTCCTCATGACCCTCATCAATAATCACTTTGTCCATGGGCCAAGCATAAAAACCACCTACTACATCTTTAGCTGTTTTGAAACCATTGTTTCCTTCGTTCGAAATACAAGCTGTATCCATTCTCGATTGGTCAACGGACACTTTGTAGCAATCATCTGGGAGTGGTGTCTTATGAAGCATCATTTATTCATCTGTCAAGTAGACAGTACCCTTAGCAATGATACTTGTCCTCTTTATGTTCCACAGTTTACAGCTGAACATCTAAAGAAAATGATAATGATTATTATGTATTTATTTTTAATTTGTATGTATGCATGCATCAAAATTTGATTAAACTGAAAATCATTGTACGTATGAATATTTTAGATGAATACATATATTGTTGGGAAAATATCATTTAGTATAAATGTCAAGATGCTAGTTGAGTTTTTCATGCTGGTGCTTACAATTCTGCAGCTGTTAGTTCAAGAAACTCAAGCTGCTAGTTCAAGAAACTCAAGCTGCTAGAGTCAAATGATCAAGTTACTTATTGATAATAACAGAAGGTGCTACAATCAAGGAAGAGATAAAGATCAAAATATTTGAAGATATCTCTTTAAGATAAATTGTAGTTTTACAAGGAAACAAATAGAATAGAATAACTAGAGTAGATAGAAGTTCTCAATGTATACATGTAACATTTTGCTATTCTGTTTTAAGATTTCCTAAGCCTCTAAGGTTGTAAAAGCTTAAGAACAGTCTGTGTTCTTCGTCTAATCAAAAGGAATAGAGGTTCTTGTGAAAGTTGTAATCATTCTGAGTTTCAATATAAAGTTCTGAGTTTGAAAGTTATATACCTGCGGTTGTTTTGGCACTGTTGAAGAGTACTGTCTCTTTTGCCTCAGTTTAGTATTCTTCGCGACTTGTGAATCAGGTCGCGAGCTGTTTGACTCGCCAATAGATTTACCAATCGATTCCTATATAAACTCGGTAAATTAATAAGTCATGTATATATGTAAAACTATTAAATCACAGTGAGAAATTAATATTAAACTGATCAATTTAATTCAAATATTTTAATACTTAAATTTGTTTGTACAACTGGCTTTTCCTTCGCAAATTGGCCCTCATCCTGATGAGTATTGGCAGCGTTAGGATTAATGTCCAATGCCAGAGAATCTTGCAATAAATATTAAGAAATGAATTTGTTATCAATATAAATGTATAAAATGTTAATTAGCATAATTAATACGATAAATGCCTTCTTCAGATTCTAGTGCATGAGTTGACAATGAATTTAGCTTCTCCCATTGTGCATCCAACCGAGCCATAAGTTGGTTAACCATCGCCTGTGTATCTTCCACTTGCGTTGTCAACGACTTTATCCTAAGGTCTTTGTCTTCACGTTCGCATATCTCAGCAGCAAGTTTTGCTTGAAGTAGTTTGACTCTCTCATCATCCGATGCTTTTCTTCAACAAATATTAAAAATATATATAGATTGTCACTCCGCTTCCCACTCCTCTTCCATATCCCGACTTTTGGGGACCAAATACCTCTGTCAAGGCATCAGTCCCCTCATCAACCATTAAGGTTCCGGCTTTGATATCGTCCTCGTTGGCTCTCTGCATTAAAGATTCCAATAGGCAGTAAGTAATTTATTTCACGAATATAAATATGAATATGTAATTAAATTATGTATTAGCATATATCTGTCAAGCATATATATGTCAAAATGCTTACTACTTCATCGGCCTTTGCTTTAGTCCTTTCATCTCGAAATACCCCTTCTTTGTTTTGTTTTCCTTTTAACCACAATACACCACGTGGGAGTTCTTCATCTGCTTCAAATACTTTTTCTTTGATCTTATAATCATCAAATACACATGTAAAGTTAAACCAATTAGTGTGTTTGTGTGTCTATATATATATATATATATATATATATATATATATATATATATATGTATGTATGTATGTATGTATGTATGTATACAGACTTAGAAAATTGAAAACAGAAAACGAAAACAAATTAATGTTCTATAAATGTAGTTACCAGTTTCTTTTTCACATATTCGTATCCACCTCGTCCCATAGTAGGCGGATAAACAGACTTGGAGCGCACCTCTTTAGATACATCTGACTTTTTCTTAATTTCAGAACAAAATGATACTTAAATAACGTGTTCAAACACAATATATAATCTGAAATATATATGTATTGACTTAATTATAATATAACCAAAATCTGGTAAACTTTTGTGCTCGTATACTGTACGAAATCAACCCATTCCTTGGGCTTGACAATTGCACTATACTTGGGTGAGACTTGATTAAGTTTTGAAGGTGTATCTTTGTTCGGCAGTATGTATTTTTCCCTAAATTTTCCTTCTGAAGTTCCTTAGATGTACACCTAGACGATTCATTACTAGCTTTCTTTATGTCTCATCAACATCAAAACATCGCTGTAAATAACAAATTAAATACACAAATCTAATTAACAGCAATCTTGTTTAATTTTTTAACATTAAGAAATTAAACATAATTGGTTAAAACAAACCGTGATTTCATCCCATAGCTTAGCTCTTGCTTCTGAATCGACCTTCTTCCATGACAAAATCTTCAAGCCTATGTGCTCATGAACCATGTCTCCTAAAAAACTTACAAACAATGTTTTGTGATCCCCTGTTAGCCTATCCATTGTATCAAACTTTACCTTGAGCTTTAATGCATCGGGTCTGCTGTAACATCCTCGGATATAATTTATTGTAATTAGGATACTTAGATGAATTTTTGTATAATTAAGTTGAATTATGAAAAATGATTATGTATCTACTTATTTAAAAGTTGGTTGCTATGTTAAGAAATTTAAAATTTGAGAATTTCAACTTTTAGTTATTAAGTATGATTGTTAAATGTTAATGATGAAAATTATGATGAAACTCAGTATTTAATGGAACCAGATAAGTTTAGGGGCTAAAGGTGCCAAAGTTGGAAAATATGGAATAAAATGACAATTGGTCTTTCATTTTCATTCATTTCACCATTTCAAACTCAAGAGCTCTCTATCTCTCTCTAAAATTTCTGCTGAAAATCGACTAATTGGAAGCAAATTCGTGGATTAAATCTGAAAATTAACAAGATTCAAAGTTGAAATTAAGGTAAGAATATCATATCTCAATTTGGGGTTTATTTTGATAATAAAATGCATAAAATTCGGATTTAGAACCTGAAATTCAGTGGTTGCATGTTTGTTATCAGTTGGAAAGCATTAATTGAAGTTCTTAGAAGCTCCAGAAACAAGAATCAATCGTTGAATCATCTTAAACGGTAAGAAATCTGAAATTTTATGAAGTTTTGTGTTCTTGAGGTTTTTCCTCATTTTTGGTCCAATCTGGACGAATTTGAGTGTTAATGATATGGAAAATGGTTTAGAAACATTCAAGATATGTTAATATATCATTATTTTAAGTTGCATGTGGCTAGATATTGGATATGGAAATTTTGGTGTAAAACCCGTAAGTTGCGACCTGCATTTCTGCAAGTGAACTCGGCGAGTTCTATGGTGAACTTGGCCAGTTCCCATGAACACTTGAATTAATCTTCAAAAATTCATAAGTATTGGATCCGAATCCGGAATTCGGATGAGACCCGAACTTAGATGGAACCGAACTCGAATATGAACCGAACTCGGATGAGACCCGAACTCGGATGGGTAAAGTAATTCGGATGGGTCCGAAATCCGGCTGAGGATCCGAACTTCGGACCTGAACTCGACGAGTTCCCAGAGCCAACTCGGTGAGTTGGTTTCATTTCTTGGGAAATTTGGATGGGGTTTTAAAGAACCGAATTTATGGATAATTAATTCCACTTTTGGGATATTTTTGGTAATATATTAAGGCATATAAAGGAGGGTTAATTGGGAATGATAACACCTCGAATGATGGTTTTTAACGTGAGTTTCGGATGACGGTTCCGAATGTTGTAACACCTTTAATTGTACAAATTGACACTCATTTGTTGATGAACATTTTTCCTTATGGAAATGTAACAGGTCCCTTGTGGTGTTGCCCACAGTGGGGTACTTTGTGATCCGGTTGAAAGCTCGAGGAGAAATAATATTGATTAAAGTTTAATAACGCACACACTGTGAGTACATATGATTTCGCATGTTTATATCTGCTTTATGTTAGCTATTGCCTGCTGAGACATGTTGTTTCACATTCATTTGGAATTCTACTAACTTGCGTAGACTTAGATGCACATTGATCTTGTTGCATGTCCGTTCTTTTGTTGTGCATCTATCGATGGACCGGCGGACGCATCTGTTACTCTGATCTTACTGCACTATATGGCCCGGAGCTGATCCCTCCTAGGTTCTGGTAGGCAGTCAGTCATCCCCGATGTTATGTCGGTCTCAGATGGTTGGTTTATATGCCGAGCTTTGGGCTCGTAGGAGCGACGGCTCATGTGTGTCTTACTTTGTGTACGTGGAGAGTGCACGACGTGTGTCGTCGGTGTTACTCTTGTGGGCTTCATAAAGATTAATAAAATGCGTAAATCTGTGTATTCACTAAGCATTGCTTACCCCTCAGTTGTTGACATTTTTACAGGAAAATATAAATCTGCTGCCGGACATTCTAGTTAGGTCGTTTGTGAAGTTTTGGGAAGATATCTACTACTCAATCGGTAAATGTGCTATGGGAGCAATGTTGTAATATATTCTGGATGTTGTAATAATGGATTTGTAGGTCCCGAGAGGTTCCCAAAGTATATAGCTTTAAGCTGTAGAGGGGGGGTGAATACAGCTATTTACAAACTACACACTATTTTCTCAATGTTTGTATGTATTATCAACAATTTGTTAATTACAAACAAGCTTGAATGCGGAATAGTTCAAGCTGAGATGACAGATACAACAGTATGTTCACTAGTCTAAGACAAACTCAAACTAGTATACAATGAATACACTCACTAAGAAGCACTCACTGTGTTTACAAGACTTAAGGAACAGCTTATGTAAAACAGCTTAGACACACAGATACTGATTTACACAGAAGGCTTGCATGCATGAAAATCACACTTGCACGTTCACTCTTGGTTTCAGCACTTAGCTTTCTTCACACTTCTTTCTGTCCTTAGAAGCTTCCTTTTATACCCACTCAGAGGATCTAAGAGAAACATCTTCATTGGACGAAATGAAAAAGGAGAAGTCTTGTTGAAAAGACAACATAACCTTTTCTGCACTTTTCTGAAAAGCAGACTTGTCTTCACATGTGCAGAACTTTTGTCTTTTCACTTTGTCTACTGTTGCATTGCCTTTAACTAATTTAGGAATGTCAACTTTGCGTCTTTCTTCCTTGTAAAGGCCTATTTTGATATAAGAAAAAGGTCTGTCACCCTTTTTCAAATAACCTTTTGTCTTCATGTTACAGAACAGCGTGGGCAGGCTGAGCAGTTCTGTTTTCCACTTTGTCTTCGACTTTGTAAACTGATCTTGTAGTCAAAAACAATACATGATGACTTGGAAACATATTCCATAAAGTGTTTAGCCTGTTCACAAAGAACAGCATCTGTTCACAGAGAACAGAACACTTTAAAATTGCCCAAGCTGCTCAACAGTGTAGAGCAGCGTAGACAGTTTATGTCCAGCCTGTTCAGCAGACAGAGCAGCTTGGACAAACTATCTTAGTTGCAACACATGCAACAAATAAAACAGCTTTAGACTGATATTGCAAATCATTTTCATGTTTCAATAAGGCATATAACAGGCCTTAAATTCAACCTTCAAATGCATCAACAGGTTTGATTATAAATCTCCCCCTCAGATGTAGAACAGGTTTGACTGAGGCCTTTTTGTGCCTAACAGGATTGAGTATGTAGACTTTGTATTGGAACCTTGTAGCACTGTAGGGTGTTTGACAAAGTTGTATTATTTTATTTATGTACTTTTATGCTTCCGCATTGTAATTTAAGTATGCAGATCATTATGTAATTTATGTTTAGTGATTAATCTTGGGTGTATTGTACTGGTGGTTATTGTGGGAAGGGTGTCACATCCATCATGATCATCGTACTCCTCTGATTCATTGATTGCAGAACTATTTTGTTATGCCCCTCGGCGGAACTATTTTGATTGGACTTGAATTGATTGCAACATGATCCATCTCATATTGTTCATCATAATCATCGTACTCCTCTGACTCATATCCATCATGATCATCTGCCTTGCCATTATTTTGAATAAAAAGTTGAGTGTTCATGGTTACAGTATCCATGATCCTTAAGTTATTTTGGAGAGAGTTGAAAAAGATAAAAATAATGAAGATTCGGCAGAAAAGTGTAAAACTAGATTAATGATTGTGTTTGTAGGCATTAACTGTTATTATCAAAGTTTAAGGAATGTAAAACGTCAAGTCTAATTTAAAATTTTTGCATAAATGTTGGCTCCATGTTTAAAATATTCCAAAAATCTTTCTCTCCAAAATTAATAAGAAAAATATCTGAAATTTTTATGAAAAAAAAATACAAAAATGCATGAGTTAGCTTAATGGTAAAGGTGGTGAATGGTGTTGAGTTGGTCACGTGTTCGAGTCTAACATGTAACTTCTTTGGATTTTTTTATTTTGTAAGGTGGCGTTTGGTTTGAAAGATTTAAACAACTCAATTAGGATTTGGATTTAGAAATACTTCATTGTCATGTTTGGATACAATATTTAAAAAAAAGGATTTAGCTCACTTAAGATTTTATATTCCCCACTTCTCCACCTTTAATAATCCATCCATCCCCCTAAAGATCTCAAAATTCTATCATTTTAGAATCCATCTTATATTTTGAACGGCTAGAATATCATTAACAACCAAACTTATATAAGCTAAATAACTTAACCTGCAATTTTGATATAGTTTAAGGACCATTTGTGCAATTTACTCTAATTTGAATTCAAACCAACAAAAATGATCAACCAAAATATGTACATAAACCTAAACATATATTGTATTATAAATCAAAACCCGCTTGTAGTAATTACAATTATTAGCATTGTATTCTGTACAGAATAAGGAAATCACTAGGTCATCTAACAAGCCCAAATGTTGTCGGTTTAAGGATTTCAAGGGAAATGGTGTTGTAGAGTTCAATGGATTAGGGGACGCTGTTGCCGCACTTGAATGGATAACGGCAACCTAAAAGGACATTCTGTATCAGCCATTGTGCTGAGAAGGACTGTTGGTACACCCTGTGTGACGATAGCAGTCTAAGTAGTATTAGCATTTTGTGTAAGTCATGTTACTAAGTATTGAATATTACCTAGTGTTTGATATATGTGTGTTTATGTGTGTTTGATATTTATTGATTGTTTGTTTGAACTTGATGTAATGTATTACAAGAAGTTCAAACATAAGTTCAAAGATAAACTCAAACATAAGTTAAAACATAAGTTCAAATATAAGTTTAATATGTGATATTCGAATTTAGAATAAATTCGAATTCATCATTAAAAAGACATTCGAATTTATGGTAAATTCGAATATGCACTATAAGGTAGATTCGAGAGTGTCAAGGGGACAAACTCGAATGGGCCTTGGGCCTGATTCGAGTTTGGCCCATGACAAACTCGAATAAGCCTCTATAATTAGAGATTAACTCGAATCATTAGAGGACTTTTGCAGAATTCGTGTGAGATTAAGCAAGAGGGAGATCTCGAGTTTATCAGTATTGTGAGAGTTATTTCGGAGAGAATCATCTCGTAGGTGCGTTCGTCATCGTCCGTACAACGTTGTGATAGTCTTCGTGTTCCGTTAACGAGGATTCCGCACTCGTTGACGGTGTCGCGTCTAGATAGATCTGTGTAGTGCAAGACCTTACAAGTGATATCAGAGCCTAAGGGGTGTTCTTCGTGTTCATAGAGATACATCCTAGGTTTCTTGACGCTTTTGGACGGTTAATCATGGATTTTTGAAGATTTCGACTTTAGCAAATTTGGTTTCGGGAAATACTTTGTTATTTTTAACAATTTTTGATCGAAATTAGTATTTTTACTCGCAAAAATATTAATTTAATCTGAAAAACATTAAAAATTCGAGGTATTAGCCGTTTCTCGAGTTTGCGGCGCTCGAATCTGTTAAGGAGTAATTAGGGTTTTTGTTCACTTTCGAGTTTGATCAAAAATACGCTCCTGTCGAGTTTACTAAAAAGATTTCGAATTTATCTAGTATTCGACTTTGGATTAAAGTCGAATAGGGAATCTAAATTAAATGGATTTCGAATTTGATTGTGGTTCGAGTTTGCCTGGACGTTCGAGATTAGTGAGACCTTCGAGTTTGGAGACCTTCAAATTTGTCATACATTTCGACTTTAATTGGACTTAAATACTTAACTTGAATTTAATTCCAAATAAGTTTAAATTTGATTAGTTTCGAATTTACCTAAATTCGAAAGAATTAATTTAGATTGATTTCGAATTAAATTAATTAAGATTTAATACAATTATCTTTGAAACAATGTCAAATCTACAACGGTTTCTTGAAATGGATCACGAGGTCGGAAAAGCAAATACTCCGCCTAAACTGATGAAACTTGAAGACTATTATTGGTGGAAGGATCGGTTTGCCGACTTTGTGCGATTCAATGACATGCGTATGTGGATCTGTATCGATGAGGGATACATTCCACCGACTGCTGAGATAGAGGGACGACAAAAGGTTGTCACGTATTCTAAAATGAAGGACGATGACAAAAAGCTGTTTGAAGCAGAGAACCGCGCATACGCTATTATACGAATGGCGTGACCTCAGGACATACTGCACACTTTCCGAAATCAAAAGACATCGAAAGAGCTATGGGAGTCTTTGGAGAAGAGGTGTGAGGGTAACCCGAGGGTTCGGAGGAAGCGTATGGAGATGCTTAAACAACAATTTGTGATCTTCAAGGCATTAAAGGATGAGAAGCTGGACGACACCATCACGCGTTTCTATCATCTGCTGACAGAGCTGGAAAGTCATGATATTGAGTATAGCGACACTGAAAAGAATAATAAGCTTCTGGATGCCTTACCAGCCAAATGGGCGATGTACGTGGCCATGATTAAGCTTGATGAGGATAAATACTATACTCAATCTCTGGAAGATGTGGTGGGAACGCTGCGGGCGTATCATTTTGAGTTACTAAAGGCAGAAACGGATTATGAACAAGTCCAAAATCCAGCAACGTATTTTGGAAAATCAAAACCTTCAGTGGCAGCTGAAATGAAGACAGCTACAGCCTTTTTCACGGGAGAAACGGCGTCACCAGCTGAGCCAGAAGACGCACAAAGTAGAGCTTTCTTAGGGTTTGGTAGACCAGAAGAACAGCAA
Organism: Centrapalus pauciflorus; assembly: GCA_020465985.1. NCBI lineage: Eukaryota > Viridiplantae > Streptophyta > Magnoliopsida > Asterales > Asteraceae > Centrapalus > Centrapalus pauciflorus. The sequence goes on along the minus strand of JAANYP010001611.1, from coordinate 298,344 downwards.
CATCAGACTACACCGGCATCAACATCTCAGGGCTATTCTAAGATGCCTATGAGCGCTAAATCGGCTGAAGACCATCTTAATCTGTTGGCTTCATTTGTGGCCGCATATGGAAACTCCGTTCAAGGTAAAATCAACGATCCTGCACTCTGGGATAAGGACTACGATTAGGTCGATCCTGATGACCTTGAAGAGATGGATCTCCAATGGCAACTGGCCATGGTGACTCAACGGGTTAAGAGGTTCATCAAACGGACATGAAGAAATCTGAATATGAGTAACAACAGGATTGGCTTCGATCAGTCCAAAGTCAAATGCTACAACTGTCAAGGGTTAGGACACTTCGCCAGAGAGTGTCAGAGACGGAAGGTAGAGAATTACCAAGGGAAGAATCAGAACCATGGACAGTATCAGAACCAATCCCAACAGTGATATCTTCCGAGTACATCATCCAGTCAAGCCAACATAGCTGGTCTGTTATCTAACGTCACATCAGACAGAAAGCTGGACGGTACTTATGACTGGAATACACATCCTGAAACGAATGCTAGAGCCTTTATGGCTGAAGTGACTGAGAGTGGATGTGAAGGAGCAGAGCAGAGCACTGGGGACAGCAATCAACAAGAAAGCAGTCCGATGTGGGTGGAGAAGTTGGATGATCGGACGATTTTGGAGTTTGCCGCTCAGATGGCCAACGTCGAATCAGATCATGCAAAGGTAAGTCTGAAATTCTCCCTTTTCCATGAATTGTGTGTTTTATGTGCTACATATAACGATAGGTTAAATTTAGTGCTAGAATCACATCATAATATCTCTGCTCAAAATGAATCTTTAATATCAGATAATGCTAGCCTGATAGATATAAAGCAAGATCTTAGGGATAAGCTTAAGGCTGATACACAAGACGTTATAGTTCTAAAGGACAAACTGAGCGAATAGTGCGTTAGGTTAGAACTCATGTATGAACATGTCTAGGCATTAACCAAGGAGCTGAAAACCAAAGACATAGAGCTAGCTGAGTCTAAGGTGAAGGTAGCTGAGGCAAATAGTAAGCTAGAAAAGTTCAGGAACTCAAGTCTTAACCTAGGATTTAATTTATTGTAATTGGGATAGTTAGATGAATATTTGTATAATTAAGTTGAATTATGAAAAACGATTATGTATCTAGATATTTAAAAGTTGGTTGCTATTTTAAGAAATTAAGAAATTTGAGAATTTCAACTTTTAGTTATTAAGTATGATTGTTAAAATGTTAATGATGAAAATTATAATGAAACTCAGTATTTATTGAACCAGATAAGTGGAGGGGCTAAAGGTGCCAAAGTTGGAAAATATGGAATAAAAGGACAATTGGTCTTTCATTTTGCATTCATTTCACCATTTCAAACTCAAGAGCTCTCTATCTCTCTCTAAAATTTCTACTGAAAATCGAATAATTGGAAGCAAATTCGTGGATTAAATCTGGAAATCAACAAGATTCAAAGTGCAAATTAAGGTAAGAATATCATTTCTCAATTTGGGGTTTATTTTGAGAATAAAATGCATAAAATTCAGATTTAGAATCTGAAATTCAGTGGTTGCATGTTTGTTAAATCAGTTGTGTAATAATGTTATCCCGAAAGTATTTCAGCGCCTCAATGATTTCTTATCAATACTCAAGAGGAACAAAGCTCAATAATCAAGTAATGATGAAGAAAGATAAAAGTAATGTTTGAGAGAATAAATGCAAAGTGGCGGCTGTTGTTTTCTCAATTGTCAACCGTATGATACAATGTAACCCTAGGAGCCTATGTGTAGGCTCCTTTAATTAAGTATTACATATTGGCACATTTGGTCCCTTGACTATTACAAAGAAATAAACTACAAGGAATTAAATACAAGACTAAATACTAAGATAATAATTATTACAAAACAACTCCCTATTATCGAAATAAAATATCTAACAATCTCCCCCTTTTCGATCATTTAGGAGGTCCTGGAACTCTGGCGTGATCCGTAGATTCTCGGAGTCCAAGGATGACGTCGAAGCGTCTGGTCACTTGTCTCAAATGTAGCCGTTCGTTCAGGAGTTCAATGCCGCTGAGGGTATCCTGTATCTCCTTTGGTGTGCATCTTTGTTGTGGATCTGGTTGAGCGTCAAAGTCTTGAACATTCTGTGTAAGTGCAGCTCGAACCAGTCTTAGTGTACCATCGGAGTAACAGGGAAGATCCTCAAAGCGCATGTATCTCTTATAGCCCTTGTAATTGACAAAAATAACACCCGGGTCTCCTGAAAGTACAACTCTGTAAGCCGGGTGGTGGGCTAGTAGAAAGCTATCTTATTCTAGTGCTCGAAGACCCACTTTAACCATAGCGCTCTCGATAGCCATCTGGAAGTCTCTTAGGCACATAATGATTGAGCGACGGTTCATGCTTCGCACTAGGGCACCTACGGCGGTCATGTGGGTTAGACGTTTCCTGATGCGATTTTTCAAGATGTTGTGAAGGAACTCAACGTCATCCGCACTTATGAAGTCTAGGTCATTCTCAAAGATGTCATCTCCCGTGCCATCTTCTCTTTCTACTTGGTAGGAGGGATAGTAGACTTTGGCTCTTTTGCACATGGTTATGGTTCGAAGTTTCTTTATCTTCGATTTCGAGACCTTTGACCTTGTTTCCCGGAGCATCAGTTGATAGTATTCGGCCTGTTCAGCTTTGGAGACATTTGTAAGTTCCATAAGTAGGCGTCTGCTGAAGGATCCAGGCTTCTTTCTGAATACCATCTTGAATCTTTCTTCTAGGTACGGGTTCTGAAACTGCTCCGGGGGAAACTTCTGCAGGAATTCTTTAAGGCCTTGAACGGGGGGTTCTTCGATTTCATCTTTTTTGGCTTCAAGAAGCTTTATGATAGTCCCCCACCGTTCTTGTCGCATTTTGTCCTTTTCTTCCTGAGGCAGTGTTTGAACCTTTCCTTTTGTATAATGGTCCACCCAGAATATATCATCTTTTCTATAAATACCAGGGCCTTCCGGAGTTTCATCGAAGCAATCGACCCTTTTGGTTTGGGAGGGACTTGGAAGTTCGGTTTGTTGGACTGGAGGAGGGCTTGGGGATCTTGGAGGGCTTAGGACTATATGGGATTCTTTGAGTGACTGGGGAGCTTGGATGGATGATAGGATTTCTTCTTGAGGAGCTGGTGGTGGTGAGTTCAGGAAGTCAAAAGAAGAGGATGAAGATTTTTTCGTTGGAGATTCAGGTTCAGGCTTAGGAATTAATAAAGGTTCGCTGTCGTCGATATCGGAATCTGAATCAGAAACCAATATGATTTCAACCTTGTCATGAGGTTCCTCAAATTCTACCATAGCTGTCATCGGATCCAGTGGAGCTGGACCCTCGACCATGGGCTCGTTTTCTATAAAAAGGTATTCCTGAGCCTCCTGCCTCTGTTCCCCTGACCCCTGAAATTCAGTCCCCTCAGCGGTCTCTGCTCCCCCTATAAACATGACGGGTTCCTCATGTTGAACCTTTCGCCTTTTCTCCCCCTCATGACGATCAGGGTCGTCCTGATCGTCATGCTTCCTTTTTGGGGCCTCTGCCTGAGGGCGGCACTGGAGTTCGATGACCGCCGACTCGAGGCGATCCATTCTCGAATTAAGCTGTTCCTGGACTTGCAGTATTAGGCGTGTAAGCGCATCTATCTTGTCCGACAGCTCGGAAATCTGATGTTGAACTGAATGGGAACCTGGTGGGGGGCCAGCTTCGGAAGCGACACCCTTACCCTTGATGAGTGAAAGTAGGGCGGTGTGACGTTCCTCAGCGGCTTCCCTTTGGGGGTCCAGGTCAGCCCGGGTAATCACGCCGGCTGCACATAAAGCTGCCGTTAACATCTCCAAATTTATTGGGAGATGGCCGGAAGTGGACGGCGTTGATTGAGCCACTCCCGGTCTTCCTTCCGTCATCTCTGGCTCCTGAATAGGACGCTCAGATCCATAGGTTTGAGGAGCTGCCACGGAGGCAGCTCTTGGGGATGCCACGAAGGCATCGTGCGGTGTGTGTGTTTGAGGGGATGGAATCGTGAAGGAATGAAGTGCGGTCACCTAGGGAGGAGTGTGACCTCTTTCAACACCGCCACTCTCCGAATGAGAGGGCGATGGAGTATGTGCTATAACCCCATGAAATGAAATGGTTTCCCTTTGAGGGGAAACCAAGTGGGAGGTGGTGGTTAGTTCGACCGTTGGACGGACGGTCTTATGGTGAGGAGTCCGGCTTATTGGGCTTAGTTCACCCTCAGATTGTACCTCCCTCGCTCGCACCACAGAGACGGTCCTTTCTGAATCCGCCGTCTCTGCTGCCTCACCTGCTGCTTCCTCCCTTACCAACACAGGCTCCCTCTCACCCATACCTAGAGATTGTTGAGGTTGCTGAACATCTACCCGAACTCCCTCATGCTCACTCATACTTGCCTCACCTGCGGATTGGTTAGTCTCAGACGGTTCCGACTGAGACTCATCTAGATAGCACTCCTGAATATAAGCCCTAACCCGCTCCATTCCTCTTGACCTCATTAACAACGACAGAGGTATTTTCATTATCGGCACTGTCGGGGCCCCCTTTGGCAGAGTTAACTTTTGAATCGCCACGGTGGGGTAGACGTCTGCTTCCGGACGTTCATGGATATCATCGTCATGGTCCATTGCATACTGTATTATTAGCTGCAGAAATCGCTGTAGAGGAATATATTTTCTTCCTTTCTTTGTGCTCCTCTCTACATGGACTCTTCGTAGCTCCTCGAATAGGAAAGCAGCATAATCTACATGTCGATCAAAGGCAAAGCCAGTGAACATGGCTAGTACCTGAGCCGACGCAGAGTCGTGTCCGGAGTGCTTGGCGGTGAAGCATTTATTGAGTACATCGAAAAATATTCGCCAGTGGGATTGAAGATTTTTGTGCGGAAGTCTGAGGGTTTGGAGAGAGGGCCATCATAACCCAGAGATTGGATTTCAGCTAGGGTTTCGGGAATGGAAGGATTTGGGTCAAAATGTTCACGGGTGGGAAGGTAGAATTCGAGTGGTAGGTGAAGAATGTGGCGGATGGCGGATATAGTGAGTTTGACTGGAACACAGTCTATGGTTGATGTGAAATGAGGTTCGGGGTCAGAAACGTATTTTAGCCTGTTCCAGAATTGTTGGAGATAGATTTGGGGAACAGCTATGGCGGTGGATAAAGCGTAGTAGATTGGATGGCGAGTGAGGATGTCGAATGCTAGGGTTTGGGGTTCTTTGGTCAGGATGGAGACGTCGAGTTGCCAGTTATGCGGAATGAACTCGACAAACTCGGCGTTGGGGAGGATGGATTGTTCAGGGAGTTGGGCGTTATTGTTTGGGATGGGGGGATGGGGTATAGTAAGCACAACTGCTGGTTCCATTATCCTGCAAGGTGCATTAGAGTTAGAATAAGAAGACTCAACTGATAAGGCATTGATGTGAAGTCTAGATTAGTGTGAAATAGAAACTGCCTGATCTGTTTGGCATCGGGTCTTTATTAGTAGAATAAAATTCTACTAATGAAGTCCAAAGTCAATCGTTAAGAGACCGATGTTAGACCAGACTTTTTCACTCAAACACTAGTCCTAACTCTCATCAATGGTGCACTGTTAGTAAAAATATTTTTGTATTTTTGAATTTTTTAAAAATGCAAAAATGGAAAAAAATGAAAAATTTGAAAAAAAAAAAAAATGCTAAGTGTTGGATTTCGGATGGTGCTAATTCGGATGAACAGTGTCACCGAATTCGGATCAGGCCGAAATCCGGATGATGCATGAATGGTGTGTGGGGGGTTCCGAATTCGGATGGTGTGACATAAGTGACCGAATTCGGGTGGTGGTCCGAAGTGCATGGAATGGAATGTATAGTGGTGGTCCGAATTCGGATGGTGCATGAATCATGATCCGAATTCGGATGAACAGTGGATGAAGAATGTTAACTTATAATGAACAATTTTCATACTTTTGAAGATCCGAATTCGGGTGCACAGTGATCCGAGTTCGGATGCATAGTGTCCGAATCCGGATGAACAGTGGTGATTGTGACAAAAATGCATGAAATTACAGATCCTAATCTAAAAATAAGTAAGAAACACTTTATGTAACTACTACTATGTAAACAAAACACATTAAATGTCCTAAAATTAAGAAAAACCGAAATGAAAAGTTACTAAAATTTTGAAAATCAAACACACAATATATGAAGTTAAACACTGAAATAAAGGTAGAAATGGTTTACCTGATAGTGCCGTAGATGAAAAATGCAAGAAAAACGAATGAAAGAGGTGGTGCAAAAGCTTCGAAGTCGTGAAAATGGAGAATGTGGGCGGTGGTTGTGCGACGGTGAAGAGAGAAACAAGAAGAAGATACAAATATCTTGAGAATGAAGATATTGACCGTTGACCAGCTATTTAAATTCGACCGGGTCGGGTTCGGATCAGAAGATCCGCGCCCAAACCAGAAAATGGGCCGGCGGTTTCATTACACAACACACACACACAATTAATAACTTTGGGCTATTAAAAAATTGAAACAAGATTAAAAAATTTTGGCCCAATTTTGTTAAATCTTTTTGTGTTTTTCTTTAAAAAAAATGAGCAAAAACAAAGTAAAATATTTTTGATATCTTCTTTTAGTATTAAAATTAAGACAAAAATAAAAATAAAAAAAAATAGAATGAAATAAAATATTTTTGGCTTTTGATAAATTTGAACAACTAATATCTTTTTGGGATTTTCTGACCTATTAAATTAAACTTAAAATTAAATAAAAATATGACCAACCTAAAATTTAAAATTTAACTATAATGAAATAAAAAGAAACGAAGAATTATAAAAATTTAAAATCCTAACTATACTCCCCCTCAAATAAATACCAGTTCCTTTCCTTTTCTTTTTCAGATTAAACTCGACAACCCTTTTTAGCCTTACAAACACAGACAAACCTGGATATTGTTTGCATCCCACTCCGTGATGAACAATTCACACAGCAATTTGTCAGGATCATTAAATATTAAAAATATACACAGATAAGGAAATATTGAGTTTTAATTTTGTGACACAATCCTTAAATTTAAATAACAGATATTTTCTAAAATAAAGGAATTTCAATCATGATAGATTGAAATAGAATTATTTAAGACAATATCTGATATTTAATTGGAAGGCGGATTCAACATGTCGATATGGGATACTAAAAACTGAAAACTTGGTTCGTCTAAAGCTTTAGTAAATATATCTGCAAGTTGATATTCAGTGCCAACAAAATACAACTCAATGGTTCCCTTTTCTACGAGATCTTTAATAAAATGATACCTGATATCTATGTGTTTTGTTCGAGAGTGCTGCACGGGATTGCAAGAGATGGCAATTGCACTTCCAGAATCACAGTAAATTGGGATATTGGTGAGTGAGAATCCATAATCGCGTAATTGTGTTCTCATCCACAGCACTTGAGAGCAACAGCTTGCAGCTGCTACATACTCAGCCTCAGCTGTAGATATGGAAACACAATTCTACTTTTTGGAAGACCAACTCACCGGTCCATCTCCTAAAAACTGTATTCCTCCCGACGTGCTTTTTCTGTCAACTCTACAACCTGCAAAATCAGCATCTGAAAACGCGGTAAGATCGAAATCGGTTCCCTTTGGATACCATAGACCAAGTTCGGGTGTACCCTTAAGATAACGAAAAATGCGTTTTACCGCCAAATGGTGTGATTCTTTTGGGTCGGTCTGAAATCTAGCACAAAGACATGTTGAAAACACTATATCTGGCCTACTAGCAGTTAAGTATAGTAAGGATCCTATCATCCCTCTGTAAGTTGTATTATTGACACTTTTCCCAGAAGGATCGGTGTCTAACTTACAGTTGGAGGCCATGGGAGTTGCGATACTCGTGCAAGAGTCTAACTTATACTTCTTGAGAATGTGAAGAGAATATTTCGACTGGTTCACAAAAATCCCATCCTCAAGTTGTTTGACTTGTAATCCGATGAAAAAGTTCATTTCCCCCATCATACTCATCTCGAACCTGGACTCCATTAGGGCTGAAAAATCCTTACAAAAATTACTGTCAGTAGATCCAAATATAATATCGTCGACATATATTTGTACTAGCATTATATGTGGGCCTTCCCTTTTTGTGAACAGAGTTGTGTCCACCACACCTTTATGAAAACCGGCAGAAATAAGGAAATTTGAAAGACTATCATACCATGCTCGAGGTGCTTGTTTTAAACCATAGAGGGCTTTATCTAGCACATAAACATGGATAGGTTTATGTGCGTCAACAAAGCCTTGTGGTTATTCAACATATACCTCCTCGTTAAGTTCACCGTTTAGAAAGGCAGTCTTGACGTCCATTTGGTACACTTTGAAATCTTTGTGTGCTGCGTACGCCAAGAAGATTCTGATTGCTTCAATCCGTGCAACTGGAGCGAAGGTCTCGTCATAATCTATCCCTTCTTGTTGTCGGTAGCCTTTGGCAACAAGTCTTGCTTTATTCCTTATCACAATGTCGTTCTCATCTCGTTTGTTCTTAAAGATCCACTTTGTTCCTATGACTGTACGGTCTTTTGGTTTGGGAACTAACCGCCATACTCTTAGCTGTTCAAACTGGTTGAGTTCCTCTTGCATTGCAACTATCAAATCTGGATCTGTCAGGGCTTCATCCACACGAGCGGGCTCTATCATACTTAGGAATGATGCGAAGAGGCATTAATTAGCAGATGCCCTACGAGTTTGGACTCCTGTTCATACATCACCAATGATATGATCTGTTGGGTGACTTCGGGTCCATTTAATCTCGTGTGGAAGGGGTGCTCGGGATGGAACCTCTGTGGTTAATGTGGGGATGGACGAAGATTCATGATCAATGGTTTCAAATGTAGGTACCACTGGTTCCGGTTCTATTCCCGATTGTTCAGGTGAAGGAAGAATTGATGGTATTATATGTGAGGGTATTATAGGAGTAGATTCAACTGCGGATGTGTCGGTGGATGATGTAGATGGATGAGGGTATGTTGATGAAGATGGAGCGGAGAAACTTTGTGGCGCAGTTGAACTGGTAGGATCACCTACATTATTGACAACATTAGACACACTAGCGTTAGTGCCGAAAAATTCAACATAAAAAGGAGCAAACAAATTAACTAAATCAGAAGAAGAAAAAGAAATGGGATTATTAGAAGAGTCTCCAGGCATTTGAGTAATGCGAGGTCCTGATTGATCAACTTCGGGTGCCAGTTCAGCCAACTCATCAAATGTGACATGCACACTTTCATTGACTGTTCTGGTTCGGGTATTGAATGCGCGATACGCCTTCGAGTTGGATGAGTATCCAATGAAGATCGCTTCGTCCGCCTTTTCGTTAAATTTCCCGAGGTTGTCTTTGTCGTTCAGCACATAGCACCTGCAACCAAATACACGTAAGTACTTGATAAATGGTACTTTATTCAAAAAGAGTTGGTAAGGAGTTTTGTTGAAGCGCTTATGGATAATGGAGCGATTTTGTGTATAGCATGTTGTTGATACGGCTTCGGCCCACAAGAACGGAGGTAGCTTCGAGTATGTGAGCATTGTACGAGCGGCTTCCACAAGCATACGGTTACGCCTTTCCACGACCCCATTTTGTTGAGGTGTTCGAGCAGCAGAGTATTGATGCTGAATACCTTTGGATCGAAGGAAGCCCTCAATTACCGAGTTCTTGAACTCCGTGCCGTTATCTGATCTGATTGATTGCACTGACAGTTGTTGTTGGGTCTCGACACTCTTTATAAAATCTATGATTTCTTGAGCTGTCTCGTCCTTGGAACGCAAGAATCTGACCCAGGTATATCGTGAATAGTCGTCAACGATAACCAACACATATCGTTTCCCATTTATGCTTTGAGTCTGCATCGGTCCGCATAAATCCATGTGTAGTAACTCCAATACTCTTTTTGTTGATGGTTCGGGATTTGGTTTGTGAGATGATCGTTTCATTTTTCCTTTCTCACAAGCTCCACACAGATGGTCCTTTTCGTAGCGCAATTCAGGAAGTCCTTTAACCAATTGTTTCGCAGCCAGCTTGTTGATATTATCAAAGTTCAAATGGGATAATCTTCGATGCCACAACCAAGAGTCTTTTGAAGGGGCTTTTGATAGTTGGCAAATGTTATCCTTCACTATTAGCTTAGCTACGTCAATGGTGTAAAGGTCAGAGTTTCGGGAACCTGTTAGGATTTCTTTTCCATCCATACTCTTAACACTGCAGTTCTTAGCTCTAAAAGTTACCTCTAGTCCTTTGTCGCAGAGCTGTCCTATGCTAAAAAGATTATGTGATAACCCCTCAACATAGTCAACATCCTTGATGACCAGATTATTTAGAACTAAGTCCCCGTATCCTTTGATGTGAGCCTGATGGTTGTTCCCGAATTTTACAGTTCCGCAATATTGTTCAACAACGTTGGACAGCAATTCTCTTCTTCCAGTCATGTGCTTGGAGCAACCCGAATCCATATACCAAATGGACTTAGCCTGAAAAACACATAAATTCATATAATGAAAAACTATATGCATTCAAACACATCCATTTTTAATTCGCAATCAAACCGTGTTCTGAACCGAGATCTTCAGAAAACATGATGAGTTAAGATCGGGTCCTGGGCTGTGTGCACAGAAGCCAAACGGGTCGGTTTAAGCACAACCGACAAGCAAAAGAACGGGTCCTAGTCTAAGGTAACTAGAAGCCATTTCTTTGAAGAACGGGTCTTGATCAGAAGTAACCAAGAACCATCTGCATTAAGATCACACAACCTTGGGTACCCACCTCAATATGGTCCCTTTTTGTTAGGATTTCCAGATTTATATGGCACGTGTACAGTTTTAGGATCCCATTTAGCATTTGTGTGTGGTCCGGATGCACAACCCTTAGGAATCCATTGAAGATTGGATTTATTGGGTTTAGGAACCTTAGGCGCTGAAATTGCCTTTGGTTTTTGTCTTTTTGAGACCTTTTTGACCGTTGCTCTGGTTTTGGGCCTTGGCAACGGACAAATCTCAATTTTGTTTGAGGCCGATGATGCACTATTTTTTGTTTTCTTTTTCCGAATTCGTTTAGCAGGATATGGCACGAAAGCATTCATTTCAGGAACCTGTCGTCTATATCGAGTTGGACACAGATTAAATAAATCACTGAAAGAGTACTTTAAAGGAACAACAGAATTCGGTACAACATTACAAGCATTGTCACACACATTGTTACATAAATTGTCTTTAGAGATTACAGACATCCTATCTCTAGTAACAAATTCATTTGGCATTAAAGCCTTCTTCACAAAAAAACTTGTAAAATCCAGCATGGTGGTTTTTGGGGCTCTCCTTATATGATCTGTAGGAACAAAACGATTAGAGTCAGTAAGCATGGAAGATTTAGAGTTGACAGAATTTTCTTTTTGGTGGTGAGTGGGTTTCTTAAAAGACTTGGATTTGATCTGAGTCTTTTTAGGAACCTCATCTTTGAAAGGTTTTGAACACTCACCTTTGTAAATGACAGAAGAAGTTTCAGCTTTAGCCTTACCTTTATTTGATGACACACATGGAATTTTTGTGGTATGAGAAACTGTTTGTTCTTTTGAAAGATCTTTGAATTTTTGTGAAACCATTTCAAATTTTCTCTGTAGACAGTAACTTCCACAGATTGTTGAAAAGATTGATTTACCAATTCTTCTTCGCTCTTAAGAAGAGCATCTTGAAGATCAAGTGCTTTCTTTTGAGACGACTTTAATTCCTTTTCTAAAACAGTGATTTGTTGTTGAAGAACTTTTGCAGGAATATAAAGTTGAGGAGTTGATTTTATGGTTTCTGTTTTCAATTCAGTGTCTGAATAAGTTGACAAGAGGTCTTCTTCTAAAGTGGGTACTCTAGAAGAATAACTCTCGTTAAGTTCTTCATATTGAAAAGAAATTTCTTTATCTTTACGTGCGACACGTTTCTCATTTTCTTGTTTTAAAACTTCTTTTGATGACTCAAAAAAGAAAGATTTAAGATCGGCTCCCATATAATTCATGTCATAAAATAAAGGTAAAACATTTTGTGCTTTTTCCAAATATTTAGGATTTTTAAAACCAATTCCTTGTTTAGAATGGTAAAACCTAGTTTCTTTGGGTTGATTTAAATGGATAGTTTGTTCTGTTTGACCCCTTTTAAAAAATGCATCGTGAAGGGTCTTTATTCTTGAGTACAAACTTATCCTTTCTTCTTCAATTATTTTGTATTTTTCTAAACTGTCTATATTTTCCATATTTACCGCATCTAATTGTTTTGTAAGAACAGAAATTTCTTCTTTTAAAGAGAGTTTTTCTTTTGAAAGCGTGTCCATGCAAGATTCAAGATATATATTCCTATCCTGAACATCTACTTTTTCTATTAACATCTGTTTTATAACATTATGATTAGTTAACCACTTTGAATGATATAATTCAGATGATTCTTTCAGAGTTTGAGCTTGATGTTCAGCCTGTACACACTTTGCAGTTTCAGCATTTAATCTAGCTTGTAGATCAAGAATATGTGCGTGCGGTGTACATTCATTATCTATAAATAAATTATTTACATGTGCAGGAATGTAACAGGAATATACCTCACTTGACTCAGAACCGGATGTAGAGCATTCGGGATCGTTGGTTGTAGTTATCAGACATGCTGGTGGATTTTTCAATGTCTCCCCCTCAGCAGCATGATCTGAATCTTCAGCAGTGGAAACAGCACAGTTCTCCAACCAAAACGATCAACCATGTAACAGTTCTTGCCCTTGTCATCCTCGTCTTCAGAATCTTCAGCATCCCAGTAGTCTTCCTGGGCGACGAGGGCTAACGCATCCGTTCTTTTCTTGGCGGCCTCGAGCTTTCTCTCATAGTATGCGACGTCTCTGTCGTAATTGTTTTTATACTCCCGAGCAAAGTGGCCCGGTTTGCCACACTTGTAACAGAGACGTTCATCTGCGGCTTTCGGCTCATCTGCTCTTGGCCGCTCATCTCTTTTCTCTGTCGGCCTCTTATCGGCGCGGCGATGCTCGCGGCTGTCATCTCGCCTTCTGTCCCTTCTTTCGGGCTCTCTCCTCTCATCACGGCGGTCATCCCTACGATCATCCCTTCGATCGTCCCGCCTGTCGTCCCTTCGATCATCACGCCTATCGTCTCGCCTTTCATAACGGTGATCATCTCGATAGTCGCGTCTATCATCATACCTGCGATCATCTCGATCATCTCTACGGTAGTTCATCCCTGCGATAATCATCACGTCATTCATCCCTTCGGTCATCTGAGTACCTCCGTGGACCGGTGTCATAACGGAGTTGATTGTTAGTCTTGTTTGAGAACCGTCGTTGTTGGAGACGGTTGGTCCACAAGGCTATCTGTTCCTATATAGAAGCTTCCTCCTCATCAAGGACCTGACGCGGAGGAGAAGCATACCTGTACTGTGACGACGAGGAACCTGGAGCAAAGGATGGTGTCGGAATCTGCGTGTTGGTGATCAAGGCGAGTGAATCATTTGGTTTCAACCCAGTGTTGGCTGATAGCAGTAGAGAGGCCAATTGATTTGCCATCAGCTTTTGATGATCTACATCTCCTTGATACTTCTTGAGCTCCTTAAAGACGACATTGATTGATACCTAAGGAATGTTCAGGACTCGTTTCGTGGCCCGACAAGCAAGCTGCCACTCGGGGGCTAAGGCAGCAAAGAACTGGATGTTGATGTCATCCCTATCCTTCTTTATGTGCAGTTTGTTCAACTCATTTAGGACCGCACAGAACCTTGTAAATGTGGCTTGCAGAGATTCCCCGTCTTTTGCACGAAATTCCGTAAACTTAGCCTTTGCCTCCTCGATCTTGGCACGATCATCGAGATCTGCCCCCAGCATCTGGACTTCCAACTCGTCCCACATTTCTTTGGCTGACATTTTGCTGTCTACGCCAACCAGAATATCAGTGGGGAGGGCTTGATAGATCAAATATTTTGCCCTCTTATCAGCATGCTGTCAGTCTCTCTCGGCGTCATTGGCCGGTTCTCGTTCAACTTTAGAGGCCAAGACAGGGGGGGTCAGCTTCAGGTCGGGCTGCTATCTCCCGATAATAGATCACGGGTCCTTCGGAGATGGATTGAAGCATCAAATTCCCAAGCGGTTGCATTCTAACGAATTTAAGGAACCGAGATTTCCATTTTTCATACTCATCTGGATAGAGAACAGGTGGTCTGTTCTGAGATCCGAGTACGAGAGCTTCGCGAGACATGATGATGGGTGCTGAGTAAAAATGAAGATCTTAAAGGTGGAAACTGGACACGGATGGTCTGGACTTAGGACGAATAGTACTGATTTCGGATGGAAGAGGTATTTCGTATGTAATGGGTTCGGATGAAAAGTGTTTCGGATGCGAAGAATCGAATTCGGATAAATTGGGTTTCGGATGGTGAAACCTAATTCGGATGGAAGTGAATTCGGATGGATGAACTAATTCGGATGGGAACCTACTTCGGGTGAATAGTAATTCGGATGGTCTATGGTTCGGATGAAGTATTAATTCGGATGGGTGCCGAATTCGGATGAACTGCTATTTCGGATGAACAGTGATTCGGGTGGGGACCTAATGCGGATGGAAAACGGATTCGGATGGAACTGTGGTAACCGAATTCAGATGGGCGAAATTCGGATGAACAGTTGACAGGGCGTAGGAAATGTCCAGGTGGGGACCGAATTCGGATAGTCCGAGTTCGGATGGTCCGAAATTGATATGGTCCGAAATGTGAAAAATTTAAATATAAGTCCAAAATGGAAAAATGGAAAGCCTGATCTGAACTTCGGATGGTCTGAAGTTTGGATGGGACCTAAGTGGGGTCCGAAATAGGCAGATGGGGGGGGTCCGAAATGCACCTAAATATGGTCCGAATTGGTCCGAATTAGGGTGATATGGGGTCCGAATTTGGTTCCTATCCGAATTGCTACAGTAAGGGATCCGAAATACAGCAGGTTTTTTCAGTTTTCTAAGGCAGAACTGAGCAGAATTCGATTTTATCAGTTTTAAAGCCTAAAAAACAATTCTAAATGATTGATAAACTATTTTAAACACTTATGGTGATTTAAAATAACCTAAAACCACTTAAAAACAGCATAGAACAAGCCAAAAACCCACTAAAAACCCACTAAAAACCCATATTTTTGAAAGTTATAAAAAACTCCGAATCTTGATGATTTTTATGGAAAGATGGAAGTGAATGAGCTTGAAATCAGTAGAGGATGATATTGTGATGATTATAAGACTATAATAACACAAGAAACACAGAAAAACAGATGTAAAAGAAGATCTAACCGGATGGAAATGAAGAACACGAAGAACACTTGAAGAAACCTAGCAGAATCCGTAAATCTCAGTTGAAATCCACCTTTTAGGCTCTGATACCAATTGTAATAATGTTATCCCGAATGTATTTCAGTACCTCAATTATTTCTTATCAATACTCAAGAAGAACAAAGCTCAATAATCAAGTAATGATGAAGAAAGACAAAAGGAATGTTTGAGAGAATAAATGCAAAGTGGCGGCTGTTGTTTTCTCAATTGTCAACCGTATGATACAATGTAACCCTAGGAGCCTATGTGTAGGCTCCTTTAATTAAGTATTACATATTGGCACATTTGGTCCCTTGACTATTACAAAGAAATAAACTACAATGAATTAAATACAAGACTAAATACTAAGATAATAATTATTACAAAACAACTCCCTATAATCGAAATAAAATATCTAACAAGTTGGAAAGCATTAATTGAAGTTCTTAGAAGCTCAAGAAACAAAAATCAATCGCTGAATCATCTTAAACGGTAAGAAATCTGAATTTTTAAGAAGTTTTGTGTTCTTGAGGTTTTTCTTCATTTTTGTCCAATCTGGACGAATTTGAGTGTTAATGATATGGAAGATGATGTAGAAACATTCAAGATATGTTAATATAACATTATTTTAAGTTGCATGTGGCTAGATATTGGATATGGAAATTTTGGTGTAAAACCCGTAAGTTGCGACCTGCATTTCTGCAAGTGAACTCGGCGAGTTCCCATGAACACTTGAATAAATCTTCAAAAATTCATAAGTATTGGATCCGAATCCGGTTGGGACCCGAATTCGGATGAGACCCGAACTTATATTGAACCGAACACGAATAAGAACCGAACTCGGATGAGACCCGAACTCGGATGGGTAAAGTAATTCGGATGGGTCCGAAATCCGGCCGAGGATCAGAACTTCAGACCTGAACTCGGTGAGTTCCCTGAGCCAACTCGGCGAGTTGGTTTCATTTCTTGGGTAATTCGGATGGGGTTTTAAAGACCCGAATTTATGGATAATTAATTTCTCTTTTCAGATATTTTTGGTAATATATTAAGGCATATAAAGGAGGGTTAATTGGGAATAATAACACCTCCAATGATGGTTTTTAACGTGAGTTTCGGATGACGGTTCCGAATGTTGTAACACCTTTAATTGTACAAATTGACACTCATTTGTTGATGAACATGTTTATGATATGTTTTTCCTTATGGAAATGTAAGAGGTCCCTTGTGGTGTTGTTTAACCCACAGTGGGGTACTTTGTGATCCGGTTGAAAGCCCGAGGAGAAATTATATTGATTAAAGTTTAATAACGCACCCACTATGAGTACATATGATTTCGCATGTTTATATCTGCTTTATGTTAGCTATTGCCTGCTGAGACATGTTGCTTCACATTCATTTGGAATTGACTTAGATGCACATTGATCTTGTTGCATGTCCGTTCTTTTGTTGTGCATCTATCGATGGACCGGCGGGTCACATCTGTTACTCCGAAGTTACTGCGTTATATGACCCGGAGCTGATCCCTCCGAGGTTCTGGTAGGCAGTAAGTCATCCCCGATGTTATGTCGGTCTCAGATGGTTGGTTTATATGCCGAGCTTTGGGCTCGTAGGAGCGACGGCTCATGTGTGTCGTACTTTGTGCACGTGGAGAGTGCACGACATGTGTTGTCGGTGTTACTCTTATGGGCTTCATAAAGATTTATAAAATGCGTAAATCTGTGTATTTACTAAGCATCGCTTACCCCTCAGTTGTTGACATTTTCACAGGAAAAGGAAAATCTGCTGTCGGACATTCTACTTAGGTCGTTTGTGAAGTTTTGGGAAGATATCTACTACTCAATCGGTAAATGTGCTATGGGACCAATGTTGTAAAATATTCTGGATGTTGTAATAATGGATTGAGTCTGTAGACTTAGTATTGGAACCTTGTAGCACTGTAGGGTGTTTGAAAAAGTTTTATTATTTTATTTATGTACTTTTATGCTTCCGCACTGTAATTTAAGTATGCAGATCATTATGTAAGTTATGTTTGGTGATTAATCCAGGGTGTATTGTAATGGTGGTTATTGTGGAAAGGGTGTCACATCTGCTGTACCGGTTGCGAAACTTAGATAACCTTGTTATGCCCCTCGGTGGAACTATTTTGATTGGACTTGCATTGATTGCAACATGATCCATCTCATGTTGTTCATCATAATCATCGTACTCCTTTGATTCATATTCATCATGATCATCTGCCTTGCCATTATTTTGAATAAAAAGTTGAATGTTCATGGTTACAGTATCCATGATTCTTTAGTTATTTTGGAGAGAGTTGAAAAAGATTAAAAATAATGAAGATTCGGTAGAAAAGTGTAAAACTAGATTAATGATTGTGTTTTTAGGCATTAACTGTAATTATGAAAGTTTAAGGAATGTGAAACATCAAGTCTAATTTAAAATTTTCGCATAAATGTTGGCTCCATGTTTAAAATATTCAAGAAATCTTTCTCTCCAAAATTAATAAGAAAAATATCTGAAATTTTTATGAAAAAATACAAAAATGCATGAGTTAGCTTAGTGGTAAAGGTGGTGAATGGTGTTGAGCTGGTCACGTGTTCGAGTCTAACATGTAACTTCTTTGGATTTTTTTTTATTTTGTAAGGTGGCGTTTGGTTTGAAAGATTTAAACAACTCAATTAGGATTTGGATTTAGAAATACATCGTTGTCATGTTTGGATACAATATTAAAAAAAAGGATTTAGCTCACTTAGGATCTCAAGATCTCAAAATCCTATCGTTTTAGATACCATCTTATTTTTTGAACGGCTAGAATATCATTAACAACCAAACTTATATAAGCTAAATAACTTATACCTGCAATTTTGGTATAGTTTAAGGACCATTTGTGCAATTTACTCTAATTTGAATTCAAACCAACAAAAATGATCAACCAAAATTTGTACATAAACCTAAACATATATTGTATTATAAATCAAAACCTGCTTGTAGTAATTATAAGTATTAGCATTGTATTCTGTACAGAATTGTATCAAAACCATTCATTGGCATCCCAGGGTTGTATAAAATGGTCGTAACAAGCATTCCAAATACAAACATGACAACTAGAAATGTATTCATTGCCCAAAAGAAACCCTGTAAGTAATGCATCATCTTGCCAACTGTGTTGTTGACAAGGAAGTCTGATCCTGTAGAAATGCCTTTGTACAAGCCTTCGGCAATCATGCATCAACAACCGTCTGACTTTGGCTGCCGTTTCCGACACCCTCTGCCAACGCCCTGCTGATTTTCTGAAAGTAGCATTCAATAGGCTCTTTGCCTCTTCTACGCTTTGTCCACCTTGTGTGCTATTAGCAGCATTCCAAGGACAAACGTGGCATTTAGCAATCCCAATCGTGATGCCCGTTGGAGCCTTTCCATTCCTTGAGGATCATTACCCGCATAAAAAAATTTTAGCTATTGATCAAGACATTACAGAAACATAAATATGTATTTTATGTTTAGCCAAATAAAAAAAACAATAAAAATCATCTCAAATAAAGTGTACCAATCCATCATTAAACAGCAAGTTTGTGTTTCCAGTCTCCCTCAGAAGGGATAACAATTCAGTTTTGGGCCCCCTAAACCCTAAACGAAGGATGGAATCAACATCCATCATCTGATAAATGACATCAGACTCTGCTTCTTGTTTGAAGGTTTTGCAACTATATTTAATGTAGACACAAAAGCTTAATAAAACGTACTCTTAAATAGGCAAATAAATTATTATCAACCGTTTCTTAATAAACTGTAAACTTAAATAGGAAAATACATTATTATCAACTGAAATTTGTTAATGCGTCATGTTGATTCAGATTATCTAAAATGTAAGCCCTAATAAATGGGCTACGGTTCATTAACCTTAATCTATCTCTTAAATAGGCAAATACATCATTATCTTAGTTGAATCGATAGTATATGATAGGGTTAGGAAACTTACATTCTCTTGCATTTAAAAAGTTCAAAGACACTTGATGCCCCCAAAAAAACCCCAATATCCTCACTATTACCTCGTCTAGAAGCCCCATAATCGTTAATCTGATTTGTGTGCTTGGCGAGAGTTTAAAATGATGATTTGCAGAAGATCGTATCTTCTGTGATTATCTGGTGATGCTCTGTTCTGACTTTGGGGAAGATGAATGGCAAGAATAGGAAAAGGGCGGTGGATGTAAGCGCGTGGTCATTACAAGCCGCCATTTTCATATTTCTACTGAAATGACGTAAATGCCGCTAAAAATAAAATACATCCTACTGAATTAGTAAGGGTATTTTTATCAATAACAAAAGATTTTTTTTTCGAAATGGAATTGAATTTATTATATATAACCTAAGTTTATAAAATTACTTGATTAATTTTAACCTAAGTTTTTATTATTCACTTGAGTTAAATTGAGAAATTATGTTTTTACAAATTTCGAACTGTTAGTTCAATTTCTCAATCTGTTAAGTGTTTTATAAACTAAGTTTATAAAATTACTTGATTAATTTTAACCTAAGTTTTATTATTCATGGAATGGAATTGAATTGATTATATATAACCTAAGTTGATAAAATTACTTGATTAATTTCGACCTAAGTTTTATTATTCATGGAATAGAATGGAATTGATTATATATAACCTAAGTTTATAAAATTACTTGATTAATTTTAACCTAATTATTCACTTGTGTTAAATTAAGAAATTATTCACTTGAGTTAAATTGAGAAATTATATAACCTAAGTTTATAAAATTACCTGAAAATACACGCGAAAATACGTCAACAAAATTATTGGTGAGTTCATAGGTTTACATGAAAATATGACTTGTATGGACATCAATAGTTGAGTTTGAATTTATAAAAGCATAAATTCCATGTTATGTATTACATAAAACCATCATGCAACCGAAACTTAATTATGAGTTTGCCCTGTGCAGTATTCCCTGCTGTAATACCGTAATGTTAAATATATATATATATATATATATATATATATATATATATATATATCCATTAGCAGTTGAAGTGACCAACCTAAGTGGGGGACGTTAGTCCCGATAGATTTATCCATAATATATTCGCGCTTACATAAAAATGTAACTAACGGTCGATGATCTGAAAGCTGATGGGACCACCTGTGTAATACATTAAAGAAATGAAGCAGTTTCTGTGTCCATATGAAAATGAAGCATGTATTTCTACCCCAAAACGTAATGTTAAAAATAGGGGCTATGAAGACTCACCGTAGGTATGATTTTTCAAAGCCGATGTAATATTTCTGCCGAAAATCAAGAATTCATAACCTTAAAACAACTTGTGATTCTTGTTGTTTATTCAAAAACCACATGTATAAAAGGCTATGAAACACATTTATATAACTTGTTTTCATAATATTCATACTTACATAATGTGTTTATATATTTATAAACACGTTTGAAGAAAACAAACTTAAAACAAAACTAGTGATTTAATAACTTGAGTTTTTATGAAACTTGTTGTTATTGGTGATTATATATATTATGCAAGACTTATATAAACATAAATATAAGAGGTTAAAAGTTAGTATTCACTTACTTTGAGATAATAGAAGAATGCAAACTAGAAGAAGTTGAAATTCTTGAAAGATTGCACCAAGAACACTTGAAATAAACTTGATGAAATGAAAAGTTGCAACTTTGGCCTTCAAAGGAAGCCTTGGCTGACTTTTTTGAGAGAGAGGAAGAGAGTGTTTTTCTTTGCAAAGGGGTGATAATGAATGAAGGAATTGGTCTCTATTTATAGAGAAAAAAGAACTCTTGCAAATGGAGGTGGATTGTGAAGTTGGGTGAAATGAAAGGGAATGGAGTGAAGAGATTTGATTGAGATGGTGCAAGGTCTTTGGATTATGAAATTGAAGGTCAAAAGCTATGTTGTACCACCTAGAGGGCTGGCCACCAAGGGTATTTACAATGTATTTTTATTTTATTTTTTTTGGATTAAGTATTTCAATTTGTATTCTTCTAATTTCCTTTTTATGTAAATTCATAAATACTTATGAATGCATTAGTTTAATGAATTGTTTTAGTCTTGCATAATTAATGTTAAGTAAGTTTGCTAATGCATCATTAGTGTCACTAATCTTAATTTAATTATGTACTTAGTTGAATTAATCCATCGTATCGTAAATCGATCGGATTAATTAATTTGCCGATTAATCGCACCGATGATATTGTTTCTAATTGGAATGAATTTCCTTATGAAATTTGTTAATCACTTTGATTAATTACTAATGACCAATGATTAGGTTATAATTTGCTAATAACTACTGATTAAGTTATAGTTCCTAACTTGGGTTTTATGGCGGATGTTACAGTCTATAACCTAAGTTTATTGATTTACTTGATTAATTTCAACCTAAGTTTTATTATTAATGGAATGGAATCGGATTGAATTGATTATATATAACCTAAGTTTATAAAATTACTTGATTAATTTTAACCTAAGTTTTATTATTCATGCAATGGAATCGAATGGAATTGAATTGATTATATATAACCTAAGTTCATGAAATTACTTAATTAATTTAACTTAAGTTTTATTATTCATGGAATGGAATGGAATGGAATTGAATTAATTATATATAATCTAAGTTTATAAAATTACTTGATTAATTTTAACCTAAGTTCTATTATTCATGGAATGTAATGGAATGGAATTGAATTGATTATATATAACCTAAGTTTATAAAATTACTTGATTAATTTTAACCTAAGTTTTATTATTCACTTGAGTTAAATTGAGAAATTATGTTTTTGAAAATCTCGAACTGTTAAGCTCTTAGTGCATTTTCTCAAGCTGTTAAGTGTTTTATAAACTAAGTTTATAAAATTACTTGATTAATTTTAACCTAAGTTTTATTATTCATTGAATGGAATGGAATTGAATTTATTATATATAACCTAAGTTTATAAAATTACTTGATTAATTTCAACCTAAGTTTAATTATTCATAAAATGGAATGGAATTGAATTGAATTGAATTGATTATATGTAACCTATGTTTATAAAATTATTTGATTAATTTTAACCTAAGTTTTATTATTCATGGAATGGAATGGAACTGATTATATATAACCTAAGTTAATAAAATTATTTGGTTAATTTAACCTAAGTTTCAAATCCAATTTCAAATCTAGAGCCCTAAACCATGGGAAAAACTATTCAAACTAACAGTTTCAAATCCAGAGCCCTTAATCGCACTTCCACTTTCACTCGAAACCGTAGTTCTTGAATTCAGGATTGCATTGATGACGGAATTAAAGATTGTCAAGGAGCACAACTGTCTGCCCTACATTTTGAAGCATGCTGTGTTGGACGATTTCCACGGGATGATGGACTTCTTGAGATGTACAAACATCTATTATGCTCTGATGTTGAATCCTACAATTTACATTCCTCAACTGGAGGAATTTTGGAGTCATGCTCGTACTCGAACTGTTGATGGGATCACTTCCATTGACTCTACTGTTGATGGCCAACCGATCACCATCACTGAGGACTCCATTCGTGGGCACTTACGTAAGACCCAAGATTTCTCAAAGGTCTTAAGACTAGGCCCAGTAGCAATGCAATATAAATCAGGAAACTAAGATAATAATTAATGGTGCGGAATTAAAGTTAGTTACAAACAGAGACAATTTAGGTAATAAGGTACAAACTTCTAGACTATTAAAACAAATCTCATAATATAAACTAGCCCCGAACCCCAAAGCTTTATCATGAGTCAAGTACCAAGGTGTTAAAACGGGTTCTAAGGCACTTCAAGCTCTTTTAGAGTCCTGGCCTATGAACTAGGTATAGTCAATCCTTTGCATTTACCTGAAAAATAATGCAACAACGGGGTAAGCTTAGTTGCTTAGTGAGAATGTAGAATTTCACATTTTACATGCAATTATGAACGCGGAAAGCTCATGCACTGCACTCGGCTCATGCACAACGCAGCTCTATTGCTCATGTACTACACTAGGCTCATGCACAGATCAAATCTCGAAGGGACATTGGCCAATTAAATGCTCTTTTATGCGCGTCTTTGCTCAGCTCCCAGTTATAAAACTATTGTTGCTCTTGAGACTTTTAGACAAATTCTTAAGGAATGCTCTGATAATGATAACACTATACACACGCATCATTAGAGGGGATCAGCCACGTACTGGGCTAGCTACCAGTAATTGCTGTATGGGTATCATCAGAATGCTCAGCTCTAGCTACCCTCTGTGCTTTCATCATGTAAATCAGCACATCATAGGCCTAACATTAACCCAACACTGAGCAATAATGTTGGTGCTAAGCTTAACAATCAAATGACTTGCCAATGAATAGAAGCTAGAAGAAGAAGTGCTTAGCTCAACAAATCATAGCAAACATGCTATGATAATACATCAATATGCTCAGGATCAGAATGCCAATAAAATCATAATAAAGCAATAAAAGTCTCGATTCACATAATATGCAGTTAAAGTAAAATCTACGACTCACCGTTACTAGTTAATTGGCACTTTTTGTCTCTGGCTCTGTTGCTCATAATCTGTAGTGGGTTAGAACCACTATCTGACTTATATCAAACTTATAGACAGCTTGACACTTTGCTATAGCTTTCACTGATGCTCTTTAATGTCTTTTAGCTTTCTTGTATTGCTCAATCTGTTATTCATAAAATTTCTGATATATATTAGCTTTTATATCATCTGAATAGCATATTCAGTGTTCATTCGTTGGCAATTAATCTCAAATTCTCATATTTTGATTACATTGAGATGAATATGGCCAACAATTTCTTAGAACATTTCATTCAAGGTTCAATGGTTTTGCTTATCATATATAGAATATGCTTTAAATGAATTATAAGCTTTTATGTCCTTTTTCATGGACATGTGTGACTTTATTAAGTCTTTTCTTGTCTTTCGTTTGCATATTGAATCCACATTAAAAACATGAACTTATTTGACGATTATATGATCATATATTTGCATGTAATTCCACTTCACCTATGTTTATAGTATCATGATACTTACATTAAACAATATGAACATAATATGCTTATAAGTGTCTTCATTACATAATACATACTTTTGAATGTTCATGCAATCATATTACATACATTTATGGCATTAATTGCATAACTTGTACCCTTGACCATCACACCATGTTTTTCTTTATTTCTAATGGCAATTAAACAACATGCACTTTTAACATATGCTTATTGATATCTATTCTCACACATAAGTTCATATACTTTAATTTTGATTCAATCCTATACATTTATAAGTTCAGGCCTAAGGCCAAATGTTTATGCAATTTGAGCATTGTATCTATAAGTTTTCATAAGTCTTGATTGCCTTTAAATGATCACACATCTATACATCAAATGTATTGTTATTAGCCTAAGTTTAAGCATTTTTAGAGATTCCAAAACATTGCAAATAATCCTCAAAACTTCTAGTATGAATTCTACATATTTTTATCTTAATTTAATACAAAACACTTTAATCAACCTTTACACGTAATTAACATATATATTTGATATTTAGTGTCGACATCCTATTGTTGCTGTTGTCCCAATTTCACAGAATACTCACATGCTGCACACATATACATACATACATACATATATATATATATATATATATATATATATATATATATATATATATATATATATATATATATATATATATATATATATATATATATACACACACATCACATTGTTTTTTTTTTATTTATTTTGACTGGGCATACACACACAAATTACATATTTGCTTCTTTTACACACACATATGCCATATTTATGTAAAGAAAAAGGTGTTGGACTGTTGCATTGCTGGACTGTTTCTATTACTTAAGACAGCACACACAGAGGTACATATATATATATATATATATATATATATATATATATATATATATATATATATATATATACACACACACACAAAGCTGCACACACACACTCGGTTTTATTTATTTTGGGAGTTGTTGTTGATCTTCATTTATATCTATATTGATGCTACTTTCTGTTTCTATACAATTCGACACACACATACACATATTCCTCTCTTATATAAATGACAAGGAAAATTGAACAAAAAGTAAAATAGACTTGGTTGCTGTGAAAAGAGCTACTGGACAAAACATATACACAAACTCATATCCGAGGCTTGCATATATATATATATATATATATATATATATATATATATATATATATATATATATATATATATATATATATATATATATATATATATATATATTGGTGCTTTGATTTGTTGCTGCACACCCATGTATGCATACATCCGAGAACAAATAGAAAGAAGGTTACTGCTAGATTTGTTTCGGTTTTGAGTGGGATTACCGAAACCTTGCAAGGTTTCGGTAGTTTCATGTAGTCCTCGGTATTATGAAGGGTTTAGGTATGTTTGGGATTACCGAAACCATCAAGGGGTATCAGTATATGTCAAGGTTTCAGTATTTTTTTCAAGTCTTGGTAGTCTCAATTGGTTTCAACATTACAGGTTTCTTTAGGTTTCAGTACCCCTCTGTGGGTTTCAGTACATGCCAAACAAAAACACACGCACACACACTGCACTTTTGTTATTCTGTTTTGCATTCTTTCCAGCAGCAAAACAAAGAAACTGAGGGGTGTTTGATGCTTCTTATGAGTGATTAAACACACACAAATGCTTACAACTCATGGCCGAATGCATTTGACCTTCTTGGCCTCCTCCTTTTCGGTTTAAAACAAAAATAGGACTGCACTTTTTACTAATCTTTGTTCCTCATCTTTATTTTCAAACAAGAAATTATGGTTTCAAATTACTAGGATGCTCAATTAAATACATAAGAAGGAAATGCATGTGTTTGCTTTGAAGATCAAAACATATATTGATGATCAATTTTAAAATAAAACACATATTTTCCCAAGAAGCCGTGGGCTTCAAATGGGATTCCAAGATCAAGTTTTTAAGATGATTTTACCTTAAATCGTGTAGATTATGTTGATTGATGCTTGTTTGTTCGATTTCTTGGCTAAAATCTCGATTATTAGTTGCACAATTGATGATTCTTGGTGATTCTTGATGAACCATATAGAAAGAGAAAAAGAGCAGAATGATTTATTTGGTGTTGAAATGAACAGATTACTCATTTTTGGGTATATATATTTTCTTAAGTTTCCTTAATTCTTATTTTGAGCACTAAACTTTTGTTTACCTTTTTCTTTTAATATTTGGGCTTTGTAATTTAATATAACATATAATTTAACTTAATTAAATAATTTTATTATTTAATTAAATTACAAATACAAATAATGTAATTAAGTCCTACAGAAAAATAAAAGTCAGGTTGTTACACAATGGACTCCACCACGCATAGACTTCATCCTCGAAGTTGTCTATGTTTATATAAGCGTAGTTAGGGATTACAAAGTAGGAATGAATCCCTAATATCTGACACAAACATTCAGGTGATTGATGAATGAGCACCATTTGTATTTCATGAATTTTAAATCCTTGACTTTTACAACCAGTACACTCAGTGGCCTTTTCTATATTATACAGCTTATTAGCTGATTTATGCACTGACTTAAGGCATTTTAGGAACTCCGACTTATCCTTTATACCTTTACTTGTAGACTTATGCTTTGAGATTTATAATATCCTTCAATCAATTCGGCTAGCAGCTCTATATATCAGTTAGCTCATATCTCTCTTCATTTGCCTTTGAACTAGATGCAGAGCTTTTGGGAGTCTGAAATTTGTACTTTATGAAACAATTTCTTTTATTGATGATGTCATCATCATCAATCGCTTAGCTGATTTCTAATTTGTGTTGACTATTGTGAAGACTTGCAATTACTTTGCACTGATAAGCAAATGGAATAAGAATTCCATTTTATTATGCGTACAGACTTATGTTTGATTTTTTTATTGGTAAATCTTTAAATTTAAGATTACTTCACTCTCTTGGCAGAAGCTTTTCATTTTATGCGCAGTTAGGTGGAATAAGAATTTTATATTGAACATCTCACTAGTCTCGCATCGACATAATGAGAATCCAATTCTTAAATTTATATAAACATATGATGGGCTTTTCATTGGCCACTTATGACCAATCGCTTAGTCTTATAGAAATCTTAATTTATTTCCCTGTGACTCTCACTTTGTGTCTCTGTCTTCTTTGATTCTTATTCAAGTTCACACTTGAATGCTTGACAATTTGTTTCAAAGATTCTCTTCTCATTTAATTTTATTTGAATTAACAACTTCTACATCTGCCTCATTACAAGACACGTTGTAATCATTTAGATTGCTAGGATTTACGAAGAAGCTTGTGTTTAGGATTATATAATGATTTCTTAAAGTTTTTGAATCGTACACGATTCAGATAACAATACCTATTGTTTGTAGGTATAATTTTTGACTAGAAAGGTATTTGTATCGTAACATCAACTGATACAACCCAAATGTCATCCACATTGTTCACTATCGATGACAGGGTTGTAAAGTAACTCAATACTTATTTTGGAACTGAAATTCATCTGGCAATGGAATTAAATCATTTTATCATATAAGAAACTTATTATTTGTCAAACCCCGTTACCCCCAGTTGGCAACGAAGCGTGACGTCGCGAAAGCGTAACCATAATCATAATGAACGACCTCTATATGGACGTTTTCAAATTACATCGATATAAATTCAAAATATAGAAATGTTTTACATAGAACGAAAAGATAAAGAGTAGTTCGCAAGATACAGAGATTTAAATACATAATTAAATTAACCAAAATAATGCAAATAAATCTCCAATGGTTTGAAAATTAAAACGACTCCAAAAAGACGGAAGCCTTGAAAATACTTCCGATGCGGTGCACTTGCCTTAATTTCCTGAAAATACACGCTAATACGTCAACAAAATTGTGGGTGAGCTCATAGGTTTACACGTAAATATGACTTGTATGGACATCAACCTATGAGTTTGAATTTATAAAATCATAAATTCCATGTTATGTATTACATAAAAACCATCATGCAACCGAAACTTAATTATGAGTTTGCCGTGTGCAGTATTCCCATACGTAATACCGTAATGTTAAATATATATGCATTCCGCCGTTAGCCGGTAAGACTAACCCGAATGGGGGACATGACTCCCGA
This sequence comes from Centrapalus pauciflorus, assembly GCA_020465985.1. NCBI lineage: Eukaryota > Viridiplantae > Streptophyta > Magnoliopsida > Asterales > Asteraceae > Centrapalus > Centrapalus pauciflorus. Next base: position 269,751 of record JAANYP010001611.1, on the reverse strand, counting down.
TAGATCTATCCACAATATATTCGCGCTTGCAAATAAATGTAACTAACGGTTCATGATTTGAGGGCTGATGGAATCACATGTGTAATACATAATAGAAATGAAGTAATTTCCGTGTACATATGAAAACGTAGCATGTATTTCAACCCCAAAACAGAACAGTGTGAAAATAAGGGCTATGAAGACTCACCGAAAGTATGATGGCAAAATATGCGCGTAAAAGACAAGTTTGCGTTGATTGATGGGTGATGAACCGGATGTGATTAACCAAGCCCTAAATGATATAAGGGACTTAATAATCTCCCATATATGATAATATGTATATATAAAGGTTTTTCTGTCTTAAATCACCCAACATTATAAGTTTATAAATAAAACCCACTTAAAACGTCAAGTTTATATATATATATATATATATATATATATATATATATATATATATATATATATATATATATATATATATATATTAATTTTCCAGCTTTTTGAAGGTTTTTCGGCCTACTTTGAGGCGGCTTTTGACCAAGCTCCAAAACGATTTAGGCTTTGTCTTTCTTAGAAATAAAACTACTATTACAAAGAATTTTTAAAGTCAAGAACGGACATTTTTAGAGGTGTTTAGGTTGGGAAAAAAGTTCGTTAAAAAGCCTATGTTGGCCATTTTTAAACTGTCAAACTTTCGGGTTCCCAAATAATATCTGGGGGTTCTAAACACTATAATAAACTATAAAAACTTCCAGATTTTTAGTTAAGACATAGATCTAACTTTTGAGACAAGAATCAACTCATTTCGTTAAGTTATGAATTAGTTATGATTTTTCAAAATCGACGCAACATTTCTGCCGAAATTCCGTATTTCATAAACTTGAAATAACTTGTGATTCTTGTTGTTTATTCAAACACTACTTGTATAAGAAGTTATATAACACGTTTATATAACTTTTTTTTCATAATATTTACACTTACATGATGTGTTTATATATTTATAAACATATTTGAAAAAAACAACTTAAAAACAAAAACTAGTGATTTATAAACTTGAGTTTTTATGAAACTTGTTGTTATTGGTGATTATATATATAATGCAAGACTTATATAAACATAAATATAAGATGTTATAAGTTATTATTTACTTACTTTGAGGTATTAGAAATATGCGAATGAGAAGAAGTTGAAACTATTGCAAAAGTTGCACCCAAAACACTTGAAATATTGCAAGAATAAGAAATTTGCACAATTTTGGTCTTTGCTTGAGGCCTTGGCTGATTTTTCTAGAGAGCAAAGAAGAGAGGTTTTTTCTTTGAAGGTGTGAAGAATGAAGTGAAGTTGGGGTCTCTATTTATAGATGAATAAAGGTGGTGAAATGATGAAAAGAGTTGGAGGTTGAGTGTGAGATCTTTGATGAATTGAAAGAGGAGGATTTGATTTTGATATGTTATGGAGGTTTGTAAAAAAAATATATATCAAGTGTCCTTTTGTCCTTCCTATGGCCGACCCCTATATGTATTTAAAATGTATTTTTATTTTTATTTTTTGGTATAAAAGTATTTAGAAATGTGTTCTTGTATTTCCCTTTATTTGTAATTTCATAAATACTTTTGGATGCATTGTTTTAATGAATTGTTTTAGTCCTGCATAAATAATGTTAAGTAAGTGTATTAGTGTATGATTAGTGTCACTAATCATAATTTAATTATGTACTTAGTTTAATTAATCCTTCATATCGTATATCGATCGGATTAATTGATTTGCCGATTAATCGCACCGATAAAATTGATTCTAATTGATTTCAATTTCCTTATGAACATTGTTAATCACTTTAATTAATTGCTAATGACCACTGATTAGGCTATAAATGGCTAGTTAATACTGATTAGGTCATAGTTTCTAACTGGTTTAATGTCGGATGTTACAGTCTCCCCTTGTTAAGGGAATTTCGTCCCAAAATTAGTTCGTGTTCTCCACCGCTTGAGTATTCGAGAACAGATGAGGGTATATTTTTCAAGAATTGGTCTTCGCGTTACCATGTAAACTTAGGACCTCGTTTTAGAGTTCCATCTGACATTTATTATCGGGATTCGGTTGTGCTTTAGTTTCTTGACTTCTCGGTCCATTATTTGCAAGGGTTTTTCAACGAATTTCAACTTATCATCTAACTCCAGCTCGTCCATGGGTATCACGAGTGTTTCATCAGCCAGGCACTTCTTAAGGTTGGATACGTGGAAGGTATTATGAACATTACTAAGCTCTGGGGGCAGATCGAATCGGTAGGCTCCCGGGCCAATTCTTTTGGAAATCTTGAATGGTCCGATATAACGAGGATTGAGTTTTCCTCGTTTCCCAAAAGGGATTACGCTTTTCCAAGGCGAGACTTTCAGCATTACTTGATCTCCCTCCTGAAATTCCAAATCCTTCCGTCGAACATCTGCATAGCTTTTCTGTCGATCCCTTGCGATCTTTAATCGGTTCCGAATTTGGACTATCTTTTCTGTAGTCTCCTAGATGATCTCGGGTCCAGTGATCAGGCTATCTCCTATCTTAGCCAAACAAAGCGGTGACCGACACTTTTGCCCATAAAGTGCCTCAAATGGAGCAGTCTTAATACTTGAATGGTAGCTGTTGTTATAGGAAAACTCAACTAATGGTAGGTGCCTGTCCCAACTTTTGCCAAAGTCGATAACACATGCCCTTAGCATGTCCTCCAATGTCTGAATCGTTCTTTCACTTTGACCGTCTGTCTGCGGGTGATAGGTCGTGCTCATGTCCAGGCATGTACCCAATGCCTCTTGTAACGATTGCCAAAATCTTGATGTGAACTGGCTGTCCCTATCTGATACAATTGATACAGGAACTCCATGCCTTGAGAAGACTTCTTTAAGATAGATTCGTGTTAACTTATCCATCTTATCAGTCTCCTTGATTTGCAAGAAGTGTGCAGTCTTTTTAAGTCGGTCAACAATCACCCAAATAGTGTTATAACCACCAGAAGTCTTTGGCAATTTTGTGATGAAGTCTATGGTTATTCTTTCCCACTTCCACTGAGGTATTTCCGATTGAACCAACAATCCTGATGGCTTCTGGTGCTCGGCCTTAACTTTCAAACACGTTAAGCATTTACTGACATACGTAGCAATGTCAGCCTTCATGTTTGGCTACCAGTACATTTCTTTCAGGTCGTGATACATCTTATCGGACCCTGGGAGAATAGCATATCTTGTTTTATTCCCTTCATCCATGACCAGCTTCCTCAACCCTCCAAATTGTGGTAGCCAAATTCTGTTCATGAGGTACCGACATCCATCGGTCTTGATTTCAAACTGTTTATCCATTCCTCGCAAGGCTTCATCTTGCAGATTTCCCTCCTTGACTGCTTCCTCTTGTGCCTCGCGGATCTGAGAGTTCAGGTTTGACTGTATAGTCATGACCAAAGCTCAAACTCTCAAGGGTTTAACCCGTTCCTTCCAGCTCAAAACATCAGCTACAACGTTTGCCTTACCCGGATGATATCGGATCTCGCAGTCGTAATCGCTAAGCAGCTCAACCCAGTGTCGTTGCCTCATGTTTAACTCTTTCTGGTTCAAAATATGTTGAAGGCTCTTGTGGTCTATAAACACCGTGCACTTTGTACCGTAAAGGTAGTGCCTCCATATCTTGAGGACAAATACCACAGCTCCAAGCTCCCGGTCGTGAGTCGTGTAGTTTACCTCATGAACTTTAAGTTGCCGCGATGCATAAGTGATAACCTTGTCTCTTTGCATTAACACACAACCCAATCCATTGTGTGAGGCATCACAGTAAACAACAAAATATGTTGTTCCTTCCGGTAGGGACAGAATAGGTGCACTACACAATCTTTGCTTCAAACGTCGGAATGTCGTTTCCTGATCTTCACCCCAGTTGTACTTTATGTCATTTCGAGTCAACTCCATTAAAGAACCAGCTATCTTCGATAAGTTCTCAATGAATCGCCTATAATAACCGGCAATACCTAAGAATTGACGGATTTCAGTAGGAGTCCTAGGAGTTGCCCAGTTCTTAATGGCCTCAATTTTTAATGGGTCTACCTAAATTCCTTGGCTATTGATCACATGCCCTAGGAATTTGACTACTCGTAGCCAAAATTCACACTTAGATAATTTGGCGTACAACTGTTCTTTTTCTAGAAGATCCAAAATCAACTTCAGATGCTGCTCATGCTCCTCCTTATTTCTGGAATAGATAAGGATATCATCTATGAACACTATTATGAATTTGTCCAAATACGGTTTACACACTCGATTCATAAGGTCCATGAATACGGCTGGTGCGATGGTTAAACCGAATGGCATCACCTAAAATTCGTAATGTCCAAAACGAGTTCTGAATGCCATCTTGGGTATATCTTCTTCCCGAACCTTCACTTGGTGATACCAGGATTGCAAATCAATCTTAGAGTAGTAGCTGGATCCATGCAGCTGATCGAACAGGTCGTCGATTCTAGGGAGAGGGTATCGGTTTTTGATCGTTAACTTGTTCAGCTCTCGATAATCGATGCACATCCTAAAGAATCCGTCCTTCTTATTGTCAAACAAGACTAGAGCTCCCCAAGGTGAGGAACTTGGTCGGATGAATCCTTTATCCAACAGTTCTTGCAGCTGATTGGATAATTCTTGCATCTCTGATGGTGCCAATCGGTAGGGTGGTCGTGCGACCGGTGCAGCTCCAGGTACCAAGTCAATCTGAAATTCTACTTGCCTAGTTGGTGGAAGTCCAGGAAAGTCTTCAGGAAAGACTTTTGGGTAGTCACGAACTACCGGGATTTCTTCGAGTCGCTTCGCCTTCGACTCCTTTTCCACTAGTTGAACTATTCCAACTTGACAACCTCTTCGAAGGCATTTCAGCGTTCTTAGACCAGAGATGACGTTCAACTGGCGATTGTTTCTTTCTCCTTGGACTGTAAGGACTTTCTTTTTCTTAAGTGGTATTCTTATGACCTTCTTACCACATAAGATTTCGGCATGGTTGTCTGACAACTAATCCATACCAATAACCACATCGAAGCTTCCGAGTTCAATAGGCATCAAGTTTATCTTAAAGGGATGATCTGCCAATTTTAGCGTGCACTCCTTAATTATCCTATTTGCTTCAATTAACTTTCCATTTGCTAATTCTACGGCATAAGCATTTTCTAATGGGGAAAGAGTGCCATTCAGTTGTTCACTAAATTTAGCAGATATAAAACTCCTATCAGCCCCAGTATCAAATAGCACATAAGCATACATATCATTAAGAAGGAATGTACCCGTTACTACGTTGGGATCTTGACGAGCGTCGCCTGCTCCTAACACAAAAGCTCTCCCTTGAGCTCCACCATTGTTCCTTAACTTTGGAGAATCCTTCTTGAAGTGCCCAGTGTTCCCACATTCAAAACAGCTTCTTTGCGTGCCGTTGTTGCCTCCGTTGGTGTTAAACTTACAGTCTTGGGTCAGATGACCAAGCTTCTTACATTTCTCGCAAGGGGTTGGACAGGGACCTACGTGATGGTAAGTGCATCGGTTACACCATGGTTTAGTGCCGGTATAGCCCTTCCTTGGCTATGCTACGGCGACAAAAGCTTTTATGGTCTCGGGCTTTTTGGACTGGGAGCCCGAACCTTTCCCTGATTTGTCTTCCCATTTCCTCTTGTTTTCTCCTTCTTTGGCCTCATTCCTTCGGGCCACTTGGTCCATCAAGTTATTCGCCATTCGGATGGCGCTCTGGATTGTGGTTGGGTTGGAGGCGGTGACATTCCCTTGAATTTGGGGGGCGAGTCCCCAAATGTAGCGCTCAATACGCTTGTACTCCGATGTGACCATTTGTGGGCATAGTAGGCTTAGTTATGGAAACGGTTAGTGTACCCAGCTACATTCGTTCCCTTCATGGCAAGATTCCAAAACTCTGACTCCATCTTCTGCAGTTCGTTTCTAGGACAGTACTCATCTGTCATCATTTGTTTCAACTCGATCCAGGCGAGTTGGTAAGCTGTATCAATTCCCACAGATTGGGCATATGAATTCCACCATGTCAAAGCGTAATCTTGAAGAGTGCGGGTGGCAAACTTGACCTTCTCTTCCTCGATGCAACCACTACGTAAAACACAGACTCCAGTTTCTCAAACCAGTGGACTAGTCCGACAGCGCCTTTTGTTCCATTAAAGTATCGAGGCTTACAGCTTAAAAATCCTTTGATTCCACACCCTTTATGGGTTGAATCAGACCCTCCCGTGGTGCGACTAGCTCCTTCATTGTCGTTTGCGGTGCTATTGCGGTTGGTTTCATAGGTGGCTATAGCTGCTGCCACTCGTTGGGCGACCAGTTGCTCGATCTTAGCGGTGTTCATGGCTCGCTTTGGAGGCATTATCTTAAAGTTTAAAGAAAAGAGCATAGTGTAAGAAGTTGAGTCTTAAAGATTTAAATTTTTCTTAGGGCACAGTTCTATAATCATCAAACACAGATTCATAAATAACTTGCAATTTTCATTAATCATTCATAATTTCTTACAATGGGGCGGGTTATTACCCGAAAATTTTTAGTCCTACACTATTACATAATAATTTCCTAACATTACAAAGATAGGGGGTACTAGGTGCGGGAGTGATCGGGGGTCTGTCCCTTCTCCAATGCATTGAGGCGTTGTGTCAGCTCCTCATCACGGGCCTCGCTCTCGGCTAGTCACTGCCGAAGCTCCTCTAGCCCGTTCTGTTGGTTGGCGAGGGCGTGCTGGTTGGCCCAGTATAGGTTGGAGTTTTTGTGAATTACAGTTTCAGATCAATCAAACAACAAATCAAGAACAATAACAATTCATTTAATCAAACTACTAACCGAATGATTGAATATCTGAGAATGTCGATTACAAAAGCTTGAGAGAATAATTCCAGAATTAGTAACTGCTAATCTTCCGTACAAAAGTGCAAAATGTCAGATCTATTCTATTGAAAGTCAAACATCCTATTTATATACATATTTGACAACTATTAAAGAAATACAAAACAACCCCTAGACTTTGTTTCCATCAACAAAAATACAATCTAACATTCTCCCCCTTTGATGGAAAGACCAAAGTCTTTTAATTGATAAACACAGCTTTTGTTCAAATCTTCTAATGCTTTTACGATCCGAGAGCCTCCATTCAATCTTTGAAATGAACTCAACCATGAGTCTTCGGTCATTTACAGATAGAGCTCCTTTCTTCGTCTTTCTTTTCTTATCAGCTGCAAGCGTTCCATTTAAACCATTCAAAACTTTATTCAGAGTCCCATCTGAAAATTTATTCAGCTCTACACTTCTCATAGCTCTCAGCTTCTTGTTTTTATCTCTGTACATAACTGCTGGATGCTTTACCATGATAACTTGGAATTCTTTCAACTCACCAGCAAACTTAATATCTCTGTGAGGAGCTGTCATGTTGATCTTCCTCGTACCTCGTTCAACACCTATCTGAAGATCCTGCACTGACATCAATACCAACTTGGTATGCATGAAGTGAAAAAGTGTCTTAAGTGCAAATCTGCTGTGCTCATTTCTTTTGTTTCTGCACAACTCATCAAAGAGATCTTCAATGTCGACCAGGTGCATATTGAACATATCTGCTTCTGTGAACTTATAGGTGTTTCCATCGGCTCTAGTAACAGTGAATGTTGGATAGAGGATCTTAACAAATCTGTCCTTTTCAATTTTCACCAGATCAACTATCCTAAACTCACTCTTAACTTTCTCAACTTCTTGAGTCTTATTTCTTAGAAAACTGGCATAGTTGACCAGATTTGGCATATTCGGCTCTAAAACCCTAAATAGCTTGAGAAAAGAACATGGTGCTTGTTTCTTGCAAAATATTCGTTTTTCAAGAATATCTTCGATGTATGGCATCTTGTTCCTTTTTCTGATAAACTCTGCCGATCTATTCTCTGGAAGCTCAAGTTTCTTTACTTTCTTTTTGCTGATCTCATCTTTGTTCAACAGTGTCAGCATGTCTTGAATTTCCCTCTGAACTACTTGTTGTGCTTCAAATCTGAGTCTATGTTGTTTTTGAGACTCATCAGCAAGCACGTATTCATTGAAGAACCTTTCCATCACCTCAACCTCATTCAATTCAACCTTTTCTTAAACAATCACGTTTTCAACTGGAAACTCTTCAATTTCTTCCTTAATTTGAATAACCACCTCAGGCTTTTCAACCGTTAGTGTCGATTCGGTATTTTTCAAGATTTTCTGAACTAAACCTTCCTCTTCTTCAATCCTTTCAGCTCTAAACTCAGTATCAGTTAAAGTAATTACATCATCGTCTTCAGAAACTTCAATGTATTCTTCTCTCTCTTCTTCTACTCCTTGGATACTCAACTCAAGATGCTTAACTTGAACATCTTCATCGGAATCAATATATTCTACAAAATTGTAAATATCAGACTGAATGTTCAAAGGAACTGGAACATCTTCATGAAGAATCAATCCCAGCTCACTTTGTTCACCAGCCGATTCTTTTGAGCCCCCCGACCTCTCTCTCTTTAACTTCAGTTTCTTTTTCTGGGTATGTGATCATCAAGACCCCAGGTGTAGTTTCATCAAGCTTTTTCCTCTTTTCCCCCTCATGAGGAGCATCATCGGAGTCCTCATCATGATCATCATGTTTACGTTTGGATGAGGAAGCTTGAGCTTTACATGTCTCTTCAACTGCAGCAACTCTCTCTGACAGATTTCCCAAAGCTGTTATCACTGTACTTTCTAAACTTATCATCCTTTCCCGCATCTCATCAAACTGATCAAAAACAAACTCTTTCAGCTCTTCCTTCAATTCCTCCAGTGCTTGATTGGATTCAGTCTGCTTGATTGATTCTTCAGCAACAGATTTACCCTTTAAGAACTTGTGAATGTTTGACATTTGTGCCATTACCTTAGATAACTGAGCAGATACATGCGTATTCACTCCAGCAACAGCTTCATTCAACGCTTGATGCAATGTTGATTCAGTTACAAACGGGGATAAAGTCACCACTGGGTCACGTAGACTTCCAGTTGTCACCACAGTCGAACTTGTAAAAAGTACTTCTGTGTGGCCAGTACTCAGAGTTGGCAGTGTAGTTACTCTGACTGGACTTCCACCCTCTTCAAGCGACGGAGCAACAAATGCTTTCGTTACTGAGGATGTTCCAGTGGGAACACGAAGTTCAACCACACTAACTTCAATAGATTAAGTTGACTCGAGTGTCCTAGGCTGTATCGGATCTATACTCAGTGATTGAATTGATGTCGTACACTCGGGCAGCTGTGTACTTGTTTCAATATCCATCAAGTCCAAATGACTCTCGGATAGACTATAAGGTTCATCCCGGTGCTCAATTGAAACAATCTCATGTTGAGAGGAGACTGAGTGGATGGTTGGGTGTGCAATCGTCAGTGGGATACTGACTTCTTCAATGTTAACTCTCATAGGAGAGCTAACAGCAGATGTGGTTATACCCCGGCATTCTAGGTTTACGGTATCCCTCACACTGTCTTCAGCAATGCTTACTATATCTATCATCATACTTCCTCCCTCATGATGATCACCCCCATCAGCACCATCATCATCATCATCATTATCATCTCCTTCACCTTCTTCTTCTTGGATATCCGACAAAGTTCTCTCGGAATCAGATTTCTCCGCCTCTTCCTCACCTCCCCTTACAACATCATCTCCCTCACTCACAGGTTGGGCACCCTAAACTTCAGCCCCTTGCTGAGGTTCCTCTAGTCCTAAAGCTCCTTGGGTAAGAGATCCCGGCTCTTGGGTCTCTATTGGAGCATGATCTATCCTATACAATCTCACATGCTCACTCTCTTGATCCGCATATTTTAATAACGACTCCGGGATTGGCATAATATTTGCATTTGGAGAATCCGGCACTTCGTGTAAACTCATCATCACATAATCTGGACATCGATGTGAATTTGCTCTCTTCGGAATATTTTCATTTGCTCGAAGAATTCCTCGGATAAGAATTTGTATGAACCTCTGGAGCGGAACAAACTTTCTTGCTCTATTTGTTGTTTTGGCAAGAACAATTTCCTTTAAGTCCTCCCAGATGCACTGAGCAAAATCATAATGCTTGTTGAACGTGATTCCATGAAAAATCCTTAGACAATGAATGCTGCATCTGTCGATGCCTGTGTGCTTAGACGTCATACACCTATTGATAATTCCAAATAGTGTGTACCATTCCCCATTCAATCCATTCCTATGAAATTTGGAGCTCTTCGGTAGTGGCTTTGAGTAGCCCAGGCAAATCAGATCATGAACCAGCTCCTCATCCGACACAAAATTTTCAAAATCAGCCAACTCTGGAAAGTTAACTGTGTCTATACGTCTTGGAAGAAATAGATTGTGACGAAGTCTGGCTAGAGTGATTTTGTTTTTGAATTGGTCTATTGTTACTTTAAAATGGTGATTGCCGTCAGCAAGAACAAATTTGACTGTGTGCCAAAATTGTTGTAGGTATACCTGTGGGATAGAAGGTTTATATTGAAGCAGATAACCTAATGGATGGCCTTTGAGGATGTCAACTATGATAGGATGACTGACTTTAATAACCTTGGTATCCAGACCATGGTTATTATCTCTAAAAGGTAGGCAATGTTTAGGTTTAACCAATTGGTTATCTGGAATGATATTTGATTGTGAGGGACGTGCGACAGAAGTTGAGCGAACAGGTGTGGATACTAAAGTATGATTGAATGATGAATGGGAGTCAGATGAATTAGAACTTTAAGACTGCACTGGAGATGCCATTTGAACACCTGAAAACAAATAAAAATTATGTTAGTCAGACTAGGTACACAAATGACAATCCTTCAAATGTAGAAAACTTGTAACATTTTATCAGAAATTGTAATAAGTTGTGATTTTCTGTTTAAGGCATCGGGATTCCAGACAATAATAGACTATTATTGAGAGGACTCCAGAGTCAATCGTTTAGAGACCAATGTTAGAAAAACACAAATTTATAACAATTTCTTAAAAAAATGTGACATTTTTCTTAAAACATTAATAATTCAACACTTAGGAAAAATCTTCTATTAAACTCGAATGAAACTACAACTTTCTCGAATGACTCTTGGTTAATCTCGGGTGACACATGAAACAACTCGATTTAGTCTATGAATAAACTCGAATAAAACATGAAACAACTCGAATTGTTCTTGATTCAACTCGAATGAGTCTTGTAGTTTCTCGAATGAATACAGAATTTTCTCGAATTTAACATATGACCAACTCGAATGAAATACTTGTTAAACTCGAATGAAACAAGTATTAAACTCGAACATAACAGTCAACTTGTATGAATAAGACATTTTCTCGATAACCACATTGCCCCAACTCGAATAAACTATAAATGTTCTCGGACAATGTATCAATCGAGACTTAAGTTCTGAAATTTTCCAAGTCATGTATTCAGTCAACTCGCATGATACACATAAGTTTCTCAAATAAACCCTTGTATCAACTCAAGTGACACTGAGACTTTCTCGATTGTCATTTGAATCAACTCGAATAAACTATGACCTTTCTCGGATATAGTTTGGTTCAACTCGATTGAGTCTTAGGCTTTCTCGACTAAAGCCTTATTCGAGAAGTGCTTTATATATTTATTTCAAGTCTTCTATACACTGAAAAATCAAAAATTAATTCCTTGTTGTTTTTCAGTGATTTAAAACGTGTATCCCCCTCAAAAATATATTTTAATCATTTTTGATTTACTGAACTTCGATAAAAAACAACATTTAAGTTGTTAAAAATCCACTTTTCAGTAACAGGAAGAACACGATAGTGTTTGACACTGAAGATCAAATTTCTTGTTCGTGTGGTTTGTTTTGAATCATGAAATTTCATATTCATGTTCACATTGATAAACCAAATCAAGCCACACATTTAATTTCAGATTTATGAACACATACAGATAAATGCCATGAACACTAAAAAACGTATAAACCCAAAATACGAACCTAAGCACTAATTTCAGATTTGTAACTCCTCCCGCTCTATACGAGCAATCATCTCTCCAATATCTTAGTTAAGCAACCGAATTTGGAGGTCGTGCCGGGAAGACCTTGCTACCAAATGGGGTATGGTCTGATCAGCTGGCTCTTGAGTGAGAGATGGGGTCGGTGCAGAGGATGGTCCTCAAATCTCAAAGTGGGATGGGATTTCCTCCTCCCGCCTCCACTCTTGGAGGGTCTCGGGCATCCAGCTCCATCTCTGGGCGTTTGCCCGTCGCTGCTGTGGTGGTGAACTTGGTTGGGGAGCCGGGATTTGGATAGTCTCTCGTCTCGGTATGATTACCCTCTTTCGGGGTGTAAACAACATCTTTGGGCCGTTCGGGTGGGGGGTATAGTTTGAATGACGGAACCTCAGGATTTGGATAGTCTCTCGTCACACCCTGTTACCCCAGTTGGCAACGAAGCGTGACGTCGCGGAAGCGTAACCATAATCATAACGAACGACCACTATATGGACGTTTTCAAAATACTTCGATATAACTTTAAAATATAGAAACGTTTTACATAGCCCGAAAATGATACAGAGTAGTTCGCAAGATACAGAGATTTAAATACATAATTAAATTAACCAAAATAATGTAAATAAATCTCCAATGGTTTGAAAATTAATGTGACTCCAAAAGTACGGAAGCCTTGAAAATACTTCCGATGCGGTGCACTTGCCTTAATTTCTAGAAAATACACGGTAAAATACGTCAACAAAATTGTTGGTGAGCTCATAGGTTTACACGTAAATATGACTTGTATGGACATCAACCTATGAGTTTGAATTTATAAAATCATAAATTCCATGTTATGTATTACATAAAAACCATCATGCAACCGAAACTTAATTATGAGTTTGCCCTGTGCAGTATTCCCATACGTAATACCGTAATGTTAAATATATATGCATTCCGCCATTATCCGGTAAAACTAACCCGAATGGGGGACATGACTCCCGATAGATCTATACACAATATATTGCTTACAAATAAATGTAACTAACGGTTCATGATTTGAGGGCTGATGGAACCACATGTGTAATACATAATAGAAATGAAGTAATTTCCGTGTCCATATGAGAACGTAGCATGTATTTCAACCCCAAAACACAACAGTGTGAAAATAGGGGCTATGAAGACTCACCGAGTGTGTGATGGCAAAATATGCGCGTAAAATGCAAGTTTGCGTTGATTGATGGGTGATGAACCGGATGTGATTAACCAAGCCCTAAATGATATAAGGGACTTAATAATCTCCCATATATGATAATATGTATATATATAGGTTTTTATGTCTTAAATCACCTAACATTACAAGTTTATAAATAAAACCCACTTAAAACGTCAAGTTTATATATATATATATATATATATATATATATATATATATATATATATATATATATATATATATATATATATATATATATAATTTTCCAGCTTTTTGAAGGTTTTTCTGCCTACTTTGAGGCGGTTTTTGACCAAGCTCCAAAAATATTTAGGCTTTGGCTTTCTTATACATAAAACTACTATATATAAAGAATTTTTAAAGTCAAGAACGGACATTTTTCGAGGTGTTTAGCTTGGGGAAAAAGCTCGTTAATAACCCTATGTTGGCCATTTTTTAGCTGTCAAACTTTCGGGTTCCCAAATAATATCTGGGGTTTCTAAACTCTATAATAAATTATGAAAACTTCCAGATTTTTAGTTAAGACATAGATCTAACTTTTGATACAAGAATCAACTCATTTTGTTAAGTTATGAATTAGTTATGATTTTTCAAAGTCGACGCAACATTTCTGCCGAAATTCCGTATTTCATAAACTTGAAATAACTTGTGATTCTTGTTGTTTATTCAAACACTACTTGTATAAAAAGTTATATAACACATTTATATAACTTTTTTTCATAATATTTACACTTACATGATGCATTTATATATTTATAAACATATTTGAAGAAAACAACTTAAAAACAAAACTAGTGATTTATAAACTTGAGTTTGTATGAAACTTGTTGTTGTTGGTGATTATATATATAATGCAATGTAACAACCTAATTTTTATCCAGTCGTAAATTCAGTATTTGTGAACCGATAATGTAATATTATTACATTATTTGGATTATAATTTAATTAAGTTATGAAAGATTTAATTAAATTATAATAAATATTATGAATTATGATTTAATAAATATTAAAGATAATTAAATAAAAGAGATATAATATACAAAAGTAATAGTGGGTTGAGTAGCAAATATAACTAGGTGAAGTATATAAATGAGATTTTTTATTCATTAATCACTTTTTACTCTATCTCTCTCTCTACACACACTCTCTCTCTCTACTTTCTCTCTCTACTCTCTCTCTACTTCTCTCTAGAATTACTTCCAAACCGATCGGCCGATTCTTGAGTTTTATATATCGTTGGAAAGATCTCGGAGAATACTACAGGAATCTGCTGTCACATATTCGATTTCGTACGAATTTGAGGTAAAAATCGTTTCTATTCTGATTTCTTTGTTTCGGTTTTAAAGAATAAATTCGAATTTATATAATTTTGTGTGAATAATGCTAATTTAACTTGAGTTTTAACTAGAATAAGTATAATATAAACGAACCTAGGCTTAATACTTATCATAAATATGATTTATGCCTTAGAAATTCATGTTTTAAAGTTGAAAAATATGAACAAATTCGAGATGTCAAGAACAAATTCGAAATACATAGAACAAACTCGAAATTGAGTTGAATTCGAAAATATATTCGAAATTAATCATTACATTCGAAATGCATGATTCGAATTTAATAAATTCGAATGAAAGATGGTATTTGACATTAAAGTTGAATCATGCATGCAAAATTAATTATACATTCGAATTTGTTGCCTAAGATTCGAATCTAACCCTTCATTTGACTTTACTTACATATATGAAAACAAAGCATCTCGAATTTAATGAATATAATTCGAATTTAATTTCTAAATTCGAAACCACTCCTTAAATTCGAATATATTGAATAAAACACTTATAAATTAACAAGATAATTAGCAAAATGAGTATATATATTAATATATATATTGACCTTTGAGAATTTATGAAACAAAGAATATTAATGAAAGATGATTTATGAATAAACAAGTTATCAGAATCAGATAAAATAAAGATTTTAAAGATAAAAGATGTTGATATTGACAAAAGTTTGTTATGATAATTCTGGACAGGTTCAGTGAAATTCTGAACAAAGATTTAAAGATTTATAAAGTGGGTCAAAGATTTGATTTGACAGAGAACAGATTGAGATAAAATCCTGAGATAACTCAGGTGGCAGATTTTACATCTGTTTGATAAAGACCCAGATCTGTGAGTTATAGATATTCAGATTTAACATGCTTGAATTTCCGGTTGAGACATATTGTTGATGTTAGACTGATTTGACATTCATATTATCAGCTGGATTGTGACCTGTGCACACTATGGTTCCGTGTTGCCCAGTGGATCATGATAGCTATTTGACTTATCACTTCATATGATTTTGCATTTACAATTCATTTCTGACATTGCTTTGAGATCATTGCTATCATGACTTGATTACATATGCTTCATCATTTGCATATAACTTGATATATTGATTCAGCTTGATTAGCCCTGTTGGTCTATTATTCTAGACCTGGCTATTTCACCAGTTCTATTGAACTTGGTAATGACCTCCGATGTTCCGCCACGTTGATTTACTGGTAGCTAGCCCAGTATGTGGCTGATCCCCACGATATAAGCGTGAGCGTGGCTTGAGCATCATCCGACTCTATGACTTCTATGTCTCAATCATGAGGGCTGTAGCGGCAGCCAAGACATATCACGCTAGAACTTATGATCCGCTTGACCATGCATGTTAATTTGAAAATCTATTTACTCACTAAGCATTGCTTACGGTTGCTACATTAATATTTTTCAGGAAAAGATAAAGGAAAGTCACATGCCGGACCTAGTACTTAGCTCATACAAGAATCAAGTAAAGTTTTCATAGACCTCTACTCAACAAACCATTTTGGTACTGATTGGAAGATATTCATGTGGTGTTCTGGGTAGTTTTATTTGATATATGATGACATTAATTAGATTAGACTTGTGCCCTTTATAAGTTTAATTTGAAAACCGTAAAATGTATTAAACTTAATCCTAATATGCTTGTACTGTAATTTAATATTCCGCACTTAATTACTCTATCTTAGTTATGATTGATATCGTATTGCAATTTGTGGGACCTAGACTCTGAGGACTGCCCCGTAAGGGGAGGTCTTCACAGGATGGTATCAGAGCACTAGTTTGAGTGAATCAAGTATTACGTGAGTATACTTGGTCTCAAACTGAAGCAATACATATGTATCATTCATTTAGGTGGTTTGAACTGAGATAGGATGTACAGACTATTAGGATGGGAAAAAGGGTACATAGATCTAAGTCTATAAACTGATAGTTAAATGATTTTAATTTTCAGTTAAGATGCCAGGATCAGGATCAGGTGACATTCCCAACAACATGACCCCACAACAAACGTTTAAAATGATGCAACAATTACTAGCCCAACATTCAGAACAAAACGAATAAGATTATGCAAGAACAGTTTCAGGCCAGAGATGAGGTCGAAGCTAAAAGACGTACTGATAAGAAAAATAAGCGAAAAGATAAGCAAGTCTAGAATGAAGAATCTGATTCTGATAACTCGAATCCTGAAACCCAAATCGAGCAGCCTAAAGGCTGTAAGTTCAAGGATTTTAAAGCGAGCGGTGCCCTGAACTTTGAAGGTACAGTAAATCCAATTCAGGCGATGGATTGGATCAGCAATACCGAAGAGATTTTCAGAATCTCTGACTGCTTAGATTCAAAGAAAGTGAGCTATGCGTCTACGTTGTTTGTCGGAGCTGCCCGTGCATGGTGGAAGACTCAGAGGAGTATCTATGGAGAGGAAGTGATTCAGACTTTAGAATGGGAACAATTCTTAGACATGTTCAACGCGAAGTATTGCCCGATCGACCAACAAGACAAGATGGAAGTCCAGTTGATGCAGTTGACTCAGGGAACCAAGACTGTAGATGAATACGAGCATGAATTCTCAAGACTATGCGGCTACTCCTCGTATCAAGTAGCTACTGAAGAAAGGAAGATGAATAGATTCCGTGGAGGACTCAACCCGAGATACCGACATCCGATGAGTGCGATAAAATACGAGAGTTACTTAGAAATGGTTGAAGCAGCTAGACAGATCGAGAGGGGTTATTTAGAGTACGGCGATCAGCTTTATGCTCCATCAGCAAACCCGACATGTCCTTCTCCACCGAAGAAGCAAAGATTCGGTAGATTTTTCAAGACAAACAAATCCCAGTCTCAACAGCCACAGCAGTATAGTTCACAGCCGAAAGCCCAAGCGTATTCACTAACGAATGAGCCATGATTCTGCAAGAGATGCAGAAAATCACACATGCGATTGTGCAATCCAGATGACGTCACATGCTTTGCTTGCAACAGAATTGGTCACAGCAGTGAAGAGTGCCCACAGCAAGGACGCGGATGTGCGAAATGCGGGAAAAGTGGACACTTCATGTATCAGTGTCGCAGCGGGCAACGAGGACAGTCACAGTCGTCAGCTGGAGGATCTACGATGAAGAGTTCAACCGTAACTCCGACCGTAAGGACTCGAGCATTTCAGATAACAGCCTAGGAAGCAAAAGAAACACCTGACGTAGTTACCGGTACGTTCCTGCTTAACTCAATTCCTGCTCGCGTATTATTTGATTCCGGTGCTAGTCGTTCCTTCATATCAACTACTTTCGCTCAAAGATTATATAAATCTCCCTCGAAGCTTCCCGTGATACTTGATATTGAGACAGCCAGTAACAACTATGTTATGGCTGATTCTGTTTATCGAAACTGCACTCTGCTTGTTGACAATATTGTGTTCAACCTCGACCTTATCCTGATTCCGTTGAAAGAGTTCGACGTCATCATCAGCATGGACTGGCTAATGAATAACGAGGCTACGATAGTCTGCAACCGCCGACTCATCAGAATCAAGTCTTCACACGGCCGAGTGTTAGAAACCAAAGGCGAGAAGCGAAAAGGTGCACATTGTTTCATATCAGTTGACAAAGCGTATAAGTATCTATCTAAGGGTCACGAATCTTATTTATGCTACGTCTCGTCTGAATCTATCTCTGAAGCCCAAAAGAAATCTTTATCTGACATCCTATCGTCTGTGAGTTCCCAGACGTATTTCCGGATGATATTTCTGGAGTGCCACCGGAACGTCATGTCGAGTTCGGTATTGACTTGGTTCCTGGTGCGGCTCCTATTGCCAAAGCTCCCTATAGACTTGCACCTGCAGAAATGCAGGAAATGTCAAAGCAGTTGCAAGAGCTGTTAGAAAATGGATTTATCCGACCGAGTTCATCTCCGTGGGGTGCACCTGTCTAATTCGTTAAGAAGAAAGACGAAACTCAGTGAATGTGCATCGATTATCGGGAGTTGAATAAGGTCACAATAAAGAATAAATATCCTCTGCCCAGGATTGATGATCTATTTGATCAGCTACAAGGAGCCAGCTACTTCTCGAAAATCGATCTTCGTTCTGGGTATCATCAATTAAAAGTCAGCGATGAGGATATTCCGAAGACAACCTTCTGAACAAGATACGGTCATTACGAATTTCTCGTAATGCCGTTTGGTTTAACGAATGCACCAGCGGCGTTCATGGACCTCATGAATCGCATGTGCAGACCGATGCTGGAAAACTCAGTAATCGTATTCATAGACGATATTCTGATTTACTCCAAAACGAAGGCTGATCATGCTATTCATTTGCGGCAATTGCTAGAGTTACTGAGAAAAGAAAGACTCCATGCAAAATTTTCTAAGTGCGAATTCTGGCTCAGACAGGTATAACTTTACATTGTCTTGAGTTATTCCTTAAGCGTTCTTTGATTGAACAAAACTTGAAACTCTACTTTGTTGCTTTTATAGATTCAATTCCTTGGCCATGTTGTTTCTGGCGAATGTATTTCCGTTGATCCGTCTAAAGTCGAGGCCGTTCAAAAATGGCAAACGCCTCGCAATGCCTCTGAAATAAGAAGTTTCCTTGGATTGG
Organism: Centrapalus pauciflorus; assembly: GCA_020465985.1. Taxonomy (NCBI): domain Eukaryota; kingdom Viridiplantae; phylum Streptophyta; class Magnoliopsida; order Asterales; family Asteraceae; genus Centrapalus; species Centrapalus pauciflorus. The sequence continues at coordinate 250,585 of JAANYP010001611.1, read as the reverse complement.
CCGGCTATTATCGGCGATTCATAAAGGACTTCTCAAAGATTGCTATGCCACTTACTATGTTAACACGAAAGAATACACCTTTCGTATGGGCCGATAAACAGCAAGAGGCATTCGATATTCTGAAACAGAAGCTTATTCAAGCGCCGATCCTAGCCTTACCAGAAGGAAACGATGATTTTGTCGTTTACAGCGACGCATCTGGTACTGGCTTAGGATGTGTCCTTATGCAAAGGGGAAAAGTCATTGCCTACACTTCAAGGCAATTGAAGGATTACGAGAAAAGTGCACCAACTCATGATCTTGAGTTGGCTGCCGTTACCTTTGCTTTGAAAATGTGGCGTCGCTATCTCTATGGGACTTGGTGTCAGCTTTACACCGATCATAAGAGTCTCAAACATCTGTTTACTCAAAAGGATCTGAATATGAAACAGCGACGGTCCTTGGAGCTTATCAAGGACTATGATTGCGAGATCCTATATCATCCCAGCAAAGCTAATGTGGTCGCGGAAGCTTTGAGTAGAAAGACGTATCCAGAAAAGTGTTGTTATGCCCTGACTCCTGTTGATTCTCTTCTGATCTTATCGAAGACATCAGATCAGCTCAAGCCGAAGCGTTGAAAGAAGAGAATATTGGTACTTAAAATCTCAAAGGGCAGTTACAATTCTTATCTCTGAACCATTTGGGACTTCACAGTCTCCAGGGAAACCGAATCTAGATTCCTAAATATGGTTCATTTCGCAACACTCTTCTATCTGAAGCCCATCAGTCCAAGTTATTTGTTCATCCTGGCAGCTCAAAGATGTATTTTGATCTGAAAACTGACTACTGGTGGCCAGGAATGAAGAAAGACATCGGTAAATGTGTTGAAAGTTGTAGAGTCTGTCAGATGGTTAAGGCAGAACATCAGAAACCCTTCGGGGATATGCAACCAGTGCCAGTTCCTGAGTGGAAGTGGGAGCATATAACAATGGACTTCATCACGAAGTTGCCGAAAACCAAGAGACAGCACGACTCCATCTGGGTAGTCGTGGATCGGTTAACGAAGTCAGCTCATTTCATACCGATGAAATAGACGTATTCTCTGGATAGATTGGCACAAATGTACATCACTGAAATCATTTCTCGACACGGTGTGCCAAAGTCTATCGTATCTGATCGTGATAGTCGTTTCACATCTAGATTCTGGCAAGCTCTACAAGACGGGATGGGTACTCGGATCTCTATGAGTACTGCTTATCATCCTAATGCAGATGGTCAGAGTGAGCGTACTATCCTTACTCTAGAAGATATGCTTCGTGCCTGCATTCTTGATATAGGTGGTAACTAGGATGACCACTTGCCGTTGGTCGAATTCTCTTACAATAACAGTTATCATTCAACGATCAAGATGGCTCCTTTTGAAGCTTTATATGGAAGAAAATGCAGAACTCCTACATGTTGGCGCGAAACTGGTGAATCACCGATAGCGGGTCCTGCCCTTCTACAGTTGACTCATGAAAAGATTCAACTGGTCAGAAGGAATATCCTAGAAGCTCAAAGCAGGCAGAAGTCATATTATGATAATCGACACAGATCAATAAGCTTTGCGGTTAACGATTGGGTGATGCTGAAAGTATCCCCAATGAAGAATGTGGTGAGATTTATAAAGAGAAACAAGCTAGCTCCGAGATTCATCGGTCCGTTCAAGATTGTGGAAAAGGTAGGAAATCAATCTTATCGTCTTGAACTGCCAGCGGACTTATCTGGAATACATCCTGTATTCCATGTCAGTCATCTGAGAAAGAACTTAGCAGACGAAAGAGAAGTTCAAATACCACACGTTAACTTGCAGATTGATGAGAAGCTTCGAGTAGTTGAAGAGCCAGAATGTATTCTGGACTCGAAGACCAAGAAGCTTAGAAATAAAGATATACAGATGGTGCTCGTCCAGTGGAAACACCACAAGGGTTCGCATCAGTCTTGGGAATCTGAAGATGTTATGAAAGTTACTTATCCCAATCTGTTCTAACATAGCTAACTTCGGGGACGAAGTTTGAGCGTGGTGGAGCCCATTCTGTAACAACCTAATTTTTATCCAGTCGTAAATTCAGTATTTTTGAACCGATAATGTAATATTATTACATTATTTGAATTATAATTTAATTAAGTTATGAAAGATTTAATTATATTATAATAAATATTATGAATTATGATTTAATAAATATTAAAGATAATTAAATAAAAGAGATATAATATACAAAAGGAATAGTGGGTTGAGTAGCAAATATAACTAGATGAAGTATATAAACGAGATTTATTATTCATTAATCACTTTTTACTCTCTCTCTCTCTACACTCTGTCTCTCTCTACTCTCTCTCTACTTCTCTCTAGAATTACTTCCAAACCGACCGGACGATTCTTGATTTTTATATATCGTTGGAAAGATCTCGGAGAATACTACACGAATCTGCTGTCACATATTCGATTTCGTACGAATTTTAGGTAAAAATCGTTGCTATTCTGATTTCTTTGTTTCAGTTTTAAAGAATAAATTCGAATTTGAATAATTTTGTGTGAATAATGCTAATTTAACTTGAGTTTTAACTAGAATAAGTATAATATAAACGAACCTAGGCTTAATACTTATCATAATTATGATTTATGCCTTAGAAATTCATGTTTTAAAGTTGAAAAATATGAACAAATTCGAGATGTCAAGAACAAATTCGAAATACATAGAACAAACTCGAAATTGATTTAAATTCGAAAATATATTCAAAATTAATCATTACATTCGAAATGCATGATTCGAATTCATTAAATTCGAATGAAAGATGGTATTTGACATTAAAGTCGAATCATGCATTCAAAATTAATTATACATTCGAATTTGTTGCCTAAGATTCGAATCTAACCCTTCATTTGACTTTACTTACATATTTGAAAACAAAGCATCTCGAATTTAATGAATATAATTCGAATTTAATTTCTAAATTCGAAACCACTCCTTAAATTCGAATATATTGAATAAAACACTTATAAATTAACAAGATAATTAGCAAAATGAGTATTTATATTAATATATATATATATATATATATATATTGACCTTTGAGAATTTATGAAACAAAGAATATTAACGAAAGATGATTTATAAATAAACAAGTTTTCAGAATCAGATAAAATAAAGATTTTAAAGATAAAAGATGTTGATATTGACAAAAGATTGTTATGATAATTCTGGACAGATTCAGTGAAATTCTGAACAAAGATTTAAAGATTTATAAAGTGGGTCAAAGATTTGATTTGATAGAGAACAGATTGAGATAAAATCCTGAGATAACTCAGGTGGCAGATTTTACATCTGTTTGATAAAGACCCAGAACTGTGAGTTATAGATATTCAGATTTAACATGCTTGAATTTCCGGTTGAGACATATTGTTGATGTTAGACTGATTTGACATTCATATTAACAACTGGATTGTGACCTGTGCACACTATGGTTCGGTGTTGCCCAGTGGATCATGATAGCTATTTGACTTATCACTTCATATGATTTTGCATTTACAATTCATTTCTGACATTGCTTTGAGATCATTGCTATCATGACTTGATTACATGTGCTTCATCATTTGCATATAACTTGATATATTGATTCAGCTTGAATAGCCCTGTTGGTCTATTGTTCTATACATGGCTATTTCACCAGTTCTATTGAACTTGATAATGACCTCCGATGTTCCGCCACGTTGATTTACTGGTAGCTAGCCCAGTATGTGGCTGATCCCCACGATTTAAGCGTGAGCGTGGCTTGAGCATCATCCGACTCTATGACTTCTATGTCTCAATCATGAGGGCTGTAGCGGCAGCCAAGACATATCACGCTAGAACTTATGATCCGCTTGACCATGCTTGTTAATTTGAAAATCTACTTACTCACTAAGCATTGCTTACGGTTGCTACATTAACATTTTTCAGGAAAAGATAAAGGAAAGTCACCTGCCGGACCTAGTACTTAGGTCATACAAGAATCAAGTGAAGTTTTCATAGACCTCTACTCAACAAACCATTTTGGTACTGATTGGAAGATATTCATGTGGTGTTCTGGGTAGTTTTATTTGATATATGATGACATGAATTAGATTAGACTTGTGCCCTTTATAAGTTAAATTTGAAAACCGTAAAATGTATTAAACTTAATCCTAATATGCTTGTACTGTAATTTAATATTCCGCACTTAATTACTCTATCTTAGTTATGATTGATATCGTATTGCAATTTGTGGGACCTAGACTCTGAGGACTGCCCCGTAAGGGGAGGTCTTCACATGCAAGACTTATATAAACATAAATATAAGATGTTATAAGTTAGTATTTACTTACTTTGGGGTATTAGAAATATGCGAATGAGAAGAAGTTGAAACTCTTGCAAAAGTTGCACCCAAAACACTTGAAATATTGCAAGAATAAGAAAGTTGCACAATTTTGGTCTTTGCTTGAGGCCTTGGCCGATTTTTCTAGAGAGCAAAGAAGAGAGGTTTTTGCTTTGAAGGTGTGAAGAATGAAGTGAAGTTGGGGTCTCTATTTATAGATGAATAAAGGTGGTGAAATGATGAAAAGAGTTGGAGGTTGAGTGTGAGATCTTTGAATAATTGAAAGTGGAGGATTTAATTTTGATATGTTATGGAGGTTTGTAAAAAAAATATATATCAAGTGTCCTTTTGTCCTTCCTATGGCCGGCCCCTATAGGTATTTAAAATTTATTTTTATTTTTATTTTTTTGTATAAAAGTATTTAGAAATGTATTCTTGTATTTCCCTTTATTTGTAATTTCATAAATACTTTTGGATGCATTGTTTTAATGAATTGTTTTAGTCTTGCATAATTAATGTTAAGTAAGTGTATTAGTGTATGATTAGTGTCACTAATCATTATTTAATTATGTACTTAATTGAATTAATCCTTCATATCATATATCGATCGGATTAATTGATTTGCCGATTTATCGCACCGATGAAATTGATTCTAATTGAGTTGAATTTTCTTATGAACATTGTTAATAACTTTGATTAATTGCTAATGACCACTGATTAGGCTATAAAAGGCTAGTAAATAGTGATTATGTCATAGTTGCTAACCTGATTTAATTCGGGATGTTACATTATTGATTATCATTGTGGTCTTTTGGCGTTTCTGGTGTCTCCTCAGCTCTTTCAGCGGTTAAATGGAAAGCTCGCGCCTTTGCTGGAGGTATCTTTGTAGTACTCTGTTGGATTACTCGGCCAACTGGTTGTTCAGGATTGGTAAGCCTGCGTGCATTTGGGCAATGCTTAGCATAATGTCCACGCTCACCACAGTTGTAGCATACGTCGTTTCTTTCTGGGCCCTCATCACTTCCATGTCCAATCTGTTTACAGGTGTAACATATCACATCTCTAGGGTTGCAACGTCCACTATGGAATTTACTACAACGTGTACACGATCGTGCTTCCGACTTTAAGGCATAGGCTCTAGTATTCTGAGGCATAGAAGATGCTCGTGATTGCTGCTGACTGGACTTTGATGAACTGAAGAATCTATTGGGTTTCTGTTTGTTAGGTGGAGATGGACAAGTAGGACTTATAGCCATCATAACGGGTTCACAACTAGAATCTGTCAATTCCCGCTCCACCATTCTTGCTGCTTCCATTATACTAAGATACGTTTTGAACTTTATGCTACTCATTTGTCTGCTATATATTGGATTCAGACCCAGTCTGAATCTGTTTACCTTACTTTCTTCTGTTGCTACTTGATATGATGAGTAGCTGCAAAGTCTCGAGAACTGATGCTCATATTCATCAACGGTTTTTGTTCCTTGTTTCAATTGCATCAACTGCATCTCGAGTTCGTCTTGTTTGTCCGTTGGACAATATTTGGTGTTGAACATTTCCAAGAAATGCTCCCAGTCTAGTGTCTTAATTGCTTCCTCACCATAGATGCTCTTTTGCGTCTTCCACCAGGCTCTAGCAGCTCCAACGAACAGTGCTGTACCAAACTTAACTCTATTGTTGTCTAGACATTCTGAGATACCGAAGATCTCTTTAGTATGACTTATCCAATCTAACGCTTGTATTGGGTTTACTGTGCCTTCAAATGTTATGTCACCACTCGCTTTGAAGTCTTGAAATCTACAGCCTTTTGGCTGCTCAACTCGTTGATTGACATGCACGTTATCAGATGCAGATTCGCTTGACTGTTCAGTTTGCTTCTTTTTATGTTTATTTCTCTTTTCAGTTTTCTTTATTGATTAAATTTGTTCAAACATAAACTTGTTTTGTTGCTCATTATTCTTGGTTATTAGTCGTTGCATCATTTCCAGGACTTGCTCCGGGGTCATGCCACCTAATGGTTCACCTTCTCTTGACATAACTCTGAAATACAAATCACTAAATATTTAGCTCATTGGTCTAGCACATTGTACCCTTTCATGCCACGTCCTACTAGTCTCTGAAACCTATCTTAGTTCAAGTCATCCTGTCATGATTGATACTATAGCATTACATAAGTTTGAGATCACGTATTACACGTAATACAATGATTCACTCAAACTATTTTCTCTGATATCATCCCGTAACACCCAAGTTTTCTCAAAGGTCTTAAGAATAGGCCTTAGTAACAATGCAATATAAATCAAGAAACTAAGATAATAATTAACAGTGCGGAATTAAAGTTAATTACAAACAGAGACAATTTAGGTAATAAGGTACAAACTTCTAGACTATTACAACAAATCTCATAATATAAACTAGCCCCGAACCCCAAAGCTTTATCATCAGTCGGGTACCAAGGTGTTAAAACGGGTTCTAAGGCACTTCAAGCTCTTTCAAAGTCCAGACCTATGAACTAGGTCCAGCCAATCCTTTGCCTTTACCTGAAAAATAATGAAACAACGAGGTAAGCTAATTTGCTTAGTGAGAATGTAGAATTTCACATTTAACATGAAATTATGAACGCGGAAAGCTCATGCACTGCACTCGGCTCATTCACAGCATAAGTCTATTGCTCATGCAATGCACAAACCTCATGCACAGCTCAAATCTCGAAGGGACATTGGCCAATTAAATGCTCTTTGATGTGCGTATATGCTCAGCTCCCAGTTATAAAATTGTTGTTGCTCTTGAGACTTTTAGACAAATTCTTAAGGAATGCTCGGATAATGATAACACCATACACACGCATCATTAGTGTGGATCACCCACGTACTAGGCTAGCTACCAGTAATTGTTGTATGGGTATCATCCGAATGTTCAGCTCTAGCTACCCTCTGTGCTTTCATCATGTAAGTCAGCACATCATAAGCCTAACATTAACCCAACACTGAGCAATGATGTTGGTGTTAAGCTTAACAATCAAATGACTCATCAATGAATAGAAGCTAGAAGAAGAAATGCTCAGCTCAACAAATCATAGTAAACATGCTATGATAATATATCAATATGCTCAGGATTAGAATGCCAATAAAATCAGAATAAAGCAACAAAAGTCTCGATTCACATAATTTGCAGTTAAAGTAAAATCTACAACTCACTGTTACTAGTTAATTTGCACTTTCTGTCTCTGGCTCTGTTGCTCACAATTTGTAGTGGGTTAGAACCACTATCTGACTTATATCAAACTTACAGACAGCTTGCCACTTTGCTATAGCTTTCACTGATGCTCTTTAATGTATTTTAGCATTCTTGTATTGCTCAATTTGTTATTCATAACATTTCTTATATATATTAGCTTTTATATCATCTGAATAGCATATTCAGTGTTCATTCCTTGGCATTTAATCTCAAATTCTCATATTTTGATTATATTGAGATGAATATGGCCAACAATTTCTTAGAACATTTCATTCAAGGTTCAGTGGTTTTGCTTATCATATATAGAATATGCTTTAAATGAATTATAAGCTTTATGTCCTTTTTCATGGACATGTGTGACTTTATTAAGTTTTTTCTTGGCTTTCATTTGCATATTGAACCTACATTAAAAACATTAACTTTTTTTACGATTATATGATCATATATTTGCATGTAATTCCACTTCACCTATGTTTATATGATCATGATACTTACATTGAACAATATGAACATCATATGCTTATAAGTGTCTTTATTACATAATACATACTTTTGAATGTTCATGCAATCATATTACATACATTTAAGGCATTAATTGCATATCTTGTAATTTTGTCCATCACACCATGTTTTTCTTTATTTCTAATGGCAATTAAACAACATGTACTTTTAACATATGCTTATTGATGTCTATTCGCACACATAAGTTCATATGCTATTGATGCAATCCTATACATTTATAAGTTCAGGCCTAAGGCCAAATGTTTATGCAATTTGAGCATTTGTATCTATAACTTTTCATAAGTCTTAATTGCCTTTAAATGAACACACATCTATACATCAAATGTATTGCTATTAGCCTAAGTTTAAGCACTTTTAGAGATTCCAAAACATTGCAAATAATCCTCAAAACTTCTAGCATGAATTCTACATATTTTCTACCTTAATTTAATACAAAATACTTTAATAAACCGTCACATGTAATTAACATATATATTTGATATTTAGTGTTGACATCCTATTGTTGTTGTTGTCCCAATTTCACAGAATACTCACATGCTGCACACATATACATATATATACACATCACATTGTTTTTTTATTATTATTTATTTTGACTGGGCATACACACACAAATTACATATTTTCTTCTTTTACACACATTGCACACACATATGCCATATTTATGTAAAGAAAAAGGTGTTGGACTGTTGCATTGCTGGACTATTTCTGTCACTTAAGACAGCACACACACACGTACATATATATATATATATATATATATATATATATATATATATATATAGATGGGATCATTGCAGAATCTTAATTTAGTGTAGAACCATAGAACCAATATCGTCCATAGATTAAATTAATCTAATGGTCTTGATTAAAACCATAAAGTTTGGAATTAGTGAAAAAAATATTGACATTAGTGATTTTTTAATTCTTTCAGGGGTAAAAAAGGAATAGATTGGAAATAGCAAAAAGATTGGCATTAGTAAAATAAATATACTTTTTCTTTAAATTAAAATAACATTAATATGATTAATTGTTAAATCAAAAAAATTATACCATAAAAACGAGAATTTTATACTCTTTAAAACGAGACCGGTCATGATATATTTTTTTCGAAAAAATTTTACGTGTTAATTTTCCGTAAAAAAAAATTACTCAGACCACCATGCAATGTAGCATGGCGGTATCATTCAATGTCGAATGACTGCTTAAAATATCGTATATTCAACGTCGATGCAACACTGCATGTACATTCAAAATTAATAGAACCAAAATAATGGTCAAAATTAGTAGTCAAAAGTTGGTTGATTTAATGAGAACAGTGATGACATATTTTTCTCGAAAAGATTTTACGTGTTTATTTTTCGTAAAAAAATATCAGCAGACCACCATGCAATGTAGCATGACCGATATAATTCAATGCGATGCAACACTGCATGTACATTCAAAATTAACAAAACTAAAATAATGGTCAAAGTTAGTAGTCAAAAGTTGGTTGATTTAATTAGAATAGTAATGATATATTTTTTTCGAAAAAATTTTACGTGTTTATTTTTCGTAAAAAAAATATCAGCAGACCACCATGCAATGTAGCATGACCGATATAATTCAATGCGATGCAACACTGCATGTACATTCAAAATTAACAAAACTAAAATAATGATCAAAGTTAGTAGTCAAAAGTTGGTTGATTTAATTAGATAAGTAATGATATATTTTTTTCGAAAAAATTTTACGTGTTTATTTTTCGTAAAAAAAATTACTCAGACCACCATGCAATGTAGCATGGCGGTATCATTCAATGTCGAATGACTACTTAATATCGTATATTCAACGTCGATGCAACACTGCATGTACATTCAAAATTAATAGAACCAAAATAATGGTCAAAATTAGTAGTCAAAAGTTGGTTGATTTAACGAGAACAGTAATGACATATTTTTTCGAAAAAATTTTACGTGTTTATTTTTCGTAAAAAAAATATCAGCAGACCACCATGCAATGTAGCATGACCGATATAATTCAATGCGATGCAACACTGCATGTACATTCAAAATTAACAAAACTAAAATAATGGTCAAAGTTAGTAGTCAAAAGTTGGTTGATTTAATTAGAATAGTAATGATATATTTTTTTCGAAAAAATTTTACGTGTTTATTTTTCGTAAAAAATTTTTTTACCTAGACCTTCATTCAATATATTTTATAGAGATCATTCAATGTCGAATTACAGTTTATATCACACATTCAACACTGCATGTACCTTCGATATTAAAAGAGTAAAAAATGGTCAAAGTGGGCAGTCAAACTTGGTAGGCTACTATTAATTCAATGTCAATTGCATAATTATCATCTTATCCCTAGTGTTATATAATAATCTAATGGTTTAGATTGGTTCTATAGTTCTGCACTAAATTAAGGTTCTGCAATGATCCCAACCCTATATATATATATATATATATATATATATATATATATATATATATATATATATATATATATATATATATATATATATATATATATATATATATATATATATATATATATTTATTTATATGTCTATATCTATATTTTATATATAATAATAAAACAAGATAATTTTACCAAATGTCACTCTCTCGTGACATCTCAATTTCATTTTCTCATGTATTTTCTTACCATAATTTTCGTTCTAATAATAAGGAAAATAAAATTAATAACTCTAATTATATTTTATAATCCTTTATTATATCTTATTTTCTTATTAATTAAAAATTCTAATAAATCTATATATATAATTTAAAATCCATGAATCAACATTCTAATCCATTCACTAAAATTTTTATTTATTCGTATATATGTATTTTATATAGTTTCATAGTTTATACCGGTTAGATATAATTTATCTATTGAGTTTTAATATTAGCATTTCATTATTATAAATTTATAATTGTAAAACTAATTATTTTATTTTATTTGTATTTTTAAAAAAAAATATTATTTTATGAATATATCCCATATAGTACATGGACAAATAAGTAGTAGAATATATTAAAATAAACAATTTATTGGTTGATAGAACCATATAAACAACCCCTCGTGTGCCGTGGCCAATGAGGCTTGCCACGTGAGCTAACGTGACAAGAGTGTGCAAATAACCAAACGTGAACAACTCGTTCAAAATCAGTTTTTAAACGGGATAATTGGGTTCGGTTATTTGGTTTTCGGTTTTCTTTAATCAGATTAAATGGTATTCGAATAATAATTTCAGTTCGGAGATCACGTGGAATGCAATAAGTTCGCGGTACCCGAATAACCCTTAATACCCAAACCATTTAACCCCTTTTCGGTTTTCGGTTTTGTTTATAATAAGTATTAGAATTGTTTATATATAGAATGTAAGGATCTAAATACCCAATTTACTAAAACCATTTAACTCGTTTTACCCAAATTACTCGACCTATTTAATCCGTTTAAACTATTTAATAGAGGATTTTATAGTTATACCAAAACCGAATAACCCGTTTAACCCAAACTGAATGACCCGATACCCATTTCAACTCAAAACCAATTAATCTGTCACATTATTTGGTTCGAGTTCGGCCAGCTAACCAATGCCCTTAAACCTGAATAATCCGAATCAAATAAACCAATACTCCTTTAACCCGTTCGAATAATACTCCTAGCCATGACCCGATGATAAAAGCACACATCAAATAAACCAACACTCCCAAAAGAAAGCTAAACGCCGAAACAACACATCCAGCGCTAGATTTTTCGTCCCGTGAAAATACCCAAGGTGGAAGATAAACATCACAGAAAATGAATTTAGCAGAATGTATAAACAAAATATATAATAATAATCTATATTTATAACCTATAAATGCTAGGAGTGAACACGGTCCGGTTTGGCCGGTTTGACAACTAAAATATCGACCAAACCAGTAACTTCGGTTTAGAAAATTTTTAAACCGAACCGGCCAAGATTAACGACTCGGCTAGGCCGGCCGAACCGTAAATAATCGGTTTGATTCGGCCGGTTTCACGGTTTGAATTAAAAACTTCGTGTTAATTTATAAATATTCTAACAAATTAAAAAGAAAAACAAACAAATAAAGTGTTATATTAATGGACAACATAAAAAGAAAAAAAACGATCAATATCTTGTTGTAATTAGTAAAGAACTAAACTTAAATAGGTATATTGTTATAAATTAAGTTGATGTTACATTTCATTGACATTTGATTTTACATTATAAGCATGTTTAAAGAAAACGCATTTATATCGTATTTGTCTGTTTGATTCTGTAATGGAAATATTAGTATTTTTAGAAAATTAAAATCAATTTATAAAAAATTACAGACATTTATTTTAATATTAAAGATTGATGAAAGAACACAACAAACTTATATATATGTTCTCACTTGGCCGGTTCGGCCGAAACGGCCGGTTTGACGTTGCAAATTGGCCGACCAGTAAACTCGGTTTTAAAACTTTTCCAACCAATCGACCAAAAACTATTCTTTCAACCCGGCCACACCGGCTGAATGACTTCGGTTTCGGCCTAACTATGTTCACCCTAATAAATACTATTGAAAAGTTAACTAAATTTTTATTTGTTATCTTCTCACGATGTCAAGTGACATCTTTTACCGATGAGAAATGTTAATTAGTAACTCAATATCAAATTAAAAATTTTAAATCAAATTACTTTAAGATAAAATCATCGTTAGATTCTTAAATGCTACAAAATCAAAACAAACAATATTTAAAATATTTTTTGATTAATAATAATAATAAGAAAAATAATACTAATAATAAACTTAAATGTTATTAATGCTTAGTTTTTTTTGTTTAAATGATTTATACATGATATAAATTATAATATAAGAGATATTAAATATTTTTAGTATTAAAAGTTTGTGTATTAACTTTTATTTTTAAGTTAATATAGTTTTAAAAAAAAAATCTATGTAATACACATGTCAACAAACTAGTCTTTATATATTAATAAATGACAGCATTTGATGCCACATGGCATCACCTCATCTAACAAATATTTTGTTTTCCCGCCTAAATCTCCTAATTTAATTCTCCCAATTTACTCTTGTAACTTATAAAATTAAAAAAATACAATTAATTACTATTTAATTAACTCCTATTAATGAAAGTTAATCTAATTAAATGACTTAATCATTTTATTTTACCTATAATGATTTCTTTGATTTATTCTTATAGCTTAATTCAATAATTTCTTTAATATGTTATTTAACCTCAATTAAACATATTTTTATATTTACCATTTATTTATTATAATTAGAATATAAAAAATTAATTTCATATTTTATATAACCTTTTTTGTCAATTTAATATCCACATTTAAATTTTTTATAATAATATTTAAAATTTATTAAATTTATAAAATATAATTATTTATTAAACATATCCATGTTTTTACATAGGTCAATAAACTAGTATATATTAAAAGAGAACACATATTACTACATAAGTACATATTATTACGTTTCATTATAAAGGATAAATACATTTTATTATTTTAAAATAAAATAAATGAAAAGATAAATACAATTATTATTTCAATATCTATAAACATTAATAAATAATCGACTCAATCCACAATTTGATATTATTCAATACTGTTATTTGTCATTATTATTAATTTGAGATTTGTTAATTTTTAACTAATCTATATCTAATCTTAAGAAAATCTTAAATGATATAATCTATCTCTAAACTTTAAATAATATTTATATATAAAACCTTAAATTATATCATATAAAAAAATAAAATAAAATTATATTTGAAATGATCAATATACAATTTTAATAAAGAACACCTGAAAAGATAAATAAACATTATATATTTTAAAATAAAATAAAAGATAAATATAATTTATTATTTTTAATGTCTATAAACATTAATAAATAATTAACTCTATCTACTATTTGACATTATACAATAATTTTATTTTCATTACGATCTATTTCACATTTGTTAGTTTTTAGCTCGTCTAAATCTTAACTAATTTTTTTAAAATATACAATCTATTTATAAACTTCATTTCTTCTGTATCTTATAATATTTAATATTTATATGATTTACGCTTAAATTTACATATATTTTATATAATTAGTTATAGGGTTTATTATGAAAAAAACCAACACGTTTTCACGTTTTTTTTGCGTTTTCGTTCATCCATGTTATTTTTTTCTATAAAAAAACTCAAGTTATTTTTTTTTTTATTTTTGGTTTTGTGAAATTTGGACATTAGATCCGGTTATAATTTGTGAACCAGATTTTTAAAAACTGAAAAACCGGGTTCTAATGTTCAAATTTCACTAAACCAAAAAGGAAAAAAATAACTTGAGTACTTTTATGGAAAAAAAATAACATGGAGAGACGAAAACGCAAAAAATATGAAAAAAATCTTGGCTTTTTTTTCATAATAAACCCTTAATTATATATTAAACATTATCCCACTTGAATGACAGGGCAGTCTCATGGATTTTAGAGGTCCCGTGCTTGTGATTATAACATAGTCCTTTAAATATTTTAAATAGTAAATTGACCATTTTGAACTCAATTTTAATAGGTAAGTCGAGTTCGTGATTGACAAAAAAATTTATTAGTGAGAAATTATAATAAATAATACGAATCAAATTGGATTTGACATGAATTCCATTTTAACGCACCGATGCACAACGTATACACATGTCAAATACAGAAAATTTTTATTAGTCTAAATTTAGATATTTATTATAACAGTGAGGCCCTACGAAATTTGAGGCCATGTGCGGTCGAGCCTTCTCTGCACACCCTAAAAGCCACCCCTGGTGAATAAGTTTATAAACTAAATAAAATTTGCGGCAACTTTTGTTGGCCAAAAGACACAAAACCGAATCCGTTGTTAACAATAAAGAAAATGTTTGAACAACAAAAACACACATCTCATCACCGACCCATTATCAATAAGAATTAAGAAATCATTGAAAAAAAAGTTTCTTTTGTGTTGAAAACATTCAAACCATGAAATTGTTTCAAGAATGGTTTGCGGGCCATAATTTTACGTTATCCACCGATTGCAATTAGTCAATTACATCCCATATTTTTTTTCTTAGCCGATTAAATAAAATCAAAATTGCAAAGCTAATATTCTTTTATAATAACAAATACAGTGATGCCTGTGTGTTGCTACGTGATATAAACTATGTATTTATTTAATTAATAAATAGTTAAAAGATTTAAGGGCACTGATAATAATTTTTAAAATTTATTAAAATACTAATAACTACTAGTTCAAATATTGTAAAATGTTAATAAATGTAGGTTCCAAAAGGTTTCCCTAGTATGCTGTTGTAAGCTGTAGAGGGGGAGTGAATACAACTTTTTAAAAACTCAACACATTTTTCTGAATGTTTGTATGTATATATCAACAAATGTTAATTACAAACAAGTTTGAACTGCAGAATGGTTCAAACTGAGATGACAGAACAACAGATAGACAACTCATCTAAGACAAACTCAGACCAGTTACAATGAATTCACTCATTAAGATGTACTCACTGATTTAACAAGACAGACAGCTTGAACAAGAACAGCTTGGACACACTCAACTGTTTTATTCTAACCAGATTTTGCATGCATGAAAACACAATTCTTTGCACATACTGGATATCTCTCTCTTGGTTAATTCACATTCCTTAGAAGCTTCCTGTTGGAACTTTATTTTAGTTGATGAAATAATAAGTCAAGGGTATAAAATGTAAATAGGACAAAGTTGTATTTTGAATCTAAATAGAATGTTTGACTTTGTAATTGGTAGATCTGAAATTTTGTAAATCATATTTTGCACGGAAATCAGTGAAAGCAATTAGGGCTACAGTACACGTTTTTCATATTTTCATCTCTGTAATCATTCATTCTTAATCAAATCATTCGGTTAGTGTTCTTGATCTTGTACTTAATTGTTTGCACTTAATTGTTGATTGATGTTTTAAGAATTACAATTGGTATCAGAGCTTTAGGATGATTTTTTGATTGAAAATTGTTAAAACCGAAACTGTTCTTGATATTTTTTTTTCGAAAATTGAGAAATCAACTAGGGTTTTAATCATATTGATTGTTGTTCTTGATTCTTGGATCGAAGGAAGGTGGTAAGTAATCGATTGCATTGATCATAAAGTTGATCATAATTTCCAAACACACAGAAAGAATCTTTGATTTTTTAGAAAATTTGAAAATATTTGTGTTCTTCACTGTTTCATTGAAAAACAAGGATTTGGATATGTTTTTGAACAAAGTTCTTTCAGAAAAAGTGTTTGAAATAAAAAACCTTACCTTCGATATCAATTTGGATTCAATTAAGGTATTTTTACAAAATTAATTGAAATCCAGACTTGAAATTCTTGAAAAACTCAGAAACTCGATTATAACTGTGTTCAAGTGTCACTCGAGTTGACTGCACTTATTAATCGAGTTGAAAGCATTGATAATTGAGTTGCAATTAAGATTCAATCGAGTTGATTTCAGACACAGACGAGTTGACTTGAATTCTATTCGAGTTGACTTAAAGTTAATTCGAGTTGATCTGAAGTTAATTCGAGTTGACTAGAAGGTCCATTCGAGTTGAGTAGAAGGTCCATTCGAGTTGGAAACAACCTTCAATCGAGTTATAGAAAACAAGTGTTAAAATTTTCAATCTTAATTCGAGTTTCCTAATAGATTGATTCGAGTTTACTCCTTGTTTATCCGAGTTGACCATTGTGTTGATCGAGTTGACTAATGCTTTAATCGAGTTGCTTCTCATTTGATTCGAGTTGAACAAAAGCCGATTCGAGTTGCATTGTTCTTCTAACAGTTGATTGTTTTCCAAATTCGAGTTGAGTATCTCAGTGTTCGAGTTTGTTGCATTCTTTGTTCGAGTTTTGCACATTCATTGATCGAGTTGATCACTTCATTATTCGAGTTTTTCATCTTCTTAATTCGAGTTTCAATACATACACTTTCAAGTTTGATCAATTTTCATTAGTTGATCAACTTTTCCAATTCAATCAAAATATCATTCGATCTTGGAAGATTCCTATCAGTCAATACTTGCGATGGGGTCGGAGACAAAACCTCCAATTCTCTACCGGGGAGAATACGTACAATGGAGGGAAAAATTTCTGGAGTTTATCAGTTTTCACGACCTCTCAAAAGAAATGTTAAAGTCTCTAACTGACGGACCAGCGGTGTTCCTGGAAACAATTCCTGCTGTACCCAACGGCAACACTCCAATACCAGAAAGAAGTGTTGAGGTAACTAACCTAACAGAGGCACAGAAGCAGAGAAAATTGGGTGACAAGATAGCAAGAAAGTTGTTCTTGATATCCATTCCCAATGACATTTACACCTGTTTCACAGACACTAAGACAGCCAAATCCATCTGGGATGAGGTGTGTAAGCTGATGAGAGGATCAGACAGGACAGCTACAAACAGAGCAAGGAATAACTTAATGACATTTGAGAATTTTAGAGCAAGAGAGGGGGAATTGCTAGAGAACACGTACTTAAGGTTTGTCAGCTTAGTAAGTGAGATGAAAAGGAACGTTGTTACTAAGTCCAACTTAGACATCAACGTGAAATTTCTGAACGTACTTAACCCAAAATGGGAAAAGTATGCAATGATCATTCAACAAACAAAAGACATTGAGGACATGGATTTCCATATGGTCTTTGAAAACCTTAACAACTATCAAGAGGTTGTTTTAAGGAAATTGTCTAGAAAGAAGAAAGCAGAAAAATATACCGTTGACCCTTTAGCTTTATTGGCAGATAAGAAATACAAGTATAAGCTGAAGAAGGAAAAATGAGTAGTCATAAGAAGCAGTTCTTCTGAATCAGACTCATCAGATTCATCAGCTGATTCTGAAATAGAAGAAATGAAGAAGCAAATGACCTTACTCACTAAGGCATTTCATAAGAAGTTCTACCGAAAACCCACCAAGAACAAAATGAGATACAAGACTGGCTCAAGAAAGTTTGATAAGAAGGAGAAATATGAAAACTCTGGTGAAAGCAGTGGAAAGAAAGCCGATAAATATGAAAAATCTGAAAAGTCAGCAAAGAAAGATACAGAGCAAAAATGCTACAACTGTGGCAAGCCAGGACACTATGCCCGAGAATGCAGAATGCCTGTAGTCAAAAACTCAGAATACTACACAAGAAAGACACTTCTAGCTAAAGAAAAAGAAGCAGGCAAAGCTCTAATGGCTGAGGATGATCATTGGCTGCAACTATCAGAGGATGAAGACATCTTGTATGAAGATGCACATATCTGCTTAAAGTCAGAGGTTTTCAACGAATCTGAACTGAGTGAGTCAGCAATGGTTGCAGAAGATGAAGTATGGGTAGGGTTGACGGATGAAGAGAATGAGGAAAAGGAAGAGTCTGACGAGGAACTGACTGAAGAAATTGCAATGATGGCAACAGGAGATGTTGGCTGCAGCAAAGATAAACAGAGTGATGAATCAGATTCAGACAGATCAGAGAGTTCAGAAACACCGGAGGTACATTCTAACTCTGAATCTGAAATTGATGATTCCTGTTTGCTTGAACAAAAACTAACGCAAATGGCTTTCATGCTAAAGAAATTTGAAAAATCTTTAAAAGCCGAAAAGAAAAATGCTCATTCCTTGAAAAACAAGCTAAATCAAGAACATGCGTTACTGTTGGATTTTTCAAAGGATAAGGCATTAGCACTACGAGCCGTATCAGATTTGCAAGATAAACCAAATGATCTTCAATGTAAAATCGAAGAACTAAATAACAATATATCTGACTTGAAAGAAAAACTGAATTTGGCTGAATTAGAGGCTTCAAGTTATTCTGTAAAATATCATGCCATTTTTGAAGAAAGAACAAAACTTTATGAGAAAATAAAAACATTGGAAGATGATTTTATCAAAAGAGGTCAAACAGATCAAACAATATATTTAAATCAACCAAAAGATACCGAGTTTTATAATTCGAAATCTGATATTGGTTGGAATAATCCTAAATATCTGACAAAGGCTATTTCAAATTCACCTACTTTGTATGATGTCAGATATATGAATTTAGGATTACAAATGACATTTATGAAAGCATCAGATGAGATAGAATCAAGTGAAGATTCAAAAAGTGTCAAGATCAAAATTAACTACCTAAGATTAACTGGTTTGAATTAATCAGAGTATAAACCAATAACCTTGTATTGAATCAAAGTCCAATTAAGAAGTTTGCAGAATAACACTTAATTGTTTTAAGAAAAACTTTCAAAACAAATAACACATAAATATAATCAACAGTCACTTGTATTGCCAAAACTCAATGATTGCAATCACCTCTAATCTGTTTGATTAGACGAAGAACACAGATTGTTCTTAGGGTTTTACAACCTTAGAGGCTTATAAAAACTTAATCAAAAAAGAAATTACAACTTGAATAAACTTGTACGTGCAGACTTACAAAAAAAACCTATTCTATGTATATATACTGCTTTCTGATTTGTTTCATTGATAAAATCTGATTTCTCTGTCAGTAGATATGCTTGAATCTTCAAAATATATCTTTTCCAGAATATCAGCACTTTCTGTTTATTGAGCTGTTGAGCAGCTTGAAGTTTATCTGTTGAGCAGCTTGAGTTTGAACACTGGCAGCTTGAACTTTTGAACTAGCAGCTCGAACTTCTTTAACTAACAGCTTGAACTGTGTACTTACACAGAAATTCTACTAACAGTCTGAGAAATCTAACTAACAGCTTGACATACTTAGAATATTTCCCAACAATCTCCCCCTAACTTAAATTCTTTACACAAGACTTTAAGTTACTATACAAATAATGAAATAAAACAAAGTAAAACTATTATATACAAACTAAGGCATCCAAAAACTTACAATTGTGAAAGTTTCTGATTGACTGCCTTCAAAAATTCTCTTTTCAAATCTTCTCTATCACAGTATATCCTCACTGATATCATCTGTACTAACAAGGTCTTTGGAAGATCATAAAATTCAAAATTGAAGTACATGCTGGATCCATTTGCAAATTTGAGTCTGTATGTCTTTGATTTTACATACAGATCAACTTGTGCAATCTTCATCTACTTGGCATCTTCTATATCTTTTCTGATTGACTCTGGATCAAAAATGCTTTTTAGGTCTTTTATAGCCTGTTTGACCTGTGGAAGTGAAGACCTGACTTGACTCACAGATCCAACATGATGCATTCTTGTAAGCTCATCTCTGGTCATCCCTTGAACTATATGCATTATGCTCTTATATTTTTCCTCAGGACCAACTTCTCTTCTTACTACAAAATGGTATTTAAGTCAATGTTATCCATAGACTTAGCATACCAGTATGTAATAGGAGGTTTTGAGAAGTCATGCTGGTCGAGGGTCTTTTCAATCTCCATTACTTTCTGAAGCTGATGTTCAAACAGCACCCTTTTTACTTGATCAAGCTTTGCTTGAGAGATTTCTTCTGATTGTGGATTAGTAGCAACAGCTTGAACAGGAGGATCTGGATTACTTGCACCAGCTTGACTTGATTTCTGTTGACTTTTGACTTCATGGGATATTTTAGCTGCCTTTCATTTTTCCATTTCTTTATCATGAATGTCTTGCAGCCTCTTTGTATTCATGGACTAAGTCATCTTCTTTGGAATTCCAGCTGAAAAGGCAAAATTGATCAAAAACTTTCTGTGCTCAGCCTTTGAATGACCTGTTGGCATTTTCCTCTTTCTCTCATTCTGTTTGACCACAAACCCTCTTAGGTAATCACCTAAGGTTTCATCATCTTGCATTGGGGCATGGGTTTGCTGATCCATAATTTCATCTTGTTCCTCTGCTAACTTTTTAGCAAATTCAGCATCATGAGCAACTTGGGCTTCTCTGGATGAAAATTTGAGCTTTGGAGGATCTATGAGGATGCCCTTGCCCTTATCCTTAGTTGCAGAGGATGTAGCTTGGACTGTACTGATGGGAGCTTGACTGCCTTTTCTGATAACAACTCCTGTTGTTCTCGTAGGAGCAACTTGAGTTTCTAGGCTAACAGCTTGAGTAGCTGGTGGGACTGTTAGCCTGGAATCTTGGACTGTTGGAGCTGCTTGAACTGATAGAGCTGGTTGGACTGAGCTAGGGATCTCCTGATTCTCCCCCTTTTTGGATGCATTGGTTTGGTCAGGAGGACCTACAACCTTTTCCATGTGGGTTCGAATCATCTTCTCTAATTGAATGATCTAATTTCCACAAAGGGTGAACCCCTTATGAAGATAATCCATTCTTTGATTCTGAGCAGCTTCTGTCTGTTTAAGTGAAATGATTTGTGCCCCCTGTGCATCAATAATGGACTGATAGTACTCCAACATTGCTACAACAGGTTTCAGCTGAGAATCCGTCAAAAGCATAAGTTGCAGACTAGCCTCAAGAACAGCAAACGAGTGTGGTGCTTGTGATCTATCACTGGCAGGAATTCCAGAAGTTGAAGCTTCTGGGCCCCTCTTTTCTTGGTTCTGGGGACTTCCAGAAGGTGCTAGCACACCCTCTGTTGCCATGGGAGTGGTCTTAATTATGTTGACACTGTCCTGTGCCTCTTGTGCAGAAACAACAGTAGTGTCAGCCACAGTACCCATATGGACATCTTCTGTTGAGATGTCCACCTCCAAATTGAGGATGAGAGAGTCCTCAGTGGGTTCCCTTTGGATATTCTGTACAGGAGTGTCCTCCTGTACGGGAACATTTGACTCTTGTAATTGGGCTGAGGAGGAAGGAGCTCATGAACCTCTTTTTCTTTTGTATAATATGAGTGGGGATGAGGGATTTACAGAAGGATTAGAGGGATTATTTGTATCATGAGGAGTGGGTTGGGGTCCTAGAGGTGAAGCAGTGATGTTAGGCTGAGCCTGCTCAGGACCCTCTCCTCTGTTTAGGGGATTGATGCCCAACATTGCAGAAGGCAATGGGACATCAACACTCAAAAAATTGGCACTTGTTTTTAGAAGACGTTTTATTGTTGGTAAAGAGTGCCTATGGGAAACATGAATCCTTTTATGTACATTGAAATTACTGCAAGTTCTTGCAATAATTTCAGCCAAAAATCTAGGATACATCAAAAATTTCCCATGTTTTAGGGCATGATGCCTTAGCATACCCTGAAAAATCATATTTGAAAAATTGAACTGTTGGCCTGTAGATAAACACACTAAGGCAGTGGCTATGTTTGAGGATAATTCTGACCAACCAGTTCTTTTAGGGCTAATACACTGCTGGATAATATGAACAAGATACTTCCACTTAGGGGCAAAATTAGTTTTAAAGAAAGTATAAGAATCAGTAGGGCCCCTATACCCTATAGCAAAAAGCCCTTCATGTAAGGCAGTGAGAGATAAGTCTGTTATACCTGCGGCATCTTGAAGATGCAAGTGTTGGCGTATGAGATCCTCAGTGATGGTTACAGTGGTTCCATCAATCTTGGACGTCAAAGAAGTGACTCCATCGATGGTTCGAACAGAGGCATGTCTCCAAAACTGCTCTATATGAGATATGTATATTGTGGGGTTTATAGTAAGAGCATGATGGATGTGGGAACTTCGAAGGAAGTCCATCATCTCGTGGAATGGTTGAAGGCCAGTGTGTTTGAGAGAATAGGGAAGACAGTTATGTTCTTTGACAAACTCCATTGACAATCAATCGGTGATTTAGGGTTTCAGAGATGTGTGTTGGAATCGCTCAGAGAGAAAAGAAGGTCGTGGAAGATATTTTGCAACTGGTAGTTACAATTGAACGAAACTGGAACATTTAAAGGTTTCGAAAATATCTAATCTCGCGCACACACTTATGGAAGTTACCAAATTACCCTGCACACTTTGACAGATCAAGTGAAACAACTAACAGTCCAAGAAAATGAACTAGTAGCTTGAGAAAAGACTCAAGCTGTTAGTTGAAAAATAAGCATATTCTAATGAAACAGTGTCTCCCCCTTAATCAAGCATATGTAATAGATATAATTTTCATAAAATAAGAGAGAATAAAGAAAATCAAATTAATCCATATTAACCATGCCAATATTTGATACTAGGAAGGTGAATCTTCCTACATCAAATGGTTTTGTAAACAGATCAGCTAACTGATCATCAGTATGAATTTTGGTAACTTGGATTAATTTCTTCTCATTACAGTCCCTTATAAAATGAAATCTGATGTCTATATGCTTGGTTTTGGGAAATTTCACTGGATTTTTTACAATGCTAATTGCACTTGAGTTGTCAATGTAAATAGTAGTGGATAGAAAATTTATACCATAGTCTCTCAGTTGATTCTGAATCCACATCACTTGGGAGCAGCAGCTTGCAGCTGCTACATATTCTCCTTCAGTAGATGAGGTGGAGACAGTTGTTTGCTTTTTGCACTGCCAAGAGACCAATCTTGCTCCTAGATATTGACATCCACCAGTTGTGGACTTTCTGTCAATGTTGCATCCTCCATAATCACTGTCAGAATAGGCTGTTAGTTCAAGAGGAGAGTCTTTAGGATACCAGAGGCCCAAATGTGGTTGGCCTTTAAGATATCTAAAGATTCTCTTAACAGCAAACAGATGTGAGTCCTTTGGAGCACATTGAAACCTGGCACAAACACAAACACAAACAGCAAACATTATATCAGGTCTAAAAAATGTGAGATACATAAGTGAACCTATCAAGGATATGTATAGGTGAATGTCCACATCAACTCCATCTTTGTCTACATCAAGCTGCTTGTGAGTGTCCATTGGGGTGCTTGCAACTTTGCTATCTTTGTAACCAAACTTTTCCAGTATGTCTTTAACATATTTTGATTGACTTATGAAAAGCCCTGTAGGCTTCTGCTTAACCTGCAATCCTAGAAAGAATGTGAGTTCCCCCATTGAACTCATTTGAAACCTTTTGTGCATCAATGCCTCAAACTCTTTACACAGACTGTCATTGGTAGACCCGAAGATAATATCATCAACGTAGATCTGAACAAGCAGAATCTCAGATTTGATGGACTTTGTGAACAAAGTTTTGTCCAGTGTACCTCTCATGAAACCATTCTATAGAAGATATGATGACAGAGTGTCATACCATGCTATAGGGGCTTGGTGGAGTCCATAGAGGGCCTTGTCTAATTTGTAGACTCTGTCTGGATACTTGTAGTCCTCAAATCCAGGAGGTTGACACACATAGACCTCTTCTTCAATTGTGCCATATAGGAAAGCAGACTTCACGTCCATTTGATACACTTTAAATCCTTTGAAGCTTGCATAGGCTAGGAACAGTCTGATGGCTTCTATTCTTGCCACTGGAGCAAAAACATCATCAGAGTCTATTCCTTCTTCTTGAGTGTATCCTTGTGCTACTAATCTTGCTTTGTTCTTGATGACTATCCCTCTCTCATCCTTCTTGTTTCTGAAAACCCATCGTGTACCAATTGCTCTTTTGCCTTTAGGAAGATCAACTAAAGTCCATACATTCTGAATATTGAATTGTAGTAGTTCTTCCTGCATTGCTTCAATCCAAGATGGATCTTTCAAAGCCTCTGATGCCTTTTTGGGTTCTAACTGGGACATGAAACAGGCATGTTCAAAGGCAGCTAGACTGAATTCTGGAACTGCTGAATAAGCATCAGTTAACTCGTTGTGAATCATAGTCCTTGTCTGCACAGGAGTGTGTGGATCACCCATTATCTGATTGAGAGGATGATACTTGTGAACTCTGAGTGTTGGCTCTCTGTTTGTCGGAAAAGAAGTTCCTAAATTGGTATCATCTCCATCAGGACCACTTGATGGTTCAGCTTCAGGAACAGTTTGACTTGAATCTGGAACAGTTTCTCTTTGTGATGAAGCTGTTCCCTCAGGACTTGGGATTGACATGTCATAGTGTGGATTTGAATCATTCTGTGCATCCAGTACACCTGGTGGGTCACAAGATAGAAGTGGTATGACCATATACTCATCCCATTGACTAGAATCGTCAACAGTCTAAAACTTTGTGCCAACAGCTTGATCATTTGTGCTACCAGCATGAGAAGTTGTGTTGGCAGCTTCAACCCTGTTTTCATCAGTTTCTGCAGTATACTCAACAAAGCTCAGAGAATTAGTTAGTGAGTCTAAATCAAACAACCAATCAGGACCAGTGCCTTTTACTTTTGCAGTATTTTCATTTATTCAACATTGGCACTCTCTTCAATGGTTTTAGACACACTGTTGTATACCCTATAGGCTTTGCTTTGAGTGGAGTATCCTACAAAGAAACCTTCTTTAGGCTTGCTTTCAAACTTTCCTAAGTGATTCTTAGTGTGAAGAATGGTGCACGAACAACCAAAAGACTTTAGAAAGGCTATTAATGTGACTCTATGATGGAATAACTCATATGGAGTTTTCCCTTGTGATTGAACAATCTGAACCCTATTCAGAACATAACAAGCTGTATTGACTGCTTCTGCCCAAAAGGTCATTGGCAGTTTGGAATCAGCTAGCATGGTTCTAGCAGCCTCAATTAAAGTTCTGTTCTTTCTTTCAGCTACACCATTTTGCTATGGTGTTCTTGGTGCACTATATTGCCTATCAATGCCTTTAGACTCACAGAAACTGTTTAGGATGTGATTTTTAAACTCAGTCCCATTGTCTGATCTAATCACCTTAACTTTTAAGTTGGATTGGTTTTCTATCTTAAGAATAAAAGATTTAACTAACTCAGCAGTTTCATCTTTAGTCCTAAGAAAGTATACCCATGTGAATTTGGTGAAATCATCAACAATGACTAAACAGTAAGCCCTTTTATTCAAACTCAATACAAATGTTGGACCAAAGAGATCCATATGAATAAGATGAAGAGCAGATGAGATTGAATTTACTTCTTTGGCCTTATGAGAAGATTTGTGTTGCTTGCCCTTAAGACATGCTACACAATGATCATCACAGATGAACTCCTTTTGTGGTAGACCTCTTACCAAATTCTTTTTGACCAGCACATTCATGGATTTGAAGTTCATGTGACACATTCTCCTGTGCCAAAGAGCAGACTCATTTGATGATGCTTTGGATATCAAACAGCTTAAAGTACTTGAGTTGGATAAAAGATCAGTGTCCAAACAGTAGACATTGTCCTTTCTTGGAGTTCTAAGTAAAACAAGATTTTCAGGTATTTTAAATTCTTAAGATAGAACAATGCACTCAGAATCTGAGAAGACAACAATATTTTGTTTATCACAGATTTGAGACACACTTAATAAATTGTACTTCAGCTGTTCAACATACAAAACATCATTGAAAAGCATATTGCCTGCTTTGACAGTACCTTTACCTGTGACCTTACCTCCCTTGGAATTTCCTCCAAATGCAACAATACCTCCTTCAAAGCCTTTGAAATTTGACAAGCATTCAGAATTGCCTGTCATGTGCCTAGAGCATCCACTGTCCAAATGCCATCTTGTTTTGTGTTGTGACCTGTGGTTGCCCTGCACGAATAAAAGCTTAGTTAGTAGTGGAGTAAACCCAAACCAAGTTGGTTTTGGGTTGTCCTTGTGCATTGACATAACTAAACACTGTCTTTGAGTTCTTATACTTAGTGAGATCCACTGATGGATTCTGTGGAGAGTATTTAGTTATCACATCAGGTATCCAGGAGTTTTGTCCATCCTTTGCAGTAACAGTCTTAGATGATCCATCACTAGTCCCAGTTTTGAGCCTAGCAGTCTGAACTGAGTCTGTAGTGCTAACAGCTTCAGAATTTACACTAACAGTTTCAACTTTAGGCTTGACAGTTTCAACAATTGTATCAACAGTTTCTCCTGAGTTTTTGCCTTTAACACACCATATCTACTTAAAATTTGATTTTGGTTTTGCTAAAACTTGTTTTTGATGTGTAGACTGTTTTTTATTCACTTTTGAGAACCTGTGATCAACTGTTTTCTTTGGAACCGATGTACCAGGTGATTTGACCTTAGGAGTTTTAGTGTTTTTAACAAATGCCTGTTTCTGAACCACAGTCTGTTTTGCAACAAATGGTTTGTACAAGCAATGTCTGACCAAATGGTTTTTCCTGCCACAATGGAAGCATCTTTTGACTGTTTCGATTTTAGAACCAGTTTTATCGGACCATAACTGGTTCTTGTTCCTTTGATTTCCCCTTATTTGCTGTTGTTTGGGAAACTTTTGGACACCATGCTTTTGGCATGTGCAGATTGGAACAGATTTACCCCTTTTATTACCTTTTGAGGAAGATGCAGTGTTACAATTAGAAGATACAAAAACCTGGGGAGTAGCATGACATACACTCATCTTCTCTTTTCCTTTCTTACTGGGGTTTGGGGCTGCTATAGGCACACTCATTGTTTTGTGTCCTTTCTCAGCTTCTTTGCACTCACAGTCTTCAGTTTTAATTAGATTTTCTTTAGATTCAGGACTGGTTTCAAGGACAGGATCTACAGTGGTCATAGACTCATCTAATGGTTCATTAACAAGCCTATCAGTAACTTCACTCATTGGATGAATGTATTTGTTGTTGTATGGAGGTGGAGCAGCTCTGTATCCTATACCTTCTTTGGGATTGAGCTGAGATTTTACCCTATCTTTGAATTGAACTTCCATTAGGTGTTCCAGCATTTGATTTGTCAATTTGAAGTTTCCTAGATCTATATTAACAGATTCTAGTTTCTTATTAGCTTCTAACACCTTCTGATCAGCCTCATCTAATTTCTTATTTAGGGAGCCTATTTTCTTATTTAGCTCCTTTTTCTCCCATTCATGATATGTTCTATCATGTCCCATTTGAATCTCATTATCCTTATAGTCATTGATCTGTTTTTCAAGATCTTCTATGGCCTGCATATATTCATATCTCCTTTCTTCCATCTTAGCTAGAGTTTTGCACATGCTCTCATTATGATCTCTGTACTTTTTAACCATATTTTTGCATGTTTGAGAGCAGAGTTTAGTATTTACCTCAGATGGTAGTTCAGTGGAGGTGACATTTGATGTTTCTGCCATTAGAGCTTGATTTTGAAACTCTTCCTCTGTCTGATCACTCCAGTCAAATACATTGTCTTCTTGAGAGACAAGTGCTTGTGATGATGAAGCTTGTTGTTGTGGTCTTGGTGTCTGTTGACCTTGAGATCTGCATTCTCTGGCAAAGTGGCCAAGCTTGTGACATTTGAAGCATTCAACTTTGGATTTATCAAATGCTGGTTTTCCTTCTGGTCTGGCTTGGAAGTTAGATCTACCAGTTCTTTTTAGAAACCTTTTAGCTTTCATTGTCAGCATTGCATGCTACCATTTCAAATCCATCTCTTCTAGATCATCTGGATGGATTTGTTCCAAATTTTCAGCATTTAGAGCAAACAGTCCATCATTAGCAACAAAAGCTTCATAATGACCTTCAGTGGGGTTACCATCAGCACCTGAAAAGGAATCACAACAGTTAGATTTGTCAGTTAATGCTGATGATAACAGAGCAGTGTTATGATTGTATGAAAAGGATTTCTTATTGTTTTCAATCTCAGGTTCAAACACTCTCAGGCTGTTGTAAAGGTCATCCAACTCTATTTCATAAAGAGTTTCTTTTGTTCTCTATTGGGCAGCATAGACTGTCCACTCATCACCAAGTGATCTAAGGAACTTTCTGTTGACTTCATCTTGATCCAAGCTGACTTTAGCACTCTCCAATTCACCAATCAGTTTATTAAACCTGTCAAAGATTTGAGTAAGGTTTTCATTCTTGCCACCAGAAAAATTTTCATACTGCTGTTTAAGAAGATCTTTCTGATTCCTTTTGGTGCTAGCATTGCCAGCAAATCTTTTCTCTAAAGCAACCCAAAGGGAATGAGCAGCATAAAATTTTTTAAACTGATGTTGATAAGCATTAGGAATGGCTATCTGTAAAAGTGTAAGAGCTTTCACTTCATTCATTCTAGCATTCCTTTCAAGTTCAGTTTTTGGAGGAGTTTTTATAGGTTTGCCCTCAGCATCAAGTTCAGGATCAACTACAGGAGGAAATTCAACAGCTTCCCATATGGCATAGTCAATAAATTGAATGTGCTGTTGAATCCTGAGTTTCCACATCTCAAACTCAGTGGGTTTGAGCATAGGCACTTTGAGTCCTTGCCCAGATCCACTACTGCTATTATCAAATTCCATTGCAGAAAATTAAAACTTTGCAAAAGAAAGCATCTGACTTTGAAAACAAAGAAAAACCTGTGGCTCTGATACCACTTGTCAAGATCAAAATTAACTACCTAAGATTAACTAGTTTGAATTAATCAGAGTATAAACCAATAACCTTGTGTTGAATCAAAGTCCAATTAAGAAGTTTGTGGAATAACACTTAATTGTTTTAAGAAAAACTTTCAAAACAAATAACACAGAAATATAATCAACAGTCACTTGTATTGCCAAAACTCAATGATTACAATCACCTCTAATCTGTTTGATTAGACGAAGAACACAGATTGTTCTTAGGGTTTTACAACCTTAGAGGCTTATAAAAACTTAATCAGAAAAGCAATTACAACTTGAATAAACTTGTACGTGCAGACTTACAAAAAACCCAATTCTATGTATATATACTGCTTTCTGATTCGTTTCCTTGATAAACTCTGATTTCTCTGATAGTAGATATGCTTGAATCTTCAAAATATATCTTTTCCTGAATATCAGCACTTTCTGTTTATTGAGCTGTTGAGCAGCTTGAAGTTTATCTGTTGAGCAGCTTGAGTTTGAACACTGGCAGCTTGAACTTTTGAACTAGCAGCTCGAACTTCTTTAACTAACAGCTTGAACTTTGTACTTACACAAAAATTCTACTAACAGTCTGAGAAATCTAACTAACAGCTTGACATACTTAGAATATTTCCCAACAAAAAGGCTAAGGTCTGATAAAATGCAAAATTTTGTTGATTATAACAGAATGAATGAAACTAATCAAAATACTTGCATTAAAGAGGAGTATATTCAGACATATTCTGACAAGGATTTATCTGAAACTACTACTCATTCTCAAAAGTTATATTTACCAGCTTCAATTCTTGAAAAGATGAACTCTGATCTTGAATTGAAAATCAAAACTTTTGAGATAGAAAATCAAAATCTTAAGGCTGAACTTAAATTTCTGGAACAAAAGTTGCAACAACAGCCTGAAAACAAATAAAAATCAGATCAACCACCTGCAATTCCACTTGATTCTATTAATTCTGAAAAGGACTTTGATTTGTATATGAACTCAAATTTTAACTCAGTGGAAGAGATGTTTGTTAAAATAAATGAGTTTGAAAAACCTTTACACAACAAACAACCTGATGAACCTAAAGAAATTGTTAGAATTCTACAGAGAATATCTACAGATTCAAAGGAATCATCAGAAATTTCACCAAGCTTACAACTGAAAAAGGAGAAAACAGAAGTTACTTTTGTGACTCCTACTTATGAAAAAGGTGAATCATCTTCCACAAAGGACTCCATTCCACTCAAGGTCCAAAATTCAAAAGGTAAGAGACCTTTACAGAAGAAACAAGATTCTAAAATCACTAATTCTCGTGTTTCTTGTATGTCAAATTATATTGTGAAAGGTTCTCGGAAGCAAGAATGGAGAAAGAAGCAGAAAGAAAAGAAAAACAATAGTATAAAACAAAAGTGGAGAGTGAAAATGTAAGGTTGTACAGAATAGATCACGCTCCTATAGAGACCCAAGAACCGGGTTCTCTTAACCAAGGAGTTATAGGAGAGGAGGAACTTCAGCATGGGGCTGAAGTTCAGGGAAGCCAAATAGTGTCTGAGGGAGCAGAACTTATTGTGAGGGGTGGTGAGGGAGAAGCTAGTAGCTCCGATTCTGAACGAACTTTGTCCAACATTAATGAGGGAGCTGCAAAAGGAGAGGATGATGATGATGATGAAGGAGGTCCTGATCATAATGAGGGTGGTGCAGGGTTAGTTGATATAGTGGAAATTGTCAGGCAGAGAGTGAGGGATGTACCAAGCCCAGAAAGCCGGGGTAGAACCACATATGTTGTTAGCTCCAACAGGGAGTTAGCATTGAAGAAGTCAGTATCCCACTGACGATTGCACACCCCACCGGCTACTCAGTCTCCTCTCAACAGGAGACTGTTTCATTTGAACACCGGGATGAAGCTCAACTGCTATCCGATAATCCTTTGGATTTGATGGATATTGAAACAAGTACAAATCTGCCCGAGTGTACGACTTCTTTTGTTGCACATAGTCTAGAACCGATACACACTAGGATACTTGCGTCTACTTCATGTGTTGAAGTAAGTGCAGTCAAACTACGTGTCACTGCCGGAACAACCTCATTAACGGAAGCATTTGTTGCTCCGTCACTTGAAGAGGTTGGAAGTCCAGTCAGAGCTACATCACTGCCAACTCTGAGCACTGGCCACACAGAGGTTCTTTTTACAAGTTCCACTTTGTGTCAACTGGAAGTCTACGTGACCCAGTCGTTACTCTTTCCCCTTTTGTTACTGAAACATCTTTAAGTCAAGCTTTGAATGCTGCTGTTGCCGGGGTAAATAGTCATGTCACAGCCCAACTATCCGATGTAAAAGCTCAGATGACAAATATCTGTGACGTCCTCATATTTTGATAGTATAAATAAATCACTGGGATCAACAAACAACCCAATGAATAACATGATAATTAAATTGAATACTTCAATTAGATTTAAGCATTTCCACACTAAAGCAATAAAAGTACATGTCTACAGTGATTAAGTCTAACTATTACAACATCATATAATGTTTTAAAGTCATGAAATCCCAGCCCCAAAGCTAAATCGTCCATGTACCAATTAGCTTCTAAGGACACCGAGATGTGAAATGGATTGCCTAAGTTGAAGGTCCAGCTACACCTTTGCCTTTGCCTGAAAACATTATGAGTCAACAGTAAGCTAATTTGCTTAGTGAGATAACAGATTATGCATTCAACAAATATTTCTTTACAAGCATTGCGTAACCATGGGCAGTGTAAGCCCCAATGTATGTGTAAACAGGCAGTTTAAGCCTCGTAGTATGTGAAAACCATGCAGTGCAAGCATGGGGTTGGAAGTTCAAATGCTGACCGGTGATGTGCCGAACCTGACCAGGATAACGAGTGGGATGATCAGTCCTCGACAGTGGCCTGCTGTCAGCCCCAGTCCATGTCGCATCAGATTGTGAAGTAATGATCATGCAATGCAAGCATGATGTAAATAGATGCACTTTCAAATGAACGCTGGCTACATGTGTGTTACATGTCAAGTACGAGTGTGCATCATAACAACAAATTAATCATGAGTACCAATTGATGTAATGAACAATGTGAACATGCCATTGAATTGTAAAAGTGTGAATGCAGAGACAATAAATGTTAGGATGATAATCTATTACTCACAGTGATTGGTATAGTGTGTCGTGTCTCTGAATCAACGTGTGTTTTGATAACACCACAATGATCTGTCAAGTAAGTGTAATAGTGAATTTATATCAGTAATTGCTTAAAACTTATATTCTGTAATTTAAATGAAATTCCAATTGAATTCGGACCACATCCCAATTCGGATGGTCCGAATTGGGTTTTGTAGTCCGAATTGGGGTAGGACCGAAATGGGGTGATCCGAATTGGGCAGGGTCTGAAATAGGCAGGGTCCGAATTGAGTATGGTCCGAACTTGGGAATGTCCGAAATGGGGTGGTCCGAACTCGGATGTTGGTCCGAACCCGGATGGATCCGGACCGAGTTCATCAGTCCGAGTTCATACTTAATAATTTCCAGATTTTCCATATTATACATTCTGGTTAGTTTATGCATGTTTTTGAATCTAGAATTGTAAATATGAACTTATATGCTATCTTTTAACTTAAATCATAACACTAATGTACCAAATTAACCCATTTTTGTTCCTTTTTCATCATGTATCGATGAACACACACACACTAAAACACACACTTACTTCAAAATCATACTTAGACTTCGAATCTGTTTCTGAAATTTGGTATACTACATTATCAATACTGGATTTAAACATTCCAATAATAATATCCGACATGCATTAACATTTGCATCACCAATCTTAAAAATCGGTTCCCATAAAAACCGAACCAAAACCATCAAAAATTGCAAGTTTTGAGTGAATCATACCTCAAATCGTTTGTTGCAGTTATAGTTCCTAATTTGCAACTTAATTCCAACTTTTGCACTTCAAATTTGATGATTCTTGTGTGTTCTTGGATTGAAGCCGAGAGAGAGAGAGAGAGAGAGAGAGTAGAGAGAGAGAGAGAGAGAGAGAGAGAGAGAGAGTGAGTTTTGAAAATGAAAGAATTTCCCTTCTTTTATTTCTATTTTGACTCATTTGCATTATACACCCCTTAACTTCGTATTTTCTTACTTAACTGATATTATGATCAAAAGTAGCGTAAATTGATATAATATTTCATTAATACAATAATTGAGTCCTTAAAATTGTAAATTACATGTACTTGAAAAATAGGGATGTTACAGCATGGGCTCCAACACGCCTATACTTCGTCCGCGAAGTCATGCTGCGCTAAACAGACTTGGGTACTTAGCCTTCATGTCTTCTTCTGATTCCCAAGTGTGATTAGCTCCCCTATGATGCTTCCACTTGACCAGCACCATCTTGATTTCCTTGTTCCGAAGTTTCTTGATTTTTGTTTCCAAAATGCACTCCGGCTCATCAACGAACCTTAGACGTTCGTCAATTTTAATTTCCGAATGATCAGTCCATGGTTCGGGCACCATACTCTTTCTTAAATATCCAACGTGAAAGACCGGGTGAACACCAGACAATTCCTCCGACAAGTCCAAATGATAGGACTGACTACCAACTCTTTCTAGTATCCGGAAGGATCCTACAAATCGCGGAGATAGCTTTCCTCGCTTAACGAATCTTATAACACCTTTCATTGGAGAAACTTTCAAGTAGACCCAGTCATCATTCTGGAATTCTATTGCTTTGTGACGGCGATCGTGATAGTTCTTTTATCGATCTTGCGCCGTTTTCATGTACTGTCGAATGAGTTGTATCTTTTCATTGGTCTCTTGTAGCAAAGCTGGTCCGGCGATAGGAGTTTCTCCTGTTTCCCTCCAACAAGTTGGAGTCCTACATTTTCTTCCATACATGAACTCGAATGGTGCCATTTTGATTGTAGAATGGTAACTGTTATTGTAGGAGAATTCAACCAATGGGAGGTGATCGTCCCAGTTACCACCCAAATCCATCACACGGGCTCTGAGCATGTCTTCCAACGTCAGAATAGTTCTTTCACTTTGCCCGTCAAATTGGGGTGTATAAGCAGTACTCATTGCGATACGAGTACCAAGACCGTTTTGTAGAGCAGCCCAGAAGTTGGAAGTGAATCTACTATCTCGGTCAGAGACAATAGACTTAGGCACACCATGTCTGATGACAATTTCGTTTACGTAGATCTTGGCAAGACGGTCCAGTGAATAGGTTTCCCGAATGGGAATGAAGTGAGCAGATTTTTTAATCAGTCAACAATGACCCAAATGGCATCATGTTGACGATGAGTTTTGGGCAGCTTTGTTACGAAATCCATAGTAATATGGTCCCACTTCCATTCCGGGATAGGAAGAGGTTGCATACTACCATAGGGTTGCTGGTGTTCTGCTTTGACTAATCGACAAGTTCTGCACCTTTCTACGTATTGACCGACATCTCTTTCAACCCTGGCCACCAGAAATCCGCTTTCAGGTCGTTGTACATTTTTGTGTTTCCAGGGTGAATTGAGAACTTGGATCGGTGAGCTTCTTCAAGAATTACATATGGCATGTTCCCGAACTTAGGAACCCAAACTCTGCCGTAGACACCTTTGAGTCCTGTTCCATCGTGTTGCATTAATGGCAACTGAATTCTGACATCCTCGTCCTTTATATTCTCCTCTTTTAGAGCCTGCAGCTGAGCAGCTCTTACATCATCTATGATTGTTGATGTCAGTATTGTGGAAGTCAAGGCATAATAGTATGCCTTGCAGTATGCTTTTCTACTTAGAGCGTCAGCCACCACGTTGGCCTTCCCTGGATGATAGAAAATTTCACAATCATAGTCTTTAATCAGCTCCATTGACCTTCTCTGCTTCATATTCAAGTCCTTCTGACTGAATATATACTTTAAACTTTTGTGGTCGGTGTAGAGCTGACACTTGGTTCCATACAAGTAATGCCTCCAAAGTTTGAGAGCAAAAGTCATAGCAGTTAGTTCTAGATCATGAGTAGAGTAATCTTTCTCATGCGGCTTGAGCTGTCTAGAAGCGTATGCTATGACATTTCCTCTTTGCATTAGAACAGCACCCAAACCCATGTCTGATGCATCTGTGTAGACAACAAAGTCCTCGTTCCCTTCAGGCAGGGCTAGTACTGGTGCTTCACTTAGCAGAATCTTTAATTTGTCAAAGGTCGTTTGTTGTTCTTCTTTCCAAAAGAAAGTTGTGTTCTTGCGATTAAGCTTAGTGAGAGGAACAACGATTTTAGAGAAGTCTTTGATGAATCGGCGGTAGTAACCAGCCAATCCCAGAAAACTGCGAATCTCGGAGGCGTTGCGAGGTGATTCCCAGTTCTGGATAGCTTCGATCTTTGCAGGATCAACAGCAATCCCAGCACTAGATATCACGTGCCACAAGAATTGGATCTGAATTGAATATTGAGTAGATGCAAGTTAATAAAGAATTTATAGTTGAGTATAAGGATCATGAAACTGTTTCGAATGTTGAGACGTACCTGCCTCAACCAGAATTCACACTTTGAGAATTTGGCATAAAGTCGCTCTTTGCGCAGCAACTCTAGCAATTCTCGCAGATGTGCAGCATGATCTTCTTTGGTCTTTGAATATATGAGAATGTCATCGATGAACACGATGACAGATTTGTCGAGCATTAGCCGACAGACTTTGTTCATGAGATCCATGAAAGCAGTCGGCGCATTTGTGAGACCGAATGGCATTACCAGAAACTCGTAGTGTCCGTAACGAGTTTTGAAAGCCGTCTTTGGAATATCGTCTAGATGTACTTTGAGTTGATGATAACCCGAACGAAGAGCAATCTTCGAAAAGTAACTTGCGCCTTGTAACTGGTCGAAGAGATCATCAATTCGGGGCAACGGGTATTTGTCCTTGATTGTGACTTTGTTGAGTTCTCTGTAATCAATGCACATACGCAATGTGTCATCCTTCTTTTTAACAAACAACACAGGAGCGCCCCATGGAGAAGAACTTGGGCGGATAAAGCCTTTGTCAAGCAGCTCCTGTAACTGCTTCATCATTTCCTGCATTTCTGCAGGGGCTAAACGGTACGGAGCCTTTGCTATTGGAGCAGCTCCAGGAATGAGATCGATACGGAATTCCACTTGACGATCAGGTGGCAATCCCGAGATATCTTCTGGAAAGACATCTGGAAACTCAGAAACAACGGGAACGGTGGAAGGAGATTGAACTTCAGCCTTAGCATCGACAGTGTAGGCTAAATATGCAGGACAACCCTTGGCAACATGCTTTCGGGCTTTTGCAATTGAAATAAGGCATAAGTCGCCTTTGTGTCTGTCACCATAGATACATATGTCTCGGCCCTCGGGAGTGGTAATCTTAATCATCCTTTTCTTGCATACAATCTGGGCCTCATTGTGAACCAACCAATCCATACCTATTATGACATCAAACTCTCCAAACTCCATAGGAATTAAGTCTATGTTGAATACTACATCTTCTACCAGCAATGTGCAATTCCTAAACACTTTGTCTACCTTAACTAACATGTTGCTAGCAGTCTCTATGTCAAGTATAAATTGCAATTTTGAAGTAGGCATATTGAATTGACGAGCAAATGTTGGAGACAAACGAACGGTTGGCTCCGGAAACAAACAGAATACGTGCGGGAATTGAATTAACAAAGAACGTACCAGTGACCACCTCCGGGTCATATTTTGCTTCTTCAGCATTGATTTGTTATGCCCTTGTTGGAGCCCTTTGAGATTGATCCCTGCGAGTAGTGGAAGCTGCAGAAGATCTTGTTGTTGATTGTTGAACATTCTGATCTCGTGGGGATTTTGGGCAGTCCCTTGCAAAATGGCCAAGTCTGTGACAGTTGTAGCACGCATCATCTTTTCGAAGACAATGCTCCCAGTGATGGCCCTTCTGCCCACAGCAAAAGCAGTACATGTCTTGAGTCTTGCACTCCCCAGAGTGCGCTTTTCTGCATCGCCTGCAGTCTCTCATTTCTGAACTGGCCGAAAGGCCCTTTCCTTCTTTAGTGATGATGATGGTTGATTGGATTGAGGAGAGAATCGGGATGATCCAGACTCCCGCTGCCTTTTATGTGGCGACGGTTGAGTCAGTGTTGCGGCGGTTGAATCGATAACATATCCAGACAATAAAACATTCTGCTCCACATTTCGAGCAGCCTCTAGTAAACCAGCAAACGTTGTATACCGAACCCCACTCATGGTTCGGCGTATCTCATAATCTAAACCGGCCTCAAACCAGCCTATCTTTCTTTCCTCCGTGTCAACTTGATGGGGTGCGAACAGGCTTAAACGGGTGAACTCAACAGCATATTGTGTAACCATTTTTGTTCCTTGGGTTAGATTCAGAAACTTCGCCTCTAGACGGCGCTTTTCATCGGTAGGACAGTATTGCTGAGAGAATACTTCCTTGAATTCACTCTAGGACATGTGTGACACTACCTCCATCGTCAACACATGAGTCATTGCATCCCACCACATCACTGCGTCCCTTGCAAACATTGCGGTTGCAAACCGCACCATATCTTTTTCAGCACAATCGCTGATTCTGAAAGTTCGTTCGGTGGTGGTGATCCATTCCAGTGTCGTGACAGCATCTCCAGTTCCATCAAAAGTAACCGCTCCGTTACTTTTGAAGTCCTTAAACCTACAACCCCTTGCTTTGTTAGAAGACCCAGTGTATCCTTGTCTATCCTCTTGATCATCCTGTTGTTGCTCCTTGTTCTTTCTTTTATCGGCCTTTCGTTTTGCTTCGGCTTCATCTCTGGCCCTTAATTGGTCGGCAAATGACTGAGCCTACTCAGCCATTCTTTTGGATTGTAGTTCATTGTTCTGTTCCATGAGAGCTTGCATCATCTGGAACATTTGTTGAGGAGTCATATCATCTCCTGACATGTTTTGAAATATAACAATTTATATTTAGAACATTTAGTTGCAAGTCCTAAGTGTTTACAGTTACCCTCTATTTGTCCCCGTGTGCATGTCAATCCTATCTTAGTTCAGATCATTTCCTAGGATTCCATTCTAATATAATAACCTAAGTTTGAGTCCAAGTCCTCGCGGACACTTGAAACCTCAAACTAATGCTCTGATACCAAACTCTGTGACGTCCTCATATTTTGATAGTATAATTGAATCACCAGGATCAACAAACAACCCAATGAATCACCAGGATCCACACAGAGGTTCTTTTTACAAGTTCCACTTTTGTGTCAACTGGAAGTCTACGTGACCCAGTCGTTACTCTTTCCCCTTTTGTTACTGAAACATCTTTAAGTCAAGCTTTGAATGCTGCTGTTGCCGGGGTAAATAGTCATGTCACAGCCCAACTATCCGATGTTAAGGCTCAGATGTCAAATATCTGTGACGTCCTCATATTTTGATAGTATAATTGTGTCACCAGGATCAACAAACAACCCAATGAATAACATGATAATTAAATTGAATACTTAAATTAGATTTAAGCATTTACACACTAAAGCAATAAAAGTACATGTCTACAGTGATTAAGTCTAACTATTACAACATCATATAATGTTTTAAAGTCATGAAATCCCTGCCCCAAAGCTAAATCGTCCATGTACCAATTAGCTTCTAAGGACACCGAGATGTGAAATGGATTGCCTAAGTTAAAGCTCCAGCTACACCTTTGCCTTTGCCTGAAAACATTAGGAGTCAACAGTAAGCTAATTTGCTTAGCGAGATAACAGATTATGCATTCAACAAATATTTCTTTACAAGCATTGCACAACCATGGGCAGTGTAAGCCCCAATGTATGTGTAAACAGGCAGTTTAAGCCTCGTAGTATGTGAAAACCATGCAGTGCAAGCATGGGGTTGGAAGTTCAAATGCTGACCGGTGATGTGCCGAACCTGACCAGGATAACGAGTGGGATGATCAGTCCTCGACAGTGGCCTGCTGTCAGCCCCAGTCCATGTCGCATCAGATTGTGAAGTAATGATCATGCAATGCAAGCATGATGTAAATAGATGCACTTTCAAATGAACGCTGGCTACATGTGTGTTACATGTCAAGTACGAGTGTGCATCATAACAACAAATTAATCATGAGTACCAATTGATGTAATGAACAATGTGAACATGCCATTGAATTGTAAAAGTGTGAATGCAGAGACAATAAATGTTAGAATGATAATCTATTACTCACAGTGATTGGTACAGTGTGTCGTGTCTCTGAATTAACGTGTGTTTTGATAACACCACAATGATCTGTCAAGTAAGTGTAATAGTGAATTTATATCAGTAATTGCTTAAAACTTATATTATGTAATTTAAATGAAATTCCAATTAAATTCGGACCACAGGACCGAAATGGGGTGATCCGAATTGGGTAGGGTCCGAAATAGGCAGGGTCCGAATTGAGTATGGTCCGAACTTGGCAATGTCCGAAATGGGGTGGTCCAAACTCGGATGTTGGTCCGGACCCGGATGGATCCGGACCGAGTTCATCAGTCCGAGTTCATACTTAATAATTTCCAGATTTTCCAGATTATACATTCTGGTCAGTTTATGCATGTTTTTGAATCTAGCATTGTAAATATGAACTTATATGCTATCTTATAACTTAAATCATAACACTAATGTACCAAATTAACCCATTTTTGTTCCTTTTTCATCATGTATCGATGAACACACACACTAAAACACACACTTACTTCAAAATCGTACTTAGACTTCGAATTTGTTTCTGTAATTTGGTATACTACATTATCAATACTCGATTTAAACATTCCAATAATAATATCCAACATGCATTAACATTTGCATCACCAATCTTAAAAATCGGTTCCCATAAAAACCGAACAAAAAAACCATCAAAAATTGCATGTTTTCAGTGAATCTTACCTCAAATCGTTTGTTGCAGTTGTTATAGTTCCTAATTTACAACTTAATTCCAACTTTTGCACTTAAAATTTGATGATTCTTGTGTGTTCTTGGATTGAAGCTGAGAGAGAGAGAGAGAGAGAGAGAGAGAGAGAGAGAGAGAGAGAGAGAGTTGAGAGAGTGTGGGTTTTGAAAATGAAAGGATTTCCCTTCTTTTATTTCTATTTTGACTCATTTTCATTATACACCCTCAACTTCGTATTTTCTTACTTAACTGATGTTATGATCAAAAGTAGCTTAAATTGATATAATATTTCATTAATACAACAATTGAGTCCTTAAAATTGTAAATTACATATACTTGAAAAATAGGGATGTTACAATATCCATAAGTTTTTGAAGGGAAAATCTGTGGCAGAAGAAACTGTGAAGCAACCAGATCCACATCAGGCTATAGAAGAGCTTCGAGACTTTGTTTTTGAACAATTTGATGAGATGCGAGAACGAATGATAGGGTTGGAGAGCACAGTGATCACAGTATTGGGTAATTTATCTGAACGTGTATCAGCTATCGAACAAACGTGCAAGGCTCAAGCTTCAGCGCCAAAACGAAAACATGATGAGCATGATGATGACTCCGATGATGCTCCTCATGAGGGGGAGAAGAGGAGGAAGCTTGATGAACCAACACCTGGTCTATTGATGATTACGTATCCAGAGAAAGAGACTGAGGTCAAGAGAAAGGAGAAGCCGGAAGCTCAAAAGAACCTGCTGATGTTCAAGATGGACAGAAATTTAATCTTTATGAAGATGTTCCTGTTCCATTGAGCATTCAGTCAGAGTTTTATAATTTTGATGAATATGAAGATTCAGAAGATGATGTTCAGGAACAAATTGCAATGATTGAGGATGTTGCAGAGAAAGTAGTGGAGATTGAAGAGTCAGATGATGATGATGTCATTGAATTGACAGATGTTGCAGTTCGACCTGAAAGAATAGAAGAAGAAGAAGTTTTGGTACAGGAAATCCTTAATGATGATATACCTATACCGACGGTTGAAAAGCCTGAGGTTACGATCCAAGTAAAAGAAGAAGAGATGGAACCATTCCATGTAGAGAGTTTTATTCCTCCAGTCGTTAAAGAAGTCAATGAGTTTGAGATAATGGAGAGGTTCTTTAATGAATATGTCTTAGCGGATGAATCGCAAATACAACATCAACTAAGATTTGAAGCTCAAAGGATTGTTCAAAAGGAGATTAATGACATGTTGTGTATTCTGAATGAAGAAGAAGTAAGAAAGAAAAAGAAAAAGGGATTGGAGCTTTCATCGAAGAAATCTGCTGAATATACAATGAAAAGGAATAAATTGCCATATCTTGAAGATTACCTTGAGAAGAAGATCTTTTGCAGAAAGCAAGCTCCGTGCACTTTTCTGAAGTTACTTAGAGTTTTAGAGCCGAATAGACCGAATCTAGCTAATTATGCAAGTTTTCTTCAGAATAAGGGTCAAAGTGCAGAAAAGGTCAGAAGTGAGTTTTTGATTGTTGACTTGATAATAATAGAAAATGATAGGTTTGTTAAGATATATTATCCTACTTTCACAGTTACAAGATCTGATGGAAATACATACACATTTACTGAAGCCGATATGTTTTGGATGAACTTGGTTGATATTGAAGACTTGTTTGATGAACTGTGTAGAAACAAACAGAATGAACACTGCAGATTTGCTCTGAAGACGTTGTTTCATTTCATGCACATTAAGCTCGTTCTCATGTGAGTGCAAGATCTTCAAATCGGTGTTGAAAGAGGCAAGCGAAAGATAAATGCAACTCCACCGAATAGAGAAATCAAGTTTGCTGGGGAGTTGAAAGAATTTCAAGTAATAATGGTGAAGCGTCCAGCTGTTATGTACAGAGATAAAAATCGAAAGCTGAGAGCAATGAGGAGTATTGAACTAAACAAGTTCTGTGATGGAACCCTTCAGAAGGTGATGAGTGGGTTGAAAGGTAAATTGGCTACTGATCAGAAGAGGAAAACAAAGAGAGGAGCCCTCAGTGCTTATGATAAGAGGCTCATGGTCGAGTTCATTTCCAAGATCAAATGGAGACTATCCAACAGAAAAAGTGTTAGGAATTTTGAGATGAAGTTGGGGCTGACAAGATGAAGACTTGGCTTATTTCATCAAAGGGGGAGAATGTTGGAACTTATTTTAGCTGATGAAATAACAAGTCAAGGGTATACAATGTAAATAGGACAAAGTTGTATTTTGAATATAAATAGTATGTTTGACTTTGTAATTGGTAGATCTGACATTTTGTAAATCATATTTTGCACGAAAATCAGTGAAAGCAATTAGGGCTACAATACACGTTTTTCATCTTTTCATCTCTGTAATCATTCATTCTTAATCAAATCATTCGGTTAGTGTTCTTGATCTTGTACTTAATTGTTTGCACTTAATTGTTGATTGATATTTTAAGAATTACACTTCCTTTTATACTCTCTCAGAGAATACTAGAGAACCTTCTTCATTGGATGCAGAGATAGTGGAGTGTCTTTCCAAAAAAGACAAAACTGCTTTTCTGCACATTCTGACAAAACAACATTTGTCCCTATGTAGAAGAATCTTTGTCTTTTCCTTTTTGTCTCTGTTGCAGATTGCTTTACCTTAAAGAGAAATGTCAACTTTAATCATTTCCTCTTCTTGTAGAGCCATTTCGATATAAAGAATGGTCTGTCATCCATTTCAAATATCCACTTTGTCTTCATGTATCAGAACAGCTTGGGCAGTGTAAGCAGCTTCTGATTTTCCACTTTGTCTTCGACTTGCAAACTGATCTTTTCGTCCAAGACAATACATGATGACATGGAAACAATTTCCATAAGGTGTATAACCTTTTCACAAAGAACAAGTTATGTTCACAAAGAACAAGTTCTGTTCACAAAGAACTAAACACTTAGTTTTGGTCCAAGCTGCTCAACAGACATGAGCAGCGTAGACAGTTTATGTCCAGTCTGTCCAACAGAATAGGATAGTTTGGGCAATCTGCCTAAGTTACAACTAATGTAACAGGGTGAGCAGCTTTGACTAATGTTGCAAATCATTTATCAGGATTCAATAACACATTAACAAGCCTTAAATTATACCTATTAAGAGTATCAAACAGGTTTGATTTATTCTCCCGCTATGATGTAGAACATGTTTGATTGAGGCCTTTTTGTGCCTAACAATAAAATATACAAAAACTAAAAATGAAAAACTGATATCATATAGTATTTAATAACTTGTTTTTAAAAACTATTAAAGTGTTAAAAATAAACTTTAACTAAAATGACAATGTTTATAAGTTTCTTTAAACAAAATAATACATTAATTAATAACTACAATTGAAAGAGATCATCAATATATGAAAAATTTATAGCATTTAACTTTATTATTGGGACTTGAAAGGTCTTTTGTTTATTGTAATAAAAGTTCTTAGCATTTTAAAAATTATAAACTAAAAGGTATCCAATAAAATTAAATTAAGTAAATATAATAAACTAAGAAGTGTATAATATACTTTGAATTCATGTAATGAGTATAAATTAAATAAATCGCATAGGTTGGAGAAAAACAATTAATTGCGAATCAAAGAATATATATATGAGCACATGACATGAGCTACAAAACACATGTTTTATCATCTATCATAATTTTTATGATAAACAAAAGTTATGATATATAACTGAAAATAACGATAAACGAATAATATAGTCATTGTCTTTTAGTGACCGAAAAAAATGTCATTAAAACTCATAAATCAGTCAGTAAATCGTTTTTGACCTTTTCCCTCTGAAAAAAAAAAATCAGTCACTAACTGTAATTTTCAGTCAGTCAAAAGTCAAGAGCTACAGTGACTGATATTTTCAGTAAGCATTAGGTGATTGACAATTTACATTAATGTTGTTCTAAATTGTTTTTGACTAAAAGCTTCGTTCATAATTGGTAATAAATATGTATAAACTTCAATCTACATCATCTACAAAACTTAAAGACTAGAAGGCATGATAACATTTCTTAGGCGTGAAATCATTCTTGATGCTGAAAA
Source organism: Centrapalus pauciflorus (assembly GCA_020465985.1). NCBI lineage: Eukaryota > Viridiplantae > Streptophyta > Magnoliopsida > Asterales > Asteraceae > Centrapalus > Centrapalus pauciflorus. The sequence goes on along the minus strand of JAANYP010001611.1, from coordinate 206,241 downwards.
AAGTCTTGCGAATTTCTTGAGAGCTCTGCCAATTAAATTATTAAAGAAAACAATAGCAGTAAAAACATGAATCAACTAAATGCAACTATCTAAAACGTTGTATTGAATTAAGAGTTTCTGATGAAACAACAGCCAAAACTTACTATTCTATCTACTGTTTCCCAAAAAGAAATAAAGTAGTGTTCTGCAAAAACAAGTTTGTTACACTTATTTTATTATAATGTACTTCAATTTCTGTATCGATATGGTCATTTTACATAATAGAGCCCGGTTTTTACATACAAAACAGGGTTCTAATGGTATGAAAAACAGGGGTCTATTACAAAGATGGTCATATCAGTATGAAAAATTGAAGTACAGGTACCATATCGATATTTCAAAAAGTAAACGTACCATATTGATAAATTTTCAAAAGTAGATTACTATTGTGTAGTTTTACCCCCTTATTTATTTATTTATTTCGGTTTCTTTTTTCCTTTTTCTCAGTCTCGGTGGTTTTTTTCAATTTCGGCGAACTTCATTTTTTTCCAATTTTGGTTAGGTTTGTGTTAAAATCTCGGTTAAATTTTTTTTTTTTTAATATTTTATTACAATTTCGGTTAATTATGCGTCCAATCTCGGTTAAGTTTCTTTTTACAATCTTGGTTAATTGTTTTTTTAACAATTTTGTGTTCAATCTCGGTGAAGTTTCTTTTTACTAGTTTGTGTTTTTTACAATTCGGTGACTGTTTTTTTTTTGCAATTTCGGTGCTTTCTTTTTACAATCTCGGATCTTTTGTTTTGTTTTGTTTTTTTTTTTTTGAAATTTCGAAACTCTATATTTTTCTATCTAAATTATTTTCGGAACATTATTTTTTAATTCTAGTGAATTTAAGTGACGACTTTTTTTGAAATCCCGGGTGTTACATTAATGTAACATCCGAGATTTTTAGTGTAATTACGTTCACAATACCAGGTGGGCCTACGGTAAATACCTTCAAACATGAAAATTTCTAGAGGTATCAGTTTTTGATGTCATGTTGTCCTTAAGCCACTGGGCTTCATCCTTCATAAATCCAACAAAGTTTGTGTGAACTCGCTTTTGCCACATTAGCCGCCTGAAATTGATGACCATGAAAGATGCCAAAAAATATGGAGCCGACCCATCAATAGTTCTAACCTACGGGCTTGAAATGAAACCAAAAATATGAATATTAATGTCAAATGACTTTGAGTTCCCTAGTTGCCCAAGAGGCCAATAACCAGAAGTTAGCAACTTTTGTCATACAAAGATGGTATACAAGTTAAGTGCCTCCGTATTGCATGAAATATGCTGAATTAAATTGGAACTAACCGCTAGGTCGGATTTGTATGGAATGCTAATCAAGATTAAATTTCCTTTCTGCTGATAAGTAAAAATATAAATCTTCTAAAAATTGTTTGTTTTAGAGATCATTTTAAAAGTAAAAATATAAATCTTCTAAATTAAAATACACGGAAATAAATAAAAATACGGAAATTAAAAATACAAGTGAAGGAAATAACAATACTGAAAATTAAATTACAATATGAAAAAGAAGGCCGAGTCTCGTGCTAAACACGATTCCCTTAAAACAGATTCGAAGTCTGTTTCCCAGGGTACAACAGCCAAAGCAGCGTATACTGCCAGAGGTAACCAACTTGCCTGAAAATTCACGTGAATTGAAGGTGTTCTTCGTTCTTGGAAGCAGCAACGTTTTGCTGTTAAAATGCAAAAAGTTTCAAGAATGCAAAGTGTTTTCCAAGTCTTTCAAGTGTATCAAGTGTATTTTGGTGTTTGCATCTCCATCCCTTTTATAGGAGAAGAGTTGTAACAACAAATTAATTATATTTAATTGTAATAATTAAAAAAAACCAATTTTTTTATTAATAATTAAGTATAATAATTGTATTATTAAACCATGAGTTGTAACAACAAATTAATTATATTTAAATGTAATAAAAAAAACATTTTTATTAATAATTAAATATAATATATCTATCATTAAACCATTTCTAGGCTCTAGAATTGTCAAGATTCGTCCAAGACACGAACGCGGCTCACGCAAAAAAAATACATTGTACAAAGTACAAGGCAGATGCGAGTGCACACAAGTTTAACGATTTGCTACCGTTTGGACCCAAGATTTGTCTTGAAGTAACTTGTCATGCTTGTCAAGGCTCCTCCTTATAAACCGCTCATGGTTTGGTCCTTCTTCCTATGTGGGACAATTTTTCACACTTTTAAGTTGCATTTTCCCACATCAAACACCAATCTTTGAGCATCGATATCTCATTCATCTTAGCTCCGTTTTGGACGTTCTTTATATCGTTGTAATCCTCTCTTCAAGGAAAATACAAACCCATAAAATATTATTTATATATCTCACAATTATATATAATTATATTTGGTCCAAAAACATCTTCTAAATTACAATACACGGAAATAAATAAAAATACGGAAATTAAAAATACAAGTGAAGGAAATAACAATACTGAAAATTAAATTACAATACGAAAAAGAAGGCCGAGTCTCGTGCTAAACACGATTCCCTTAAAACAGATTCGAAGTCTGTTTCCCAGGGTACAACAGCCAAAGCAGCGTATACTGCCAGAGGTAACCAACTTGCCTGAAAATTCACGTGAATTGAAGGTGTTCTTCGTTCTTGGAAGCAGCAACGTTTTGCTGTTAAAATGCAAAAAGTTTCAAGAATGCAAAGTGTTTTCCAAGTCTTTCAAGTGTATCAAGTGTATTTTGGTGTTTGCATCTCCATCCCTTTTATAGGAGAAGAGTTGTAACAACAAATTAATTATATTTAATTGTAATAATTAAAAAAAACCAATTTTTTTATTAATAATTAAGTATAATAATTGTATTATTAAACCATGAGTTGTAACAACAAATTAATTATATTTAAATGTAATAAAAAAAACATTTTTATTAATAATTAAATATAATATATCTATCATTAAACCATTTCTAGGCTCTAGAATTGTCAAGATTCGTCCAAGACACGAACGCGGCTCACGCAAAAAAAATACATTGTACAAAGTACAAGGCAGATGCGAGTGCACACAAGTTTAACGATTTGCTACCGTTTGGACCCAAGATTTGTCTTGAAGTAACTTGTCATGCTTGTCAAGGCTCCTCCTTATAAACCGCTCATGGTTTGGTCCTTCTTCCTATGTGGGACAATTTTTCACACTTTTAAGTTGCATTTTCCCACATCAAACACCAATCTTTGAGCATCGATATCTCATTCATCTTAGCTCCGTTTTGGACGTTCTTTATATCGTTGTAATCCTCTCTTCAAGGAAAATACAAACCCATAAAATATTATTTATATATCTCACAATTATATATAATTATATTTGGTCCAAAAACATGGAAAATACACTTTTTCCTTTGAAAAATTTACACTTCTTTCCAACAATCCCCCACATGAATGAGAGATCGATCGAAAACACATTCCAATCACCCCCCACATGTATGAGATTGATCGAAGACACATAAAATTCCAATGAATTTTCAATGGTTGAAATCTTGCATAGGATAGGTAGGTGTAAACATTTGAACCTTCCCTTATGAAGTGCACTTAGCCTTCTAGCCGTCAGTAGAACTCGATGTCTTTGAACTGAGCTGCCATTTGTGAAGACGACAATACACTTCACACAAGAATCTCCCTAACAAGGTTAACTCCTCATAGTCGTGCCCGTTATGGTCATGGAACACTAGCCTGGTTCTGCGAGAGCTACTAAGAATTGTGTCCCTACAATTCCACTCGAAGCGGCCCCACTTCTCTCTCACATAGGTGATTTCTCCTGAATCATTAAAAGCATAAATGATTTCGACCGAATCATTAAATGCTTAACCTAATTGTCACTAAAATGATTTTCTTCAAGAAATCATATAGGAATGGACTAGGAGTTTTTCACAACCCCCCATAGTGACCACACTTTATTCATACAAATAGGTTGTCCTTTTGAACCAAGATCTTGGGATCTCCGGTCAACAAGGTAAGGTTTTCCTTCGTATGAATTTATTCATTCATGGGCTTTAGTCCCATTCCTTTTGACGACTTCAAAACTAACTATCTATTTAAGCATTTTGTAAGCGGATCCGCAATGTTATCATTTGACTTCACATAGTCAATAGTAATAACACATGTTGAGAGTAGTTGTATCGAATTATGGCGACGTCTAATATGCCTTAACTTACCATTATACATTATGCTATGCGCTCTACCAATCGCATATTGACTATCACAATGTATAGTAACGGCTGAAACGGGTTTCGGCCACTTTGGTATGTCTTCAATAAATTGACGTAACCATTCGGCTTCTTTACCACATTTATCTAATGCGATGAATTCAGATTCCATCGTAGATCTATCTATCAATGTTTGCTTGGAAGACTTTCAAGAAATAGCAGCCCCACCAAGTGTAAACACATATCCACTTGTAGATCTAGAATCTTTTATATCGGATATCCAATTCGCATCGATGTATCCTTCTATCACAACTGGATATCTCTCACAATGCAGTTCGTACTCTCGAGTATATCTCAAATACCGAAGTACTCATATCACACTTTTCAAATGAATCCGACTCGGATTACTCGTATACCTACTTAGCCTGCTTACAGCATGTGCTATGTCTGGTCTGGTACAAGACGTTAGATACATTAGACTGCCTATAATTCTTGAGTATTTAAGTTGATTAACACTTTCACCTCTATTTTTCGATAGATGTTGACTAGTGTCAATTGGAGTTCTAGCTATACTAGAATCATCATTACTAAATTTCTCAAAAATTTTATCCACATAATGAGTTTGACTTAACACAAGACTATCTTGGGTTCGTGTGATTTTAATACCAAGAATCACTTCCGCTGAACCCATGTCTTTCATGTCAAATTTGGATTTCAACATCTCTTTCGTTGAATTAATCATTCTTTCGTTACTACCAACGATAAGCATATCGTCTACGTATAAACAAAGAATGACATATCCATGTTTTGTATCTTTCATGTACACACACTTTTCGCACTCATTAATTTTGAATCCACATTCTAGCATGACGTGGTCAAACTTTTGATGTCATTGTTTGGGAGCTTGCTTCAAGCCATATAATGAATTAACAAGCCTACAAACTTTCTTTCCACATCCGGGAGCACTAAACCCCTCGGGTTGCTCCATGTAGATCTCCTCTTCTAAATCACCGTTTAGAAAAGCCGTCTTCACATCCATTTGGTGCATTTCTAGATTTCTTATTGCGGCAATAGCAAACACCAATCTAATGGATGTTATTCGCGTAACCGGCGAATATGTATCAAAGTAATCAACACCCTCCTTTTATTTGTAACATTTGATTACCAAACGTGCTTTATATTTATCAATGGAACCATCAGATTTCATTTTCTTCTTAAAAAGTGTAAGGTCTACCAATGCAAGATCTATCTAGACGCGGATCCGTGAACGAGTGCGGAATCCTCGTTGACGGTTAGACGGACAACTCTCAACCAACGAAACACGAAGACTATTAGACGCTGAACGAACGACACACGAACGATCCTACGTACTAATTCTCTCCGAAACGGCACTCACCTAGCTGATAAACTCGAGATCGCCTCTTGCTTAATTCCTCACGAATTCTGCAAAAAGTCTACTAATGATTCGAGTCTATCCCTAATTATAGACCCAGATTCGAATCTGATGTGGGTCAGACTCGAATCTGGCCCAAGGCCCATTCGAGTCTGTCCAACATGACAGTCTCGAATCTATCCTATATTCGAATCTAAGGTCTCATTCGAATCTATCACAGATTCGAATGTATCCTCTTATGCAATTCGAATCTAGCCTTTGACATATACAACTAAGTGTTTGAAACTTATGATATTACCTTATGACTGATTTTATCTTTGAACTTTATGTTTGAACTTCTTGTAATACGTTACATCAAGTTCAAACATACAAACACTGATAATCATCAATCATACATAATATATATATAACAAACATATGCTAAATCACAATGTAAGACAACTTAGACTGCTATCGTCACACGGGATGTACCAACAGACTCCCCCTTGACGATAGCTTCTAATAATTCACACATTTGATTTAAGAACATGGTTTATTATTGATTCAAAACACTACCAGCATACAGACCTTTCTCGACGCAAACCTTGACCACATTTTCATACTTACTAGCCTCAGTATCCATATGTGCGTCACTGGAAATCTTACAGTTATACAAAATCTGCAGGTCTTCTTTAGATAGGTTCACCAGGTGAAGCGGGTCATAGACTCTTAAGGATGACCTTTTCTTCAAAATCTTCCATGACTACTTCCCCGGTCTCTGTATCAGCATACCACCAATGTAGATTTCGCAAAACATTCTGTGGCATTTTCTTCAGAGGTATCTTCCTCAGGCATTTCACTGGTTTGTACTGAATCCTCATCCAAGGTCGGCCTGTAAGAGGACCTATACGTGACTTATCCTCGACTCTTCTTCCGACCCTTGGACTCATCAGTTCAAATTTCCTAGATCTCCCCTCCTTTCTTATTATTCTTTCAATTACATTCGCATAAGGATCATCACCAATATTTATCAGATCTTTCCATGCAAGCGCTGTGATTTCAATCTTTGGAAGGGTGTTGAATGCTTTCAATGTTCGCCTTATGTACTGAAGCCCGTCTTTTCTTTTAATTATAAAAAGTTGAAGATCTCTGTCAAAGAACCAACTTAAGATTCGCTCAGATAGCTTCCCTGTACCAGGCACTTTCATTGATCTCCTAATTGCTAACTCCTTCTCTTCGGCTCTGAACCATAGCTTCCTTTTTTCTTCGTTACTTAGCTCTCTTGCTGGTTCTTCAGTCGATGACTTAGGATTCAAGGCAGCATTCACTATGTCAACATCGACAATTCTATTTCCATCTATCATATAAGTGTCAGTGATAGGATTCTGCTGTACAACTATTTCGTCAGCTTCATCATCCTCATCAGCTACTACTTCATCTTCAGGTTGCCAATCTACTATCTCTTCCGGAATAAACTCTCCTTCTTCAAGCTCTTCATCTTCATAATCAAAACCTCCATCCAGTGGATCATCATCGAGATCCATGAGTGCTTCAATCATCTCACTGATCTCAAAGTCTGAAGGCTGTTTAGATGAACTAGCTTCACCCCTTTCTCCTTCGCCTTGACTAGGCTCCCCCTGAACTTGTATAACTTGAGCTGCAGGAAAATCTACAGACTCAATCTCTTTATTCGCACCGGGATCATTGCCTTCATTATCATCATCTTTTCGCTGTACTTCCTGATCTTTACAACTCGTCTCCCCCTGAGTTTGTAGATTTTTCATAAGTTGCTCTAGGAGGGACCGCATTGCTCAGATTTTAGACGATTGATCAGCAACAAACGATTTAATCTCCGTGTTTTCGTCTCTAACACTTTCAACAATCTTTCTCAGTTCTGCATTCTCCTTATCAAGATTAGAGTTATGCTCTTGGAGTTCACCGACTGCTTTTGTGAGAGTTATGATTTGAACGTTCTGAAAGTCGACACGACTCTTGAGTTGCATGATTCGTTGATTGTCGGTATAGGCTGCTGATGTAGAAGGGATGGACTGAATGGGAGCAGGATTGAATGGTTGAGGAATGTAGGGTTCATGTTGCTGAGGTGGCGGTGATGGTGGAGCTGTAACTTGGGGTTGGGTTTGGGTTTGAGGCTGAGGTTGTGCATCGGACTCTGATGAAGTCCTCTGCATAAACCTGTGACGTTTGGCCCGTTGCCTTGTCACCAACTAAGCAGTCTCATCTTCTTCAAAATCTGACTCCTCCGATTCCCTGGCCTCTCGCCTCCTCGAACCACCTTCATTGACAATCAATCGCGAACCATAAGTTCCAATTTGAACTTCAGGAACTGCAGCTGCAGGAACTTCCTCTGAATCTGATTCGGATTCTGAAGATATTAATGCGTCATCTGCCCTTTCTGGTTCGTATTCGTCAACATCACGAAATATATCATCTTCATCTCCAGGCGGACTAAGCAGCTCACCCACTAATGCTGCTGCCACATCTTCATTTGCATTAGGACCAGAAGACCATATTTCCTCCAAGGTCTGAGCAATCTGCTCAGATTCGGGGACTACACCTGAAGTCCCTGCTTCTTGTGCCTGTGGTTGTTCACTTGTTGAAGGCCTGGATGCCTGAATTTGTCTAGCAGGTTGTTGCTGTTGGCGTCGTGGATCACGCGGCCTAGCACGCGGCTGTTGTTGGCGTTGCGGTTGCTGTTGCTGTTGCTGTTGCTGTTGCTGCGGTTGAATATCAACTACCCCTGCCCAGTTGGCATCACCTGGGGTTTGAAATTCCCTGTCTACAATTGCTCCAAATAATGGACGCGCCACCGGAACCGCTAACCTTCCTCGATGTGAGGAACAATCAGAAAAGATGCGCTTATCCATAATATTCACGCTCAAGGAATCATCTGATTGTGGCAAATTCGGCAAGAAGTGCCTTATCAACATCATCACAAATCTTGGATACAGAAGGAATCTTTCTCTGTCAGGAGCTGTAATCTGATGGATGAATTCCGAGAAAAACAACTGCGAGAAGCTGAACTTCCTATTATACACCATCGCAATCACCCCTGATTGGATCTTTGAGACGATGTAATCAAAACCAGCCTTCTTTGGCGCAAAACAGACCATGAACACGTGGACCAGAAATCGCCACTGCCGTATCAATCCACTTTTCATATAAGATGGTTTCGTAACGTCCAGACTATAGCCCATTCTCAGAAACGCGGCTTGCCTAATACTCAATGGAAAGTCTATAGGCCCGTCTTCTTGTTCCTGTGAACCCAACTGTAGCACTTGGCGCAACATATCTGCTGAGAAGACTAGAGGTTGACCAGCGATTCTGGTTCTGATAACTGTCGGGGTGACAGTACAGTCCACCTGTAAATGATCATAAAACTGGCGTACATATGAAATTACAATTGGAATGTTATGATACAAAGCATAGCTAATCCTAGACTCAGCTAGGAAATCTAAAACTTCGCGAAAACCCTGCGCCTCAGGGATATTATTATCTGGATTAAGGACCATATTATGCTTTGGGACAAAAGCGCGAACTGCCATATCTGCACAATAAATAAAACTGTTAGACTCATTAAAAATCAATAAACTTGTTTAAATTCAAAATTTGTTTTATTTTGTACTTGATTAAATACAAAATCTAACACAATTAAATTTCCACAAGTTTAATAAAATTTAAATTAAGCAAAGTAAATAAAGTACAGATTCGAAGTGTCCATATTCGAGTGTAATGGACAGATTCGAAGAGTCCCTTTTCGAGTCTAATGGACAGATTCGAGGATCATGGTCATCTCGAATCTAATGACAGATTCGAGAAACCCATGAACAGATTCGAGAGTCCTAGAACAGACTCGAAGCCTCGTCGTTTTTGTTTTCAACTAAAACCCAAGATTTTAACCATTTTGAACTTGGTAAATCCCATACATTAGTTCAACTAGGTTCTAATCACTGATTTATGCTTTTAATTTGAGATCTTATAGGTCCTAACTTAGTTTATTTAGCAAAACCCTATTTTGACCTATAAAGCTTCAAAATTTGATGTTTTAGCTTAAAATTGTGTATAAAACTACACAAATCTTGTACAATCTGGTTGATTATACCTAGAAGTGTCTGTAGAATCGAACACAAAGTCTTCAAAGTCGACAAAATGTCGTTTAGGAGAAAAACGGTAGACTCGAGAACAGATTCGAAATCGCCAATATAGATTCGAGAGTATAGATTCGACAACAGTAAGTATTAAATGACTTCACTGTTAACCTATTTATACCACCAACCCTCGAGTCTAAGCATAGATTCGAATCTACTGACAGATTCGAAGTACTCCTTATTCGAGTCTGTCTTAGATTCGAAACCTCCAACACTTAGAAAAATTTCGAAAATTTTGAAATAAGTTCAACTTTTCCAACTTTTTTTCTACGGTATTGTGTAACCAGATAAACTATGCCAACTCTTTTACCCTAAGCAACAGATATTTCACGCAATGTTTATTTTATTCAACTTTGAATGCACCCTCAGTAACTTTTGACCTTTTACCTAAGTAAAAATTAAACTAAACTAAAATAAAATAAAATAAACTAAGGTAAAAATAAAATAAAATAAAATAAAGTAAAATAAAATTTTGACCAAAAATTTAATCTAGACTTAAGAAAAAATTTACAATCTAAGCTAAATACTTAACAACATATTTTTGATGAGTATAGTCTAAGAAAGGTTCAATCAGATAGCGATGTCCGATACTAACTTTCAGTACTTAAACTTTCACACTTAGGAATTTTTGATTCCTTTGATTGTTTGTTGTGACATACCTATTTAGCCAATTGTTGGTATTTTACCCTGTTAAACATTCTACATTTCGGAATATCCATTGGCCTTTTTATTTATCAGGAAATTATCTTACGTGACTCAGACATAGACATACTTTTATGATCAAGGCACACAGATAAAGATTCTAACTTGTTGGTATTTGCAAACTTTCTTTAAAAGACAAACATCGGACACAGGTCTGTATTTTCATACAACAAAGTGTCTTAGTTCGCCTTAAGGTTTTCTTTTAAAGTTAGCAGATAGCGGTGACAGGTCTGTACTGACGTACAACAAAGCGACATGTCTGCTAACCCGAATCTAAACAGAGACAACAGGTCTGTACTTACGTACAACAGAGTTGCATGTTTTAGACTCTCAGTTTTACATGATATTTCTATTCTTTCCATTTTCAGATGTATTTGATGTTGCCATACATCCCCAGAAAGTTCGCATACCTCATTTAGACTCAATGTTTGTATGTCTTGTACATAAAAATTAAGACAGATTGGTCGTACATCTAGGTTAGTGACACGCTTGACTTTTTCTAGAATATTTTATTAGCCTTGAGATTCCCTATATGTATTATGCCTACCAACACATCAAACTAAATAAAGTATAACACTTAGGATTTAGTTGCATTATGTGTGAAAGCCTAAATACTTAGAGTCTGTAACGACGGTGCTAATTTTCGTCACTTTGAACCTAAGTATCTAAGACCTAACTCTTTTTTCTGATATTCTCTTTTTTTTTGTATTTTTGTAATTTTCTCTCTTTTTTCTTTTGTTTTTCATAGCAAAAAGCAGTAAACTAAGCTAATCTACTAACTTACTAAAAATAGAAACTTACTAAAAATAGAAACTTTCCTAAATTAGCAGATTACTGAAAAGAAAGAAAAACTACTACTCTATAATAAAATAAAGTAAAGTTACTACTACTAAGGTCAAATTACTCTGGGTTGCGCATTCCATTCAGTTGAATTAAATACTCAAACCGTGACTTATCAAACGCTTTGGTAAATAAATCTGCATTATTATCTTCTGTTGCCACTTTTACCAGTTTGATTAAGTTCTTTTCAGCACAATCACGAATAAAATGATGCCTTATGTCTATGTGCTTTGTTTTACTGTGTTTAACTGGATTATTTGTTATCGCAATTGTAGATTGATTGTCTATCCTAATTGGAGTTTGAGTGTAAGCCAAACCGTAATCCCGCAATTGTTGTTGTATCCACAGAACCTGTGAACAGCAACTACCAGCAGCAACATACTCGGCCTCGCACGTTGACACGGCTACCGATGTTTGTTTCTTGCATTGCCAGGACACCAGTCTCCCTCCGAGGAACTGACAACCTCCAGTCGTTGATTTGCGCGTCAAGCTGCATCCTCCGTAGTCAGAATCTGTGACTGCTTTCCAACTCTAGATCTCCCTCCGCGTGATACCAAGTCCCAGCTTGGTTTGACTTGAGGTCTCGTAGAATCCGCTTCACAGCTTTCATATGCTCTCCTTCGGATTCGCTTGAAACCTAGACAAATACACACAGCAACCTATGTCAGGTCTTGAAGCCGTTAAATACATAAGTGAGCCCAATCATGGCCCGATATAACGTCGGATCCAACATTGGTATCACTTTCAGTACCCGGCCCGAGTTGCTGATTCACTGACATCGGCGTGCTGAAATGGGCCGTCAACTTAGTTCCCTCCATCCCAAACCGTTCTAATATGTCATAGACATACTTAGTTTGATGGATAAACATCCCTTCCTTCTTTTGGTCAACTTGTAACCCTAAAAAGAAATTCAACTCCCCCCATAGCACTCATCTCGAACTTAGACTTCATCACCTTTTCGAAATCTTTGCACATCTGTTCGTCTGATGATCCAAAAATGATATCATCGACGTACACTTGTACCAAGATAAAGTGTTCACCCTTCCTCTTCACAAATAGAGTACTATCTATCCTACCCCTTTCAAAACCGTTTTCTAAAAGATGGTTGGATAAAGTCTCATAGCACGCCCTAGGTGCCTGATGTAATTCGTAAAGAGCCTTATCTAAGCGATATAACTACTAGCGGAATTTTAGGATCTGTAAATCAGGGCGGTTGTTCTACTATACCAACGTCCTTCACGTTCCATACGGAAAGCGACTCTTAACGTCTAGTTGATATACCTTAAAGCCTTGAAGGAGGCAACGCTAGAAACACCTAATGCTTCTAGCTTACGAAATGGTGCAAAACTTCGTTGTAATCGATTTTCCCTCCTCTTGGTTGAACCCTTACAACGAATCTCGCCTTTGTGCCGTGACTATACTCGATCGTCGCCTTTTGCACTTAAAAAACAAAAAAACCCGTGGTTTCCTATGGCAATCTCCCTCGAGTAACGGAACTACTCCACACTTCGAGTTTCCTAAATTGTGAAAGTTCTTTCCTGCAATCCTTCATTCAAACCCAAGGTTTTTCCTTAAGTGCCATTTGCACATTTTGGGGCTCTACTTGCCGATTATGAACACAATATAGACAGTGTGAATATGCCACATGACTCGGGTCGTTTAATCATCGACACAACACAGTGTTGTTAGGGTACAACCTAACTCTCCGAGTCGTCACACCCATCGTAGGATTTCCGGTGATGCTTATCTATTGGATGGTGCGGTGGTAATCCTAGAGGTCTCTATATCACATCAACTCTTAGATTATCATCCTAGTTGGATCCTATTTTCAACCCTAATAGGGGAACAGGCTCAGCTTCTAAAGTTTCCTTTCCTCCGCACGAGACCGGACATTTTCCTCAGAGTTGAAAATCGATGCTTGAGTTCTGATTCTCAGTGGTAGGGTGCCTCTTGATCAGCAACTCTGGAGACCCTCTACAAGTAGGCAGTAGGCTCGGAAGTAGATTCGAACGTGTTGGTCCTGGAAAGATTTGGCCATCGTCGTTCAGATGCACACGTCGGCCATGGTCCTTCTCATTGTACCTGCATTATCATCCAGGAGAATGTAAATGACTCAAATAACTTCTCATCGTCAAATATCCATTTCGGACCAGTTTGGGGTTCATGTGTATAACTTGTGACTTCAATGTTTATAACACAATCTCCACTTTAGTACCATTGTTTTGTTAAACCACCTTTGTTTGGTGAGTTTGTCACATAACCTAGGACGTATCCTTCGTCAGCCTTTTCACCAACTTCGGTTGATGTTTTGTTCTTAAAAGTGTGCATGGTACTCCAAACGGTTCGAATCCAGTTAAGTTTGGTGGCCGTTTATTCAAAATTTCATAGCATGTTTTGTTCAATGATTTGACTGTAAGGACTCGGTTTAAAATGTGGCACGCGGTATTCACTGCCTCCCCCCAAAACATGGTAGGAAGCTTTGAATCCGACAGCATAGTCCTTGCAGCCTCAATCAAAGTTCTATTTTTACGTTCGGCCACCCCATTCTGTTGAGGTTCATATGGTGCACTGAATTGATGCACTATGCCCTTTGATAGGCAATATACACCAATTACAATGTTTTTGAATTCAGTTCCATTATCACTACAAATATGTTTAACCCTAGTTCCGTATGAGTTCTCCACTTGGTCCAAGAACCCGATGAGCCTTGCAGCCGTCTCGTCCTTCGTACCTAAAAAGAAAACCCAAGAAAAATGTGAGTAATCGTCAGTGATAACTAAGCAGTACCAACTACCTCCGATACTCCTTTTGTTGATTGGGCCGAAAAGGTCCATGTGCAACAGATCGAATGTTGAGGCTATGGAATTCTGCTTCTTGGACTTGTGTGTCTTCTTGTGCTGTTTGCCCTTCAAGCAAGGTAGACACTTATCCTCGAACTGAAAACTTTTCATGGGCACACCCTGCACCAGTCCATGCTTCGTTATGTAATTCATCTTTCTCAGGTGCAGGTGAGCCATGCGTCTGTGCCACAGTACGGATTCCGTCTCCGAAGCTTTTGATAGTAAGCAGATCGGACCCATCGAAGTATCTGGCTTGTTCATATCGAGCATGTACAAGTCATTCTTCCTTGGCGCCCACATCAATATCCAATCTTCAGGTATCTTGAATCCAGGCTTCAGCACTAACGCCTCAGTGTCAGTAAATAACACCGAGTTCTTCTTATCACAGATTTGAGATACACTAATGAGATTATGAACCAGTTTATCAACGTGATAAACTTGGTCCAATTTTATTGTCCCATTAGTGACCACTCCGGTACCCGTGATATTTCCACCTTTGTTTCCCGCGAATGATACGAATCCCCTATTACCCCCCTTGAAGTCTGTGAGTAGACTTCTTTCCCCCGTCATGTGCCTGGAGCGACCACTGTCGACGAACCACTTGTTGTTTGGACCTGTAGTTATGTCCTGCACATGAAAGAAAAGAGGTTAGTTATCACGGGGAACCCAAGCCATGACTGACTTGGTAATACCATTCTCGTCCACATACGTGAACTCTTTCAAGTACCCATCTCGCCTTTCAGGTGACTTGGGCCTTTGAACTGAATTCTGTTATGGTGCCGAGTGATTTAAGTTCACTCTTTGCCTTGGAGTACGCATTTGTTGTGGAGCTCTAGAATAATTTCTATTATATGCCATTTCTGACTGTGATCCTTGAGCTCTTACCGGTGCATACTGTCTAACTGGAGTATGTGACCTAACTGGAGTGTGTGACCTGCTAGGTGTGGTGCTCCTATAGACTTGTGGAGGTGCTGACCTAGATTGATTATTGACACGATTCGGTGAATTTGTCCTAATCACTTCGTTTGGTCCAACCTTAACCGGTGTGTTTTTCACAACTTGTTTGGGTGCGGCCTGCACAGTTTTCTCGGTAGGTTGAGAACTACTGCTGCTTGCCACACTTGTTGAGGGCTTGACAGGTGTTGGATTCACTGTCTTAGGGGTAACATCCGGTTTCCTAAGTGGACAGTGAGAAGCAACATGCCCTTTCTCGTGACATCTGAAGCAAGACATCTTATCTATGGACTTTCTGTTTGTTCCCTTAGATCTAGGTGTCTCACTAGTGTCTACTTCCTTTGGTACAGCTATGATGTATGACTCGTCGACCTGGTCAGCCCATGAAATTTTCTGTTTTCCTGCAGGTGTTTCACTGGAGGAAGACACAAATTTCACTTTCTTGACCTTGACGGTTGAGTCAGCCACCTGAGGTGTATTTTCAACTGTAGGCTCTGGTGTCGGTTCAGGTAGGTCCTCTAAGTCTACAGACTTGTCAGTTTTCTCCTGAGGCTGAGGCACATAATTAGCATTGAAAGGTGGAGGAATTTCGTGAAAACTTAGACCTACGGGCTTCTTAGACTGTCGTTGGGCATCTAAGACTTTCCCTAGATTTAAGCTTGAATTCCTAAACTTCTCCAACTTGCTGTTTGCCTCTGCTACCTTAACCTTGGTCTCAGCTAGCTCTATATCCTTGTCCTTAAGACTTTTTGTTAAGGCCTCTACGTGCTCATACATAAGTTCTATCCTAACACACTGCTCACTGAGTTTGTCTTTTAGAACTACTACGTCCTGAGCATCAGCCTTAAGCTTTTCTTTTAAATCTTGCTTTATATCATTTAGACTAGCGTTTTCTATTTTTAAGTTATCATTTTGAGCAGATATGGTTTTATGTGATTCTAAGACTAGATTTAATCTATCATTAGAAGTAGCACACAAAGCACATAATTCTGAAAATAGAGAATAAGAAAGGCTAACCTTAGAGTTATCAGATTCCACGTTGGCCATCTGAGCAGCAAACTCCAGCACGGTCTGATCATTCGCCTTCTCTACCCACATCGGACTGCTGTCCCGTGTGGTCTGCTCGTCTTCGTCACAACCATTCTCAGTAACTTCAGCCATGAAAGCTCTAGCATTGGACTCAGGATGTGAACTCCAGTCATAGGTACCATCTAGCTGTCTGTCAGAGGTGACATTGGATAGTAGACCCGCTAGATTGGCTTGACCAGATGAGGAACTCGGAAGATATCTTTGTTGGGACTGATTTTGGTACTGTCCTTGATGCTGACTCTGTCCTTGGTATGTCTCTACCTTCGGTCTTTGACACTCCCTGGCGAAGTATCCCAATCCCTGACAGTTTTAGCATTTGACCTTAGACTTATCAAATCCTATCCCTTTGTTGTTCATTTGCAGATTCCTCCCAGTTCGCTTGATGAATCTTTTTACCCTCTGGGTCACCATGGCCAGTGGCCACTTAAGATCCATTTCCTCTAAGTCATCAGGGTCGACCTGATCGTAATCTTCATCCCATAGAGCTGGGTCATTGATTTTCCCTTGAACACAATTTCCATAAGCTGCCACAAAGGAAGCAAGCAGATTCAAATGTTCTTCTGCGGACTTTGCGCTCATCGGCATCTTCGAATAGCTCTGACTTGTCGGTGCCTGATGGACTTGAGGTTGCGGTTCTTCCGATCTTCCTAACCCTAAGAACGCGCGATTCAGTGAGTCTTCGGACTCTGGTGGCGATGACGTTTCTCCGGTGAAAAACGCTGTAGCACTTTTCGGTTCAGCTGTCACTGATGATTTAGATGTCTTTCCAAAATACATTGCCGGATTCTGGACTTGCTCGTAATCAGTCTCAGCCTTAATCATCTCGAAGTGATATGCCCTCAACGTTCCCACAATGTCATCAAGTGATTGAGCATAATATTTGTCCTCATTCAGCTTAATCATTGCCACGTACATAGCCCATTTGGCTGGTAGGGCATCAAGAAGCTTGTTGTTCTTGTCAGTGTCCGAATACTCAATTCCATGACTTTCAAGTTCCGTTATCAGATGATAGAACCTTGTGATAATATCATCCAACTGTTCATCCTTAATTGCCTTGAAAATCGCAAACTGTTGGGTCAACAGCTCTGTACGCTTTCTACGCACCCGAGGATTACCTTCACACCTTTTCTGGAGAGACTCCCAAAGTTCCTTCGACGTCCTTTGAGTCCGAAATGTGTGTAAAATATCTTGAGGTAAAGCCATACGGATTATGGAGAAAGCTTTGTTTTCAGCTTCAAATAGTTTCTTGTCATCCTCTTTCATCATCTGATATGACTTGACCTTTTGACGGCCTTCAACTTCAGATACTGGCGGAATGTACCCTTCATCTATGCACACCCACATGCGCATATCATTGAATCGTACAAAATCTGTAAATCTGTCCTTCCACCAGTAATAGTCCTCAACTTTCATCAGCTTAGGCGGTGCATTTGCCTTTCCAACTTCGTGATCCATCTCAAGGAATTTCTGAAGATTTGATATCTTTTCTGAAACAAATTGAATTTGAACTTAATTAATTTAATACGAAACTGATTTAGACTAACTTATTCGAATCTAGATAGATTCGAAACTAATTAATATTAAATCTTTTGAGATTAAATTCGATTAAGTCTTAAAAGTCAATTAGATTCGAAATAATGTCAGATTCGAACAACTCCTTAGAATCGATGGTCCTTAGAATCGAAGGCTCAGCAGATTCGAATGTCAGCAGAATCGAAGCACAGAATCGAAACAGTACCAGACTCGAAATAAACTCGAAACTCTATAGACTCGAGATCCAATTCGAATGAAGTAACAGATTCGAAACAAAGTAGACTCGAAACTCTCTGAAATTGACTCGAAAGGAGCGTATTTAGGTTAGACTCGAGACTAAAGTGAAACCCTAATTACCCCTATAGATTCGAGCGCCGCAAACTCGAAAGACGGCTAACACGTTGATTTTTTGACGTTTTACAGATTAAATCACTATTTTTCAAACGAAAAATAATGATTTCGACCAAAAACGTGAAAAATGACAAAGTGTTTCCCGAATATGAATTTGCTAAGCTCAAAAACACGTTTTTGAGAGCAAAACCGTCCAACTAGCGTCAAGAAACCTAGAATGTATCTGATGAACACGAAGAACACCAAGAACACTCCGTAGGCTCTGATACCACTTGTAAGGTCTACTACTACAAGATCTATCTAGACGCGGATCCGTGAACGAGTGCGGAATCCTCGTTGACGGTTAGACGGACAACTCTCAACCAACGGAACACGGAGACTATTAGACGCTGAACGAACGACACACGAACGATCCTACGAACTAATTCTCTCCGAAACGGCACTCACCTAGCTGATAAACTCGAGATCGCCTCTTGCTTAATTCCTCACGAATTCTGCAAAAAGTCCCTTAATGATTCGAGTCTATCCCTAATTATAGACCCTGATTCGAGTCTGATGTGGGCCAAACTCGAATTTGGCCCAAGGCCCATTCGAGTTTGTCCATATTGACAGTCTCGAATCTAGCCCATTCGAATCTAAGGTCTCATTCGAATCTATCTCAGATTCGAATGTATTCCCTTAAGTAATTCGAATCTATCCAAAATACTTAAACTCTTAAGTGATAAAACTTATGACATTACCTTATGATTGATTTTATCTTTGAACTTTATGTTTGAACTTCTTGTAATACGTTACATCAAGTTCAAACATACAAACACTAATAAGCATCAATCGTATATAATATATTTATAGCAAACACATGCTAAATCACAATGTAAGACCACTTAGACTGCTATCGTCACACGGGATGTACCAACAGTTATTACCTGGAAATATGTCAATTGAAGCCAGAAAAGAAAAAAAAATTAATAAGAACCTGAAAGTGAGAAATCAAACCTTATGCAGTAGGAATCCATCATCAGGTAACACAAAAGAAGCTTTAGTGAATAGTGCTCTCTCTGTATAAGCCCTGCATTCAATTTTAATAGAACATCAGCACAGAAACAAGAAACAAAAACCAATTAAATCATTCTAGCATAAAATAACAACAAGGCACGCATGAGAGGAAGAATTTTATGTTCGAGAACTTCAAGAGCCCACCTAATGATTAAAAGCTTCAAGAACCTACCAACAAGAGCATCGATTACTCTTTCTCCGTCTGTAAATGTAAGCTAGGTTTTCCAATGGAGCCACAGAGCGAGAAGGGGCAGAATGAGTTCTTGGAGGCAGAGGCAGCGACAGCGGCTAGGGTTGACGAGATTTTTCAGAACCCGACCTTGATTTATGGCAAACCCAAGACGGTACACGTTCTTGTACCGAAGGTGGTTGCTACGCCACCACCTCCTTCGACACAGACGGTGTTGCGGTTGTGGATAGAGGTAGAGATGCGAAGGAGTTATTGACCAAGCGTGGGCGATACAGAAGAAGTCTGTCTTGTCTATGGCGGTGGAGGATTATGCTGGTAGATTTGAATCTAGGGACATGATGGTCGAGGTAAGATTTCTTGCGTACGTTGATGGTGGGTGAAGCGGGACTCAGAGTCGTTTGCCTTCCCAAAACCCCATTTCCCAATGTTTCCCCTGTGCTTTTAAAATTTCAATCGATCGATTTAAATTTCTGCAATAAAGTCTTGTAAATCATGCATCAAACACTTATACCTATTTTAATATCTGAATTTTTTAAGTTTTGTTGCATTGAAGTGTTGTACATCATGCATTAGTGACTTGAATGTCTTAAAATTCAAGATTATGTATAAGTTGATTGCACCTTATGCATTGTAAGTTGTAAAAAGCTAAATGCTTTATATATAAACACATATATCAAACTCTCGTTTATATTCAATACTTTGCAATATCACTTGAAGCAAAATGCTAATACACTTAGACTGCTATCGTCACACAGGGTGTACCAACAGATTTGTTCAGTTGGGTGAGGCAGGGGTGAATGTGATGGAACCTCAGTGGTTAGTATGGGGATGGATGATGTGAATAGATTGATGGTTTTTAGCAAGGTCACCACTGGTTTATGTTCAAATTCTGGTGGTTCTTCTAGAGGGATAATGTTCGATACAATGTGGGAGGGTATTATTCGAGTAGATTCACCTGGTGGGATGTCCGTGGATGATGTGGAAGGTAGTGGAGATTGTAGGGGTGTAGAAGATGATGTATGAATTGGTGAAGGAATTGGTGGATTTGAAGGTGCAAGAGGAACATTTGAATCTGATGAAGTTGTATTCACTTCAGAAGTTGAAATAGAAGAACAATTAACATTAGGTCCAAAGAATTCAGTATAAAAAGGATAAAATAAATTTATTAAATCAGAAGACGAGAAAGAGGTAGATTTAGAAGAGTCTCCAAGCATTTGAGTAATGCGAGGTCCAGTTAGGTTTCGACGCTCTTGATAAAATCGATGATATCTTGGGCTTTCTCATCCTTGCATCGCAAGAACTTGACCCAGGTATATCGTGAGTAGTCGTCAACGATAACCAACACAAACCGCTTCCCATTTATGCTTTGCGTTCATGTAGGACCACATAATTCCATATGCAGTAGCTCTAAAACTCTCATCATCGATGGTTTGCACTTTAGCTTGTGAGATGATCTCTTTATCTTTCCTCTCTCACATGCTCCACACAGGTGATCTTTTTCATATCGAAGTTCTGGGAGTCCATTAACCAATTGTTTTGAAGTCATCTTGTTCAGGTTTTCGAAATTCAAGTGAGATAGTTTATGATGCCATAACCATGAGTCCTTTGTGTTAGGAACATATATATAGAGTTGAAAACAATTTTAATTGTAAAAGTTAGGATCTAGATATTAATGTCATCCCAGTCTTTGTTGATGTGAAGCTTGTTCAATTCATTTAGAATACTGCAGAATCTAGTGAAGGTGCTCTGACGTTTTTCTCCATCTTTTGTCCGGAAATCAGAGAATTTAGCCTTTGCTTCCTAAGTATTCGCTCTTTAATTCAGATCGGTCCAAGAATTCACATCTCAAGTTCATCCCACAATTCTTTTGCGGGAATTTTACTGTTAACACTAACGAGTATTTCAGTGGGAAGGGCCTGGTATTGGAGGTATTCTGCCCTATGATCTGCTGCATGTCGCACTCTCATCTTGTGGATCGTGAACTCCTTTGGCTGCTGGAATAGGAGGAACAACAGATGAAACTTCTGGAATGTCGGAATAGAAGTTAGTTGGACGCTCATTAATAGATTGGATCATGAGTTGACCCATTGGTTGCATGCTGATGAATTTCAGAAACCACGTTTTCCATTGCCCATACTCACCGGGATAGAGAACTGGTGGTCTGCTCTCTGACCCTAGTACAAGAGCTTCTCTTGACATGATGACAGTGGATGGTGAGTGCTGTTTTAAAAAATGATCTTCGGGTGGGGCCGAAATTCGGAATACTGATGTTTCGATTGGAGTGTTGGATGATCCAAAATAATGCTGATCCGAAATTCGGATGAAAGTTAAGGAACCAAAGATCATGTTTTTGCTGATATGAGTTTCGGATGGTAGACCCGAAGTACTGTTTGATGCGAAGATGTGTCACCCAAAGTAGGATCCGAAATTTGGATCCGAGATTACACTTAGAAATTTTTTTCCTTTATAATAGAACAGTTGCAAATGAAGAAAACAAACCCAGAATTTATAAAAATGAGTTTTGAGGCCTAAAATGATTCCTAAGTGCTCGGTTTTAGTTTGATACAAGTTTTGTGCAAAACAAGTAACCAAAAACACCTAAATCAGTGATTTTAAGCCAAAACAGTGAGAAAAAATGAAGAACATGTTAGATTCAATTTTTGGATCAAATAAACACTTAAAACATGTAAAGTTTGAACAGATATACTTGAAATCATTACTGGAATAATTATCGATAAGGATGAGATATAAAAACACGTAAAACAAGAAGATTAATATGGGTTTTGAATAAAAACCTTGGGTTTTGTCGAAGAACAACAATGAAGAACAACGAAATCAATGAAGAAATTAGTTGAAATCCAATTTTTTGGCTTTTATACCAATTGTTGTAGTGGTCCCAAACAAAATTCAAGCATTCATATCATTATAACATGAAGAATTGAGCAAAAGACAAAGAGATTAATGCTCAATCGATGTCAATATTGTCAGAGAGAAAAACACAGTCGCCGCCTTACTATATTGTAATAATGAGAATAATGACAATGTTGTGAAACCCTAGGCGTGAATTTCATTTAAATACCTAGGATGGTTTTAGGGGTTTACAAAACGTACCCCTTAACTTTCTAATAAAATTGAAAAGATTACAAATAAAGAAATTGAATTACATTGAAATAAATTAAACACTATATATTACAAAATGAAACCACAGGATTGAAATTTAATATCTAATAGATTGGGGGATGTTAAAAGTATCCCAATGACGAATGTGGTGCGAGAGGTCCACATACCTCACCTCGACCTTCAAGTTGACAAGAAGCTCCGGGTTGTTGAAGAGCCAGAATATATTCTGGACACAAAGACGAAGAAGCTTCGAAACAAATAAATACAGATGATGCTTGTTCAGCGGAAACACCACCGAGGATCTTATCAGACCTGGGAACCAAAAGATGTAATGCAATCCATATATCCTAGTGTGTTTGAGCATACCCGACTTCAACGACGAAGTTAGACATTGTGGAGCCCATTCTGTAACATCTCAAATCTTAACGTAGCCAAATTATAATGGTTATTGAATTTTATATATGAATTCTAGCAATGTAATTGGCCGAAATTAACGACGTTAAAAATAAATTTAGCCGTTATTTTACAAAAATGTGCTTTAGCCGAATCACGATAATTATATACTTATAATTAAATAAAGCAACGTGCTTGATCGAAATTTAGTAAAAGTGACCAAATTATAGAAATGTAAGTTACGAGAATTAAAGAGATTAACTATATAATTATATGAAATAACAAAAGTTAGAAATTGGACCGTTCATATAATTCAATTAAAGTTATGGCTCGGAGGTGCAAATCGCCAATAAACCGAACTTGTATAAACACAACACGTATATGTGAATCATAAACCTACATGTTTGTGCGTATGACAATCAATGATATTGGGTTAAGGCGGTAAAAGGCTTAGAGATTCTCCCAGGTGGTTCTTGATGAAGCTTTGGCGCCTAGAACATAGAAGAAAAGAAAAAGCTACGGTTGGTGACAATGCAGGGGGGTTCCCTGCATTGACACTCCGATGCCTAAGTAAGCATTCATTGTGAAGGTATCAATTTAGGGGAATAGGGAGGGATAGAGAATGTGCATTAACCTTCTCTAGGCAAATTGTCATCATATTTATACCTCTCTCTTAGGTGATGAGGCGCTCAACTGGAGGACTCCCATTGGCTAGCAGGATCGTGCGCGGAATCGCCTCCCCTGGCATCTGCCTGACTAATGGAATGCCCCCCTTTTTGCGTACTCGTCTCAACAGTACCTTTCTCCGACAGGATCCTCCTTCAAGGCCCTTGCTTGTCGCTCCTAGATGTCTCCTCGGGTCAGGCGAATGACCATGGACCCGGGTGTGGGCTTATGAAATCCTAAAAGGAATAAAGTGGGCCTTTTGGGCCGACAAAAATACACCTAGGATTTGGCCTATATGATCAAGTCCCCAAGTTCTAGTGGTAAGATGTGGTTTTGTTAGAACTTTTAAGCTTAGTTCCACGTCGGAACAGATGAAGTAAATGGCCAAACGAAAGAGAGCATCCGGGGTGAACCGTGCAAGGCAGTTGGAGCATTTAAAGTCAGGGATGTACTAGGTTAAGTGGTTAAGCCACCGGGTTCCTGGGGTATTCCAGGCAAGGACCGTCTGGTGCTTGGGGTGTTCCTTGCGAGATGATTGGATCGCCTAGCGCCTGGGATATTCCAGACGAGACGGTTGAAGGGTGCCGTACGAGGTAGCAGGAAGCTACGACTGGACCATAATCCCTCGTGATTGCGGAATTTTAAAATCCCATTAGTTTGAATATTTCAAATGAAAGGAAAACCTTATTTAATATGGTATGACTAGTGACAGCTGATTGGATGGCTTCAGAGACTAATGTCAACGCTAATTAAAGAAGGCCATGATGGCATGGCGCGGCGTTCCAACCGCTGTCACGTCTCCTTGTCAGTTACAGGCAGGACGACGACACATGTCCTAACCGTTCCCGCCTCTGCACTCCTTAGTCAAAATAAACCCAAAAGGCTATGAAATTTGAAAATTTTATCTCTATCACTCTCCTTTTTCCTTACTTGTTGTCTTCCTTCTTCTCCGGCGCAATTTGTATGGTTTCTTCTCCGACGACCCTCTTTCCTCAGGTTGGACATTCTTTTCCTTCTCACCTATCTTCTTCCTACCATGCCATCAACACCTTCGGCCGATAAGGTGCCCTGCATCTTGTCTAACACTGAATTCAAGGTTTTTTAGGTAGAGTATGGGGTCCTCGGGTTGTTTCATCCCCAACTCCGTGGTCGACAAGAGATAGCCCTTTGACCTCCTGATGGTAAAATCGCCTTGTACACCATACAGTTTTTTGTCGGCAATCTTAGTGTAAGGCCAACTTTAGCACAGATCTAATCTTGACGCAACACCTTCCAATGACTGCGGAATCCTCGTTAACGGTTTAACGGATCAATCACACATGGAAACCCGGAGACGAACACAATGATAGCCATTACGACGAATGACCCGACACGTGTATTTCTCCGAAACGACTCTCTGAAATCTCACAAGTTCGTACGTGCACTGATACAAGCTTTGAATGCTAATTTCTGCAGAAGTCCCTTAATCAAATGGATTAACTCTTAATTTTAGAGGTTAAGTTCGAACTTAGATTAAACAACTTCGTTTAGGCCCAAGCCCACGAACTTGTGCACTACTTATTCGAAGTTAGCCTCACTAAGTTCAAACCCTAGCCTTGAACTTATTCTTGAACTTATCTTTGAACTTGTTCTTGAACTTATGTTTGAACTTATCTTTGAACTTGTGTTTGAACATATGTAAACATCAAACACAAACAAGATCAAACATATAACTTGTATTTGCAAAGCCTGATCTATTACAAAAGACTATCTATACTTAGACTGTTATCGTCACACAGGTAACAGACTCCCCCTTGATGATAGCTTCTAATTAGATATTCAATTAATCGATAGAGCTTGGCTTATTCAAAATGCTATCAGCATACAACGCCTGTTCTACACAAACCATTACAACTTTCTGGTACTTCTTGCCTTCTGATCTCCAACCTTCATGAAAGTAGATTGGTTGCTCATGAAGTTTTAACAAGTCTCCTTGCGAAAGTTTTTCAAGGTGCAGAGGGTCATACACTTTCAAAATATCTCTTTCATCTTGATCTTCCATAACTGCCTCGGCTGTTTTATTATCAACGAACCACCACTTCATATTCGTCAGAACATCCTGTGGCATTGACTTTAATGGAACCCTCTTTAGGCATTGAACTGGTTTGTAAAAGATCTTCATCCAAGGCTTTCCGGTCAATGGATCTATTCTTTACTCATCCATGACTCTCTTTCCTTCCCTTGGCTTAATTCTCTCAAACCCTCCAGACCGACCTTCTTTTCTGATAATTCTTGCTATCAATTCTGCATACTGGTCGTCTCCTAGGTTGATCAAATTCTTCCATACCAGTTCCTTCACTTCACATTCAGGTATTGAATTGAAGACTTTATCTTTTCTCTTTAGATACTGGAGCCCATCTCTTCTTTTAAGCACAAAAAGCTGCAATTCTCTGTCGAAAAACCAACTAAGAATGCCTCCAGATAGTTTTCCTTGGCTTGGCAATCTCATTTTCTCTTTCCCAGCTAACTCAGTCTTCTTCTCCTCTTTCTTGAACCAAAGTTGTCTCTTTTCTTCATTGGTTAGCTCCTTATCTGTTTCTTGAGTGGCATCGTTATCTGATTCATCATTAATCGTTGACTTCAGAATGTCAAGATCTATCGGATTCTTGTCTGTATTTACATAAAGCTCTGTGACTATTTTACACTAGATGAAGATCTCATCAGCTTCGTCTTCTTCATCTGCTAACACTTCATCATCTGGCTCTAATCCAGAAAATTTTCTGGGACAAACTCTCCTACTTTGAGTTCTTCCAGATCATCTTAAAAATCAAAATTTATCTCATCATCATCATCATCAATATTGGCGAAGGCTCCAATCATTTCATGTTCGACTGGCTCTGATGCTTCAGGTGCCTTGCCTTTTTCCTGACCTACTCCTGAACTAGATGTTCCAAGCTCCCCCTGAATCTCAGCTTGCTGAGCAGTCTCATGTGGAAGATCTGCTAGCTCACGGTCTTTTTGCGTCTCTGGGTCACCTTCTTCATCGTCATCTCTTCTCTGAACTCTCCTTAGCTCATCTCCTCTGCAACTGCTCTCCCCCTGAGCTTGTAGGTCTTTCAAAATTTTCTCAACCAGGGTCTGCAGAGTCAGAATTTGAGACTGCTGGGCTGACATCGCTTATTGTTGAGTAGCCACTTTTGTTTGTAATTGAGCATTTTCCTGTTCCAGTCTTGAGTTATGTTGCAGCAACTTGTTTACGGCTTGCGATAGCTGGAATATTTGGACTGTCTGGAAGTCTACCCTTTTCTTTTCAACTATGTGAATCGCTGATTTTTTAGAAAATTTAGTGGAAGTGGATGGAGTAGAAGTGGATGTGGATGGAGTGGTGGTTGCGGCAGATGAAACAGCAGTTGAAGTAGACGGAGCACCCTTACGAATGCGTTGATGCTTCGCCCTCTGCTGTGTGGCAATCGTTGCCTCTTCTTCTAATATAATGTCCGCATCTCCTTCATCTTCATCACGGAGTGCTGGACGTGTCATCTTCCTTCTGCTCACAACTACCCTGGAGCCATATCTCTCAAAGGAAATTATTGGATTAACAGTTTCCGTTTCCTCCTCTTCTGAACTTGAGTCGGATTCAGACTCAGAAGCTGTCTCGACAAGACCATCTGTTGGTTCTTCCCGACTCTCGGTTCCTTCAGATACAGCGACCGGTGGCTGACATTCATCAATCTCCCTAAATATGTCATCCATGTCATGAGGGGGTTTCAAAATATCCTGAACGAGCTGCTCGACTATGTTTTCCGGTGTCGCTGCTCCTTGCTCAAAATCTCTTGCAGCGTTTGTTCCCTTTGATCAAGCTATGGTGCCGATGTTGATGGCCCAGCTGTCTCTTCAGTTGTTCTTGAATGTCGAATTGATCTAGCAACCGGAGCTTGGCGAACCAGTGCCTGTTGTGGTGGAGGTTGTTGCGATTGTGTTTGCTGTTGAGGGGCATCACCTATCCACTTATCGCCTTCGGGGGCAACGAAATCCGGATCTATAACAGCACCAAAGAGTGGAGCCACCTGTGGCCTTATTTGCTCAGCCCTTCGTGCAATGTGAGACTAGCAGCCGGCAAAAATTCTCTTGTCAATGATGGCTACGCCAGTTTGCTGTGGCAGCATTGGTAAGTCTGGCAGGAATTGGCGGATGATCATCATTATGAAGCGCGAATACATGAGAAATTTTTCCCGGGTGGGAGCAGAGATTTGATTTACAAACTCCCCAAAGAACATTTCTGAGAAGCTGAATTTCTTGTTGTAGACGAGGGAAATCAGCGCTGATTGGAGCTTGGACACCATTGTGTCGAAACCCACCTTCTTAGGAGCAAAACATGGACCAGATATCTCCAATGGCCAATGAGGTCGCTTTTAACGTATGAAGCCTTGGTTATATCTAGTGCATAACCCATTCTGAGGAAGGCCGCTAGCCATATTGGTGCCGGGAGGTCAATAGGGCCAGCTTCATGGTCAAATGTCCCAGTTGCAAAATGTGGCGTATATGGTCAACAGAAAAAGCTATTGGACGGCCGCCTACTCGCGTGCGTAGAACCGTAGGGGTAACTGTGCAATCGACTTGCAATGGTTGCCAAAACTGCCGAACGTACGGAAGAAAAATTGGCTGATTGTGTGTCAGAGCATCTGCACCTCTGGACTGTGATAAAAATTCGATCAGTTGCCAGTACGACTGAGCCTCTGGCAGCTGAAGATCTACTGCCATCACCATGTTATGCTTATTGAAAAAAGCTCGATCGCCCATATCTGCATAC
The DNA here is from genome assembly GCA_020465985.1 of Centrapalus pauciflorus. Classification (NCBI taxonomy): domain Eukaryota; kingdom Viridiplantae; phylum Streptophyta; class Magnoliopsida; order Asterales; family Asteraceae; genus Centrapalus; species Centrapalus pauciflorus. Next base: position 177,973 of record JAANYP010001611.1, on the reverse strand, counting down.
AATTTATATACACAAACTGTTAGAAATTAATATTGAATAAAATTTAAGTTATTCGAACTTGTGTAAATTCGAACTTAGTTAAGTTCGAATTTAACACTTTCGAACATACTTAAATTCGAGACAATAACACATTCGAACTTAATTAAGTTCGAACAGACCTTTGACCTTCGAACTTACTTAAGTTTGAGAAACCTATTCGAACATGTCTGACTTCGAACTTATAGATATTTTGACGAGTTCGAAGTCCTGACAAGTTTGAACCTGAAGAACAAGTTCGAATGATGATGAACAAGTTCGAATTCGGACACTTTAAACTTGAAAACCACGATTTAAACCCTTTTAGACTTAATTAACTGGCGAATCTAGTCTCAATGGTTTCTAATTAGGTTTATGCATCATTAATTTAAAGTTGTTGCTTTTAAAACTTGTGATTTAAGGCACCTAGTTCTAAAGGACACAAAAACTCAAACTTTTTCGATTTTAACCACTATAAAGTCCTAATCATACACTTACTTAGTTATTGTTGCTTCAATACACCTAAGTGTGTAGATAGATTCCAGAAATAGTAGAAAACTTCGAGAAATAGGGAACAAAATCGAAAATCGATAAGTTCGAGTGACAAGTTCGAGATCGCTCTGGTAAGTTCGTGAGGTTAAATTCGAGGGTAGGTGAATTGAATGAAGCATTGTTGACCTATTTACATCCAACCATCTTCGAACATAGGTTAATTTCGAAACTCCAGCAAGTTCGAATGTAACTTCGAACTTGTTTGGGATTCGAACTTAATTGAAAATTTTGAAAATTCTTGAATAAAATCCAACTTTTTCACCTTACGGAATTTTTCTAACTTTGGAAAACATTCACCCTAAGCAACAAATCATCACGCAATATTGTTTCTTCAACTAAAAATGCATCCAAGTAACTTTGACGTTTTTCCTATTTATTAAGAGTTAAGAAATAATAAAATAATATTAAATTGAATTATATAAACTCGAAAATAATTTAAGGATAAAAATATACTAACAGAATATTTTTGTGAGACAGACAAAAATGTTCAATGAGATAGCGGTGTCAAACGCACTTTCAGTATTTCACTTTCACACTTAGGAATTTTTATTCCTTTGATTGTTTGTCGTGATATACATTCCAAGTCGATTGTCAGTATGTTTTTCCCTTTAAACATTCAGCACTTTGGAAATTCTGTTGGCCTTTTTATTTATCAAGAAACTACATTACGTGTGCCATACTTAGACATACTTCTATGATCAAAGCAGACACACAATCATTATGACTTTTTTGAATTGAAATTTTCTTTAAAAGGCAAACGTCGGACACAGTTTTGTATTTACATACAACACAGTGTCTTAGTTTGTCTTAGAGTTCCTCTTATGTTAGCAAGACAGCGGTGACAGGTCTGTACTCACGTACAACAAAGCGACTTGTTTTAACTTCCTTCACTTTTCAAAACATTTTCTTTCTTTGTTTAAGATGTATTTTGATGTTGCTATACATCCCCCAGATAAATTTGCATACCTCATTTATAATCATTATCTGTATGTCTCTAACATAGAAATTAAGACCTTTGGTCATACATCTAAGTTAGTTATACATATGACATTTTCTTGATTATTTTATTAGTTGTTAGGATTTTCTTCATGTATTATGCCTACCAACACATCAAACAAGAATATGTATGTCACTTAGATTTTATGGTGCACTATGTGTGAAAGCTCAACACTTAGAGTTTGTTTAGATGGTGCTAATTTTCGTCACTTTGAACCTATAATTCTAAGACTTAACTCATTTTTGATATTCTCTCTCTTTATTTTTTTTTTTCGATTTTCATGATTTTTTCTCTTTTTTTTGTTTTTCATTTATAAGAAAAATAAGCTGATAAACTAAACTAATAACGTATTATAAAATGAAATCTACTAAGGTCAAGTTACCTTGGATTACGCATGCCATTTAGTTGAACTAAAATTCAAAGCGTGACTTATCAAATGCTTTTGTGAATAAATCTGCATTGTTGTCTTCCGTTGCAACTTTTAGCAGTTTTATCAAGTTCTTTTCAGCAAAATCACATATGAAATGATGTCTTATGTATATGTGCTTTGTCTTACTGTGTTTAACTGGATTATTTGCTATAACAATTGTTGATTGATTGTCCTTCCTAATAGGAGTATGAGTATAAGTCAAACCGTAATCCCGTAAATGTTGTTGGATCCATAGAACCTGTGAACAACAACTACCATCAGCTACATACTCGGCCTCGCACGTTGATACGATTACCGAAGTTTGTTTCTTGCATTGTCAGGATACGAGCCTCCGTCCTAGGAACTGACAACCTCCAGTTGTTGATTTCCGGTTCAAGCTACATCCATCATAGTCAGAGTCCGTCTACGCCTCCAATTCCTGATCTCCATCAGCATGATACCAAAGTCCCAGCTTCGATTTCTACTTCAGGAATCTTAGAATTCGCTTCACGGCTTTCGTATGCATCTCCTTTGGATTTGCATGAAACCTAGCACAAATACACACAACAAACATTATGTCATGTCTAGAAGCAGTTAGATACATAAGTGACCCGATCATGGCCTGATATAAAGTCGGATCCACATCAGTATCACTATCTGTACACGGTCCGAGATTGTGATTCACTTGAATCAGAGTACTAAAGTGTGCAGTCAGCTTTGTTCCTTCCATACCGAAGCGCTCTAAAATGTCATAGACATACTTCATCTGATGAATAAACATTCCTTCTTTCCATTGTTCAACTTGCAAACCAAGAAAGAAGTTCAGCTCACCCATAACATTCATCTCAAACTTCAACTTCATAACCTTTTCAATGTCTTTGCATATCTGCTCGTTTGACGAACCGAAAATGATGTCGTCCACGTACAATTGTACTAAGATAAAATCTTCTCCTTTACTTTTTACCAATAGTGTACTGTCAATTCTCCCTCTCTCAAACCCATTGTCTAAAAGATGAGTTGACAGTGTCTCCTACCAGGCCCTAGGTGCCTGATGCAATCCATACAGAGCCTTATCAAGTCGATATACTCTGTCGGGATACTTTGGATTAGTAAACCCTGGCGGTTGGTCAACATAGACAAATTCCTTCACCTTGCCGTAAAATAATGCATTCTTGACGTCGAGTTGATATACCTTTAATCCTTTGAAGGATGCGAAAGCCAGAAACAAAGGAATCGCCTCAAGCCTCGCCACTGGTGCAAACACTTCGTTATAATCTATTCCTTCTTCCTGGTTGAACCCTTTTACCACAAATATTGCCTTGTTGTGGGTAACTATACCTCGATCATCCATTTTGCACTTAAAAACCCATTTGGTCCCTATAACTACTTCTCCTCGAGGTAACAACACTAACTCCCATACTTTAAGTCTTCTAAACTGTGACAGTTCTTCCTGCATGGCTTCAACCTAAACATTGTCTTTCAGTGCCATTTGCACATTCTTTGGCTCTACTTGTGAGATAAAACACGAGTATAAACACGTGTGAAATGCCTTGGAGTCGTTGATCATCGATAACAATACCGTGTTATTATTCACACTACTCCTAGTTCTCACACCAGTATTTGGATTCCCAATGATACTCTCAATTAGATGATCCTTGTTTATCCTTGATGTCTCAATGTCATCGACCTGAATATTATCTCTCAAGTTTGATCCTATTTCACCTAACGGGAGTGTGACTTCAGACGGAACGACATCCTCCTCGTAATCACTGTCTTCTGAGGCTGAATTGTTTATCTGATTCTCATTCGTAGGCAATAAAGGTTCTTTATTTGTTGGGGACCCATCTTCGGTCGATGTAGTTTCAGATGTCGTGGGAATGCTCGAATTTGGAAAAACTCTACGCTCCTCGTCGAGCTTTAAGGACGAGAAGTCATCTTCCACAGTTCCTGCATTACCACTAAACGGAATGTTCAATGATTCAAACACAGATTCATAATCGAATAACCATTGTAGACCAACTTGGGGTTCGTGTGTATAACTTGTTACATCAATGTTAAACACAATTTCAACTGTACCTTTAGTTTTATTGAAAACCCTTTTGTTTGGAGAATTTGGGACATAGCCTAGGAAGTATCCTGCGTCAGCCTTTTAACAAAACTTAGGTTGATGTTTCGTTTTTAATAAAGTACATGGCACCCCAAACGGTTCAAAGCCAGTTAATTTTGGTGGTCTTTTATTCAGAACTTCATAACAGGTTTTGTTCAGTGATTTGACAGTAAGGACCTGGTTTAAAACATGACACGCCGTATTCACTGCCTCCCCCCAAAACATGGTAGGAAGCTTTGAATCCGAGAGCATGGTTCTTGCTGCCTCAATCAGAGTCCTGTTCTTACGTTCTGCCGCCCCATTTTGTTGTGGCTCATAAGGTGCACTAAATTGATGTACTATGCCTTTAGATAGACAATATACACCAATTACTGCATTCTTAAATTCAGTTCTGTTATCACTCCTAATGTGTTTTACCCTTGTCCCGTATGAGTTCTCGACTTGGTCTAAGAACCCAATTAGCTTTCCAGCTATTTCGTCGTTTGTACCTAAAAAGAAAATCCAAGAGAAACGTGAGTAATCATCAGTATTAACTAAACAATACCAACTACCACTTATGCTCCTTTTGTTGATTGGATCGAAGAGATCCATATGCAGCAAATCGAAGGTGGAAGCTATCGAGTTCTGAGTCTTTGACTTGTGTGACTTCTTATGTTGTTTTCCTTTCTTGCATGGGAAAAACTTGTAATCGAACTGAAAACTCTTCAGTGGAACACCTTGCACCAGACCATTTTTAGTAATGTAGTTCATTTTCCTTAGGTGCAAGTGTGTCATGCGTCTGTGCCATAAGATAGATTCGGACTCTGAAGCTTTAGACAGTAGACAAATTGTTCCCATCGATGAGTCTGATATGTTCATGTCCATCATGTACAGATCATTCTTCCTTGAGGCTCTCATCATGATCCACTCTTCAGGTACTTTGAATCCCGGCTTCAACACTAATGCCTCATGTTCAGTAAAGATCACTGAATTCTTCTTATCACAGATCAGGGATACACTAATAAGATTGTGATCAAGTTTATCAACATGGTAAACTTGATCAAGTGTGATTGTCCTATTAGTGACCACTCCTGTTCCAGTGATATGACCTCTCTTGTTCCCAGCGAATGATATAAACCCCTTGTTCCCTCCCTTGAAGTCTGTGAGTAGGCTCCTTTCCCCAGTCATGTGACGAGAGCAACCACTGTCGATGAACCATTTGTTGTTTAGACCTGTAGTTAGCTCCTGCACATGAAAGAAAACAAGTTAGTTATCACGGGGAACCCAAGCCATGACTGACTTGGTAATACCGTTCTCATCCACATACATGAACTTCTTCAAATACTCATCTCTCTTTTTAGGTGACTTGGGTTTTTGATTGAGAACCTGTTGTGGTATAGAGTGATTAAGGTACACTCTTGGCCTTTGGGCTTTCATTTGTGGTTGAGCCCTATTATACTTTCTATTATAATGCATTTCATTCTAGCATCCCTGGGCTCTACCTGGAGTCTGTTGTCTTTGAGGAGTATGTAACCTAAATGGAGTGTAAGTCCTTCTGGGTGTTGTACTCCTATATCCTTGTTGTGGTGCTGACCTAGACTGACTAGGAACTCTACTCGGAGTGTTATTCCTAATCACTTCTCGTTGTCTGACCGACACCGATATTTGTTTAACAGTTATCCTAGATGTTGTATTCACATTCTTCTCAGTATGTTGAGAACTACTTGTGCTAGTAATACTAGGTACATATCTTGGTTGTTCTTTCTTTCCTATAGTAGGTCTAGACTCTGGTTTAGAGGGTGTAGACTCCACTTTCTTATAAGGACAGCTAGACGCGACATGTCCTTTCTCATGACATCTAAAGCATGACATCTTATCAATCGGCTTCTTATAAGTAACCTTTGATTTAGGTGTCTCACTAGTGTCATTTTCATTCAATTCAACTACAGTGATCACCTCCTTCTCCTAATTATCAATAACAGGTTTAGCTTATCTTAGTATAGTGTCACTAGTAGACTGCACAAACTTGACTTTCTTAATCTTAGAGGTAGTGCTAGAAACGTTAGTTGAATTATCCTTTCCAGATTCAGTTACCGTTGCTACCTCTGATTCAACCGGTTCAGTGGTTTTATCCTGAGGTTGAGGCACATAGTTATTGTTGAACGGTGGAGGACTCTCTTGATAACCTAGGCCTACTGGCTTCTTAGACTGCATTTGAGCTTCTAAGAGCTTTCCTAGGTTTAGAAACGAGTTCCTAAACTTTTCAAGCTTGCTATTTTCATCAGCAACTTTAACTCTAGATTCGGCTAGCTCTACATCCTTAAGAGTGAGTTCTTTGGTTAAAGCCTCAAAATTCTCTTACATGAGTTCTATCCTGACACGGTGTTCACTTAACTTGTCTTTTAGAACTATCACGTCCTGAGCATCTGCTTTCAGCTTATTCCTTAAATCTTCCTTAATATCTAGGAGACTAGGGTTATCTAATTTTAGAGATTGAACTTGAGCTGTTAGTGTGTTATGTGTCTGTAGAACTAGATTTAATATATCATTTAAAGTAGCACATGAAACACATAAATCGTGAAATGTAGAAAATTTTAGAGTTACCTTTTTGCGGTCCGACTCCACATTCGCCATTTGAGCTGCAAACTGTAAAATGGTTTGCTCATCTGACTTTTCCACCAACAAAGGACTTCACTCTGCCTGCTTGATGTCCTCTGTTTCTTTATCAGCTCTATCATCCCCGGTCTCAGTTACTTCTGCCATAAATGCCCTAGCATTCGACTCCGGATGAGTATTCTAATCATACGTTCTATCAAGCTGTCTGCTAGATGACACATTGGTTAACAGTCCAGCAATGGTTGCTTGATTCCCAGAACCACTAGATTGATATCTCCCTTGGTTTTGATTCTGAAAGTTTTCCACTTTTGGTCTTTGACACTCTCTTGCAAAGTTTCCCAATCCTTGGCAATTGTAGCAGTTTACCTTAGATTTGTCAAACCTAACCTTGTTGTTGCTAACGTTCAGATTTCTTCATGTCCTCTTCATGAACCGCTTGACCCTTTGAGTCAACATGGCCAGTTGCCATTGTAGGTTCATTTCTTCCAAGTAATCAGGATCTACCTGATCGTAGTCTTCATCCCACAACGCTGGATCATTTTTTTCCCTTGAACACAATTGCCATACACTGCGACAAATGAAGCTAGAAGATTTAAATGATCTTCAGCTGATTTTGTGCTCATTGGCATCTTTGTATATCTTTGAGACGTAGACGCAGAATGATTTGATTTTTCTTCTGGTTTGGAAAACCCTAAGAACGCCCTGCTACTAAACTCCTCTGTCTCAACTGGGATGGATTTTTCTCCCGAGAAGATTGCTGTAGCCCCTAACTTCACTTCACTAGTGATTGACAGTTTTGATTTTCCAAAATACATCTCTGGATCTTGAACCTGATCAAATTCCTGTTCCTTCTTCTGTAATTTGAAGTTATCTGCCCTCAGCATTCCAATCACGCATTCAAGAGTAAGAGTCTCAAACTTCTCTTCATCATGCTTTATTAGCACCGTGTACATCTCCTACTTTGCCAGTACATCATCCAGAAATTTTTCAATCTTCTCAGCCTCTTGATACTCGACACTGTGATTGTCAAGTTCAATGAGCAGATGATAGAATCTAGTGATAGTCTGATCTAGCGTCTCATTCTTCAGTGTTTTGAAGATGGCAAATTGCTGCTTCAGCATCTCAGTTCTACCCTTGCGTACCCTGGGATTTCCCTAACATCTGTTCTCCAGAGCATCCCATAACCCTTTAGAAGTCCTATGATTCCTTAACGTGTGTATGATTTCCTAAGGTAGCACCATCTTGATAATTGAGAATGCTCGGTTCTTGGCCTCATAGATTTTCTTGTTGTCATCCTTCATATTCTGATACATCAAGACTCTTTTTCGCCCTTCAAGTTCTTCCATAGGAGGAACATATCCCTCATCGATACATATCCACATACGCATGTCGTTGAATCGAGCAAAGTCAGCAAACCTATCCTTCCACCAATAGTAATCCTCCAGTTTCATCAGCTTTGGCGGAGAATTTGCTTTGCCGACCTCATGGTACATTTCTAGGAATTTTTGCGAACTTTACATTATTGCTAAACTTTTTGTTTTCTGACTTAAACAATTTACTTTAAAAATTAAATTAAGATAAATCCTTCAAACTTATGCAAGTTCGAATAATTTAAATTTAAATTGGTTTGTAAATTAAATTCGAATTTGATTAATTTCGAACCCAACAAGTTCGAATGAGTGTAAGTTCGAGAAAACCCTAGAAATTCTGACAAGTTCGAACTTCAGTTAAGTTCGAAGAAACCCTAATTTCTCTGACAACTTCGAATCTGATAAGTTTGTTTCTGACAACTTCGAATCTGACAACTTCGAAACCCAGTTAAATTGGAATGAATCCCTAAAATAACTTTTAGAGGAGCGTATTCTGACAAATTCGAAGAACCCTAATACCGCCTTAAGTTCGAGCGCCGCAAGTTCGAGAAACGACTAAAAATTTGATTTTTTTCAAGATTTCAGATTAAACCAATGTTTTTAAGATTAAAAACACTGATCTCGACTGAAAAAATTGAACTAATGTGAATTTTTCCCTGTTACCTTGCTTGTAGAACTCTGAAAAACTTAGAAAATGGTACTTTTTCCTGTAAAAACGTCAAGAAACCAAGAATATTCGTATGAACATGAAGAACACGACGAATACTCGAACGGCTCTGATACCACTTGTAAGGTAACTTTTAGCACGGATCTGATCTTGACGCGACACCTTCCAACGAGTGCAGAATCCTCGTTAGGGGTTTAACGGATCGATCACACACGGAAAGCCGGAGACGAACACAATGATAGCCGTTACGACGAACGACCTGACACGTGTATTTCTCCGAAACGAGTCTCTGAAATCTCACAAGTTCGTACGTGCACCGACACGAGCTCTGAATGCTAATATCTGCAAAAGTCCCTTAATCAAATGGATTAACTCTTAATTATAGAGGTTAAGTTCAAACTTAGCTTAAACAAGTTCATTTAGGCCCAAGCCCACGAACTTGTCCACTACTTATTCGAACTTAGCTTCACTAAGTTCAAACCCCAACCTTGAACTTATTCTTGAATTTATATTTGAACTTGTTCTTGAACTTATGTTTGAACTTATCTTTGAACTTAAGTAAACATCAAACACAAACAAGATCAAACATATATAATTTGTATTTGTAAAGCCTGATCTATTACAAAAGACTATCTATACATAGACTGCTATCGTCACACAGGGTGCACTAACACTTAGGTTGATTTTTCTCCCTTCTATTTAGCTTTGTTGAAGCACCATGAAATCCACCCTGGACAAGTGTCTCCTCTAGCCACCTTGCATATAACTGTCTTCTAGGCGTTCTGTAAAGCCCTTGGAGGTGTTCCTTCCATTCCCCTATTCTGATATTTCTTTAAGTTAACTTGTTTGAATGATTGGTTTAGTTTTGAGAGGAGAAAACCTCCAGTGCCCGACATTTTGACCGACCTGCCTCAAGGGTTACGTGAATGGCGCAATCTATTCTTTTGGGTAGATGACACCATTGTTCCCCTTGGTGATAGCGACCTATTGGTGTGGAGAGCAGGGGGGTCGTCCCCATTCGTTGACGTGTCCTCCAGAAGCCAGAGATTTGGATGTTGATCTCCTTGCCTTGATAGCCTGTCAAAGTTTTAGACTAAGGACCTACCCGGACCCTGTGCTTGCTTTTCTAGGGATAAATCCCCTTGAGATGATTCTGATACTCTCCCTATGTTATCCAAAGGGGGTATTGGTAGGATTTTCTTCTTACACTATATTACTTATTCTTCAAGCTTTTTGGGTTTTCTATTTCCCTTTTTATTTTGCTTCTCTGTGTCCTTTTTTCAGTTATGAGCCTGCTGGAATACTTGTGTTCAGATGATCTTGAGGCCTGGCCAAGCGATCCCAGGGTTTCCCTGACCCCTTTAGGTCATCTTTCTGCCTGGTCCTCCTCAAACAAAGGAGATAGTGTGGTTGCTGCCTATGATCAAGCCATAGTGGATCCCAGCTCATGTCCTTCTGCCCGTACCCGTTTGAAGCGAAAAGCAGCTGGTACATCCTTAGGAAGTGATTCACCCATTCCAGTGTCCAGCTCTAATGATGATGACAAGATTCCTCTTTCCAAGAAAATAAAGATTTCTGTAAAGCGTCCCTTCCCCAAAGGTAAAGGGGTGGCTTCGTCCAACTCTCCCAAAGCTCCTGTTCACCCTACCCTTGCGGCTGCCAATCCTGCGTCTCCTTATATCCCCTATGCCCTTCCCCACCTCCTCGCACAGTCGAACAAGCCTCCTCTTTAGCCCCTTTCAGGCGTGAGCGAAGCGATTACAATCGTGAGGGGCTATATGTACCAGAGTGGAAGATAAATAGTGGGGATTTGTTGGACACCTCTGCAAGTCAATGGGATTTTTTATACCATAGTATGCCTTCATCTCACATGGAGATGACACAACATTCCAGTAATGCTCTTGTCTTTGACTCATTGGGTTCCGCCGTAGTGAATTTCAACACCTTTTTGGCTGAGGTGAAAGCGGGGGTCACTATTGCTGAGCATCGCTTCATGAAGGCATAACAAGAATTGCGTAAAGCTGATGAGAGAGGGAAGGTGTGAATTACCACTTTTGAGGAGATGAAAACCCAGTTGCAAAGTTTGAGTCAGCAAGTTGATGATCAGAAGACGAAAATTGTCAGGTTGAAAGTTGAGCTGGAGGAAGAGAATAAGAAGACTGTCTTCTTAAGCTTTAGTGTGACTCAGCTAGGTAATAAAGAGCAGTCCTTAAAGAATGGGAGAGATGAGGTGGTGGAATTTGTTAGTCATTTTTCAGAAGAGAGAGTAAGGTTTGTTTTTAAAGTGATACCGCAGGTTGTTGGCAAATTACTACATAGTCGTCATTTCCTGAAGCCTTGGGGATTGATACAACGAGCCGCTGTGCACTATGGGTACCATTTAGCCGTTTTGAAGATTCGTTCGAACTTGACTGCAAGAGTGGAGGTAGAGGCCCTTCCTGGGTATGACCCACAAGCTCGTACTCGTCTTCACGATTTGGCTGCTTCAGCGGAAAACATGGCGCCAACATATATTGAAGATATCAAGGCGCATCCCAACCGATTTATCGAAGATTTATTGGCCCTTACTCCAGCTAACCATGATGTAGGTCATGGTTCAAATTCGGCCTCAACTTGTTAGTAAGTCCCTTTCTTGAACAATCTGTTGACTTGGTGTTTTATTACTTATTTGGCGCATGGTTTGTAGGCGATGATTACTATTATCTTTTAAAACAATTTACTATCCTTGCGCACCGACCTGTGAGTGGTGGTGCGTGGCACCCCTCAAACAAGCTATTTCCTTTGAACACCCGGCCTGTGGGTGGTGGCGCATGGCGTTTTGACAATTTACTATCCTTGCTGATATGTTCCTTTGGGAGATAGATGTGACTGTTGCAACCTTATGCTTTTGCAGGGTGGTAACCTTGGTTTGTAATGCAAAAATTTGATTCTTATGTATTACTAGGCAATATCTCCACCTGCATGTTTTAGGAGGCGATAGCTTAAACTGTACGTTTTGCTTAGGTGAAAATGTATCCTTTGTAATTTACTAGGGAATAACTCAACCTTTTTGTTTTTTGCGAGGCGATAACTCAACCTTTATGCTTTGCAAGGGATAACTCAATTTTTATTTTTTTAGGCGAAAACTCAACCTTCTTATTTTTGCGAGGCGATAACTCAACCTCTAGCCCATGTCTGATGCTAGCTTCATGTGGCATGGCTGTTTTGTGATAAGTTGACTTTGTTCTATGTGTTTACGTATATTGGGTTGTTGCCCCATATATTCTTTAAAATGTAGTGGAGAGCAAATGTTTTGGCCATGTTTTGAGCGTCCCCTTTAGCCTAGGGTTACTTTGACTCTTACACTATAAAATGAACGAAATGCAAGCATAAACCGTTTAATTAACAAAAGCAAATAAGCTTCATTCCATTGATAAGACAAAAGTTGTCATTAAAATATTTCACGGCTCGTACGAGCAGGGCTTAGTCGTGGCGTCCTGCCTTGATTGAAAAGATTCTTAAAAGAAAGAAAAGGTGAACATAAAACGACATCTAGCTACACGAAGTAATTTTTTTTATACTCGTGATGTGCCAAGTTCTTGGGATTTTTGTTCCGTCCAAGAGTTCTAAGAGGTGTGCGCCCCCTCCTAAAACTTGTGTTACCCAATAAGGTCCTTCCCACCAGCTTGCTTCATTGCTATGCAGAACCAGGTCACCGGGTAGTAGTGTTTTATACTTGACTCTCCTGTCATAATATCTATTAATCTTAGCTTTCACAGTAGCCTGTTTCATTTGGGCTAACTCCCTTTTTTCCATTAGTAAATCCAGATCCAGGCACCTTTGTTCCTCATTCCCTTGCTCAGTGAAAGTAACCACTCTGAGTGAGGCAACACTGATTTCAGCAGGTAGCACGGCCTCTGACCCGTAGACTAGGCTGAAAAGGGTTCACCTATGCTATGTTTAGGCGTGGTAAGGAGTCCCCATAAGACATTAGGGAGTTCTTTTACCCATCCGGTCTGGCAGGCGCCTAGGCATGTTTTTTGCCCCTTAAGAACTTCTCTGTTAGCAACCTCAGCCTGACCGTTAGCTTGCGGGTGTTCCACTGACGTGAAATGTTGTTCAACCCCCAACTCTTCACACCAAGACTTGAACGGTTCCTCAACAAATTGTTTACCATTATCGCTAACCATTATCTGAGGAATGCCGAAGTGACAGACGATGTGTTCCCAGAAGAAGTTGCGCATGTGCTTTCCCAAAATTGATGCTAAAGGCTTAGCTTCTATCCACTTGTGAAGTAATCCACAACCACCAATAGGAATTTCCCCCGCCCAGGTGCTTCGTTGAACGGCCCCACAATGTCGATTCCCCACTTTGCGAAAGGCCACGATGAGGTGATGGGAACTAACTCGTGTTGCGGCTGCCTAGTCATGGGGCTTGTAGTTGGCAAGACAAACATTTCTTAATCTCCTCTCCCACGTCCTTCCTCATGGCAAGCCAATAAAATACCATTCGAAGTATCTTCGCCACGATCGCTCTTACGCCTGAATGAATACCACACGAGCCTACATGTATTTCTTAGATTATATTGGTGGCCTGTGCTTGCTTAACTCATCGGAACCAGGAGCCTAGATATGATCTTCGGTACATAACATTATACTTGTTGGTGTAGCGAGGTTCCTTGACTCGTATACTCCTTGCCTCCTTTTCGTCTCCAGGCAACGTACTGCTTAACAGATATTCGTAAATAAGAGTCATCCAAGTGGGATTTACCTCATGGATTTCCATAACCTGCTTAGCCACTATGGATCTTTCTTCTACCACCTTTTTAGTAAGATGGGCAAAAGTTGAAGTGGCTAATTTGCTTATTACATCCTCCATCTTTTTCGTACCTTGCGGTATCTAGATATCCGACAACTAGCGAAACCCGCCATAAGGCGCTTTGCCTCTGCCAGGTAGTCTATCATTGCCTTGTCCCTTGCTTCGAACGAACCATTGACCTGGTTGGGCACCAGCTGGGAATCAACGTACACCTGCGGGTCCTCCTCCCCCAGGGAGGCAGCCATGCGTAGGCTAGCTAGTATGGCTTCATATTCAGCCTCATTGTTAGAGGCAGCTAAGTTGAAACGGAGAGAATACATGGGTTCTTTTTCATCAGGGTCAGTTAGAATCAAGCCAGCCCCTAAGCCTTCCGAGTCGGATGACCCATCGGTATAAAGACTATAGATGCTTGTGCCTTTTGTCATTGTAGTTGCAGGATAACATATTTTTTTCAGCCAAAAAGTTGGCTAGAACTTGCCTCTTGTAAGCAGACCTAGGTCTGAATTCAATATTGTGCTCTCCCAGGTCAATCGCCCACTTTGCAAGTCTTCCTAACGTTTCCGGCTTCAAAAGGACCTGCCTAATCGGCTGATCCGTCAGAACTATCACCGTGTGAGCTTGAAAATAACGCCTCAACTTTCTAGTGGCGTTAACTAAGGCCAGAGATAACTTCGCGAGGGGCGGGTAGTTCAACTCGGTCCCTTTCAACGTTCTACTTATGAAATATATCGACACTTGCCTCTTGTCCCTTTCGGCTAGCAAAACGGCACTTATAGTTTCATATAGACGTGGCTAAGTACATAGTCAGCGTCTCACCTAGAATGGGAGCTGTGATCGAGGGGAGTTCCGTTATCACCTTTTTCAATTCCCTGAAAGCGCTATCCGCCTCATCCGTCCACCTGAAACTATTTTTCTCCAACGTGCCCTTAACCATCTTGAAAAACGATAATGACCTTTCAGCCGCTTTAGATAAGAAACGACTCAATGCTGCTAGTATGCCATTGAGGCTTCGCACTTCCTTGACGATAGAGGAAGGCTTCAGATCTGCTATGGCGAGAGTCTTCTTCGGATTAGCCTTGATGTCATCCCTGGTGATTAAGTAACCTAGAAAATGGCATTCTTCTACCCCAAACATGCACTTCTTGGGATTAAGCTTCATATTAATCTTCCTCAGCATCTGGAACGTCTCCTCTATATCCCCAAAGAGAGATTCTTTTGTCCTGCTCATGATAACCATGTCATCGACGTATACCTCAAGATTCCTTCCAATCTAATCCTTAAACACATGGTAAACCAGGTGTTGATAGATGGCCCCTGCATTTTTTATGCCAAAGGGCATTTTGGTGTAACAAAAAAATACCTTGACTGGTATGAAACGTCGTCTTGTCCTTATCTTTCTCATCCATCTGAATCTGATGATACCCTTTGTAAGCGTCTAAAAAATACATTAAAGTGAAACCCGCTAAGGACTCTACCTTCCAGTCTTATTGAGGCAGCGGGTAGCAGTCCTTAGGGCATGCCTTGTTGAGGTCTTTGGAATCAATACACATCCTCCATCCACCATCCACCTTTCACACCATGACTGGGTTAGCGACCCATGTGTGATATTTAACCTCCCTTAGTACTCCTGCCGCTACAAGCTTAGTGAGCTCTTCGCATACCGCCTGGTCTTTTTCCCGTGCCAGGTGTCTCTTTTTTTGACAGACTGGGGCACTACATTTAGGGAATGGGTTATTTTGATTACCATCCCCTCCTCCATTTCATGTTTTCTTGGGATCCCTGTCATGTCATCCGTGGTCCAATCGAAAACATCCTTGTTCTTCTTCAGCAGGTCTTCTATCTTCTTTCTCAAGTTTTCAGAAACTTTGACCACCATGGAGATAGTCTGTTCAAGATAATGGTGATTAACAATCATGTCCATAGTGGTTGGTGACACTTCCTTAATTTTCTCTTCAACGCCTACCACTTTCGAGCCTCGTAGATACAATAGCGTTCCTTAAGGATGGTAGTAATACCGCGTGGGGTGGGGAACTTCACCATCCCATGCCTCGTAGATATAATAGCTTGCAACTTTCCCAGCGAGGGATGCCCTAAAATTGCATTGTAAGAATATTTGCACCGTACTACCAGAAAGGTCACCTGCTCTTGTCTCTCCACCTGGTCCTGTCTCAAAGATACCCGCAAGCGGAGTTGGCCTATAGGCAAGGATACTTCTCCCGAGAAACCTATTAGGGGTGTCGAAGCGGGTTGTAGTGTCTTTCGTATGGGATCGGGCATTCACAGGATGCAATCCTCGTAGGGGTGTCACTTCCCCCATCCAAATATACCCTCTAGACACGGACATCTTCAATGATAGCCTTGATCCCCACTAGGCCACAATGCATCATTCCCCCCTGAGGGAAACAAATCTCCGCGATTTTCGTAATCAACGGCTTGCTTCATTTTAAAGGGCTTTCTCCACCTGCTACCCGTACCATAAGGATCTTGGCAACATGCTCCTTTAGCTCGAGCCGTCAGGCGCTTTATCCTTTTGCCAGGCGTAACGCCTTTTCAAGTTATGTTCATTGGACTGAGATTTTCCCCTTATATCCCTGACCAAGTGTGAGATCTTCCCAGGTTTAACCACCCCCTCTATACGTTAAGGTAGCTCTATACGGTCATTGGTATGGTGCTCATTGTCTTCGTGGAACTCACAGTACTCTGCCTCGTTTCTCTTTTTAAGGTAACCCTGCACACGAGTAGCGGGTTTAAATGAGGAAGCCAGCGTCTCTGTCGCCAAGATTTCCCTAGGGGTCTTTGTAAGCGAAAGGAGAGTGTCATTCCTCTTATACCTGTCCTCCTTGCGACCGTACAGAACATATTTGTCTTCTCTGTCTCGACGACCCCTAAACGAGGTGTCGTGCTCCTTGCCTTGGAAGGACCTATGGTTGCTTTTGTGTTATGTTTTCGTAGGAGGTTGATTCTGAGTGGACAGCTCTTTGGACTAAATGTAGGCGTAAGTCTTTTAGCACTCCTGGTAGGATGCTGGAAGGTCCTGTGACAGAAACTCAATGAGGTGCCGATACCTGAGGCCATGTATGAAACCAGACACCTTGGCATCATCTCCTAGTCCCCTTATTTGTTGACTCTCTAGGTTACACCTTTCCACGAAGGCTTGGAGACCCTATATTTCAGTCTGCTTAATATTATGTAGCTCTAAGTGTGTCTTGGTATACCGTTGCTGCTGCATAAACTTAGAGCCAAACTTAGCTCTTAACTCATCAAGGCTGTTAATACCACCTGGTCGTAACGACTCCAACCATAAGGATGTGGTACCCTTCAATGTTATCGAGAACGTGTGACACGTTACTGAGGGCACCCACTTAGATATCTTCATTGCTCCCGTAAACAAACGACAATGATCGTATGGATCCCAGTCCCATCGTATACTCCCACATTAGAAGGTAGCTTAAGACCCTCAGGAAGTGGGTAATCTACGATCCATTCTGCGAACGGGGAGGGGTCTTCCATGTCAAACTCCTGGAAATGAGGTTCCAGGTTAAGGGGGCTGGCCTTCTTTTGAAACTCTCTAAGAGCATGTTACTGGCAGGTCCTGCTTTTAGGGGGAACTATGACTTCCCTCACTCCCCGACGCCCCTGGTCGGTGAACCTAACTTGGGGTAACGACTCCACATGCTCCCTTCTTCTTACACCCTTGGTGGCCTCAAGGGTCTTACCCTGCGAGGAGCTTTCCCTCTGAGACACCAAAGTGGGTGGTGTGACCAGGTGGGTCCTGGCGCCTTGTGCTGTTCACTTAGCCATGGTTTGCGGAAGGGGGTCATCCTCGCTTCCAACCGACATTTTAACTTTAGCCACTTGAGTTTCCTGAAATCTTCGAGTTGGCCCCTCACTCGCTTCCAGCTCCTGGGTATCTATATGATCATCCATCTCTTTAGAGTCCTCGTCCTCGTATTCCATCATCACCTTGTTACTCCTATCCAGGGACGGCATCTCTACGGAGCGAGAGTGCTCTCGCATGAGGGCTTGGAGCTGCTCGAAATTTGCTCCCACGAACTGACGGTTTATTACCTATGGTGCTGGGTCAAGGGTTGGAGTGGCAAGAGGCATTTCAGCGGCTAGCGAATGTTCTACTACCCCTGAGGACATCTGGAGACCTGCATGAGGAGGGGTCTGTTCAGCGCCTCGGGGGTCTTGAGGACCTGTTTCCACTGCATCCGGATTGTCCATTCTTAACTCCTAAGAGCAAAGCTAATACTGTCGTAACCAGTCGAGTCACATGGATGGCGCCAATTGTTTGTGCGTATGACAATCAATGATATTAGGTTGAGGCAGTAAAAGGCTTAGAGATGCTCCCAGGTGGTTTTTGATGAAGCTTTAGCGCCTTGAACAAAGAAGAAAAGAAAAAGCTACGGTTAGTGACAACGCAGGGGGGTTCCTTGCATTGACACTCCGATGCCTAAGTAAGCATTCGTTGTGAAGGTATCAATTTAGGAGGACTAGTAGCGTACCCGCGCAAAGCGGCGTGGGACACAAATAGATTTTTTGTAGAAAACTAAATTTGTTTCCGAAAGTTATAAATAGAATGAGTAATTTTCTAGCATAGTTTCTTAGGACCCCTTTCAAGGATTGATTGACATATTTAAATTAAAATGTTCTAATTTATTTTTTAAAATATTTTAAGACTATGTTAACTTTCTATACTAACAAATTTAGTTTGTAATTTGGGAGATGTTAAATTTTAATATAACTATCTTGTAAGTTTTCATTTAAGTCTGTATTTTTCGAACTCATATACACATTATTCATAACCGACTTAATTAATGCTATAATGAATTATGCAAGTCGCAAAACTTTACATATATTTCCGGTTTTACTGTTTGGAACTCTCAGTTGATAGCATTAAATAATCAAGAATAGGAGCTACGTCTGATCTTTATACCGTTTGTGCTTATATTTGTATGGTCAAGATGAACATCTACCTAAATGGTGGACAAACTTAATTACTCAAGTTTCAAAATTTTGAAAGTCATAAAAGAGAGCAAAAACCTGAGTTCCCAGTACAGCTCATGCTTCAAGAATCAATGTAAACATCAATACAATGCTAAGAGAATCTTAACGCGCATCCAACTTAGGACGAGAAACATGCTATAAACACTATTGAACTTTCTTAAAATACTGTCAAATAAGTCGATAACATCAACTACTGAAAATGCCATTTGCATCCTAAAACCCTCTATTTGCAGCCCAAGCAGCAGAGTTTACAAAAAAAATAAAAAACATTCCAATTCAAAACCAGCCAAAAAAGCACCAGGTGTAGTTCCAAAATGAGATTAAAAAAACACGTGAGACGTGAAATGTTAAAAAATGAAGTACAAAAAATAATAGAGAAAACATGCAACACCATCCAAATTTTCAACTCCAGTTATAATCACCCAACTCTTTATTGGTTAAACAAATTCATGCTTGATGCATCAGAAATGGTACTATGAAACTACAAGAAATTTGTACTACCAGCAAGAAAAAGAAAACGAAAGTTTTTTTTTTAGATATATCATGCAAGAAAAGACCATAGCTCAGTTAGGAATACACCCTTTCATCTGTAATTACATGCATTTTTCCAAGTTCAATTGCAGCTCCTGTATAAACATTATCCAAGAATCCATGTAACAGTTCTAGCTCACATGATCCCTCTAGCAATGTAGTCCATCACTGCAATTCCAATGATCATTCACAACTCCAAGAATTAACATGAATCTGCATAAACATAAAATCCGGATAACAAAAACATATATTGAAAAATAAAAAGTAGTTAAATACACAAATGTTTAAGTGATGACAAAACTTAATAAACAATATAAACTTAAAAAGGCATTGAAACAAACCATGATTATAAACTAACCTGGTTAAGTAGCTGAAAAGAATTGGCATACCAAACAGGACCCAATAAAAAACCACATATACAAGTAATGTTGGACGCAATATCGGCAAATTTCTTGGTTTTCATCATCTAACACCTAAAGATCAATACAAATCATAAGCAAAACATAAAATCTAGGGAACATTTACATAAAATGATATCTTCCCATTACCCGTCATTCATTACAGATTCTCCTTCAATAATAGTACTTAGTTTTTTTGCTAGCACCAAGCACTTTTGAGAAAGTAACCACAGCAACTGGATCAGTAGCACCTAGAAGTCCTCCAAGCAGCAGTGAGGTGTTCGAGTTCTAGTAATATGGAAACATGAGCTGCAGTTGTATAGTTTCTATAGTCATAGTGGATAAAAAATGATATCCTTAAAAATAAACCCAAAAAAGATGTATGTACGCAAACCTCCAAGGCTGAGCTAAGAATGGAAGTGGATATTAGAACCCCACACCCAACAAGAAGAATCATTCGTGTCATGCATTTCTGCAAAGCCAATTGGACATGAAAGCTTGAATTTTGTTTCTATGACGAACTAATATTCTTACGCTATAACAGATTTAAAATAACTTACATAAGAAACTACTGGAAAAATGCCAATGCTTAAAAAATTTATAATGCTTGATCATATTGTCAAAGATGCTCTAACCATAAGGAAACCAACGTTTTTTTAAAATGCTGATACCTAACAGCAGCTATGAAATGTAATTGTTAGTATATGTTAGATGTCTCAATAAAAGATAGTCATTAGTCATCAACATCAGCAAATAATGATCGTTTACCATCTAAAATAAACACAACCATTTTCCAGTATATATATACAAGGCCTGCTTTAACATATCAATCAAAGGTCCGTACAATTAGGACGGGATACAAAATGAAAATGTGCAGATATAGCACCAATCTCGTCGCTGATGAAGCATACATATGTATGAATGTATATGTGATGAATTTACGGAGTATGAAGAGCAATCCCACAAATGTTCGACTTGCATACCCAGCTGAGTATAGAAATCCTAATCAAGGATACACATTTGTGTAAGCACCATAAGCAAGTTAGTTATATTGATGTAAGGACACCATAAGCAAGTTAGTTATATTGTTGTATTAGGAAATTTAGCAGTTTGACATTTGCAACTATTAAGAATTAAGGATAGAAATTAGAGAGAATCTGAGAGAAATTTAGGAAGTAGGAGGCTGAAATTTTATCATGTCAAATGAATGTATACAAATGATGGTGGAGCCCCATGTTTATAGGCTAAGACTCCTAACTTCCCTAGAAATCCATAGCTAGTCACATAACTTCCCTACAAATCCATAGCAAAGTTCAGCCAAAATGAAATGAATAAAATGTAATTACTTCAAAAACTCAACAATCAAGAGTTCCAATCAATATATAACCAGTACAATTGAGATCTTATGTACTAATTTATCATCGTATGCCCAATGAATATGCAAAAATTGATTTGAAATTGGTCCCCAGACTAAGTGTTACTGTATATAGGAAATCTAAGTGTTATTGTATACTAAGAAAGTTAACTACACAAATATATGTGATATATGCTTGATAGGAAAACATAGCAGAGCTCCATTCCCATAACAAACCCGGGAAAATCAGAAATACCATTAGAGTTTGTCTATGGTGATTTGTGTGGACCTATATCACAACCTACACCATCAGGAAAGAGATACATATTTTTACTAGTAGATGACTACTCGAGATAGATGTCGGAATATTTTCTAAGCTCAAAGGATGATGTACTTGAATTCGTTAACGAATTCATGTCAAGGGTAGAAAATGAATATAGAACAAAAATAAATATATTTGGAACAGATAGAGGAGGAGAATTCACTTCTGGTGATTTCTAAAATATTGCAAAGATAATGGCATACTAAGAAAGTTAACTACACCATACTCACCACAACAAAATGGAGTTGTTGAACGTAGAAATAGAAATATACTTTCAACAACAAGATGATGATGAAATAAACAAACATGCCCCAGAAGCATGTTTGTAAATTTTACACCTACGAATTCTTTAGAAGATATTACTTTATATGAAGTGTTAAAGGGAAGGAAACCGTACCTAACTCACCTTAGGATATTTGGTTGCATGGGATATACAAAAGTACCTTCTCAACACATAACTAATTTAGATGATAGAAACATACAGATGATATACCTTGGAACAAAACCTGGATGAAAATCATATCGCTTATTTAATCCGGAAACAAAGACGATTTCTGTAAGTCGAGTTGTAAAGTTTAAAGAAGACAAAACATGGAATTGGGTGGAATACTCAAAGAAATCTGATTTAGAATGACCTGAGTGGAGTGATTTTACTGTTGAAATTCGACAAAGCAAAAACCATTAATTCAAACAGAAGATATCCCTCACACTCAAAATGAAACAACTACACCACCAACTCACCAAGATCACATTCACCAGATACAAGTAATGAGACTTACACCCCTCAACAAACCAATATACCTATACATAGCCCAGATACAAATTCATCTTCAGACTCTAGAATTGATCATGTACCTAAGAGAGGATTTAGATTTTTAAGTGAAATATACGAACAATTACTATTAGTTGAAGATGAACCAAGAAACAAGTTGTATACACAAGATCAACCAAGTCATCAACATTATTGATAGGGGTGTATGTGGATGAGCTGATAATTACTTGAACACAAATAGAGTAAATTGATATATTCAACAATCAAATGAATGATAAGTTTGAGATGAGTGATCTCGGCTTATTAGCCTACTATCTCGGAATCGAAGTCAAGTAAAGTTATGGCAAGATTTTAATAAAACAAAAAGGCTATGCAAATAAGATACTTAAAGATTCAAATATGCTAGACTTCAATGATGCAAAAATACCTATGGAACCAGGACTTAAAATTGACAAAACTTTCAGAAGGAACGTATGTAGATGCCAACGAATATCGAATCCTAATTGGATGTTTACGATATTTACTGCATACTAGATCCGACCTCAGTTACTCTGTTGGATTAGTTAGTCGTTTCATGAAATAACCATAGGAGCAACATATGAAAGGTATTAAACAAATATTAAGGTACATCAAGGGATGAAACTACATAGAAGGCTATAGTGACAACAGTTATGACATTAATACTCAAGAAGGAAAAGGCATACAGGAATAGTTTTTTTTTTTTACTTTTGAAACTCACTGATCAGCTGGAGTACTCAGAAACAAGGAACAATAACATTATCATCATCCGAGTCAGAGTTTGTTGCAGCAACAGCAGCAGCAACTCAAGCAATATGGTTAAATAGATTACTCAAGAAGATTAAATAGACTGATGAACAAACAATCAATATTTGTGTTGATAACAAGTCAGCAATAGCCTTAATGAAGAACACAGTATTTCATGGATGAAGCAAATCATTGACACCAAGTACCACTTCATCAGAGAATGTATTGAAAGAGAAAATTTGATAGTCGAGCACATCAGTGGAGAAAAACAAACAGCCGACATACTTACTAAAGCACTACCAAGAATTAAGTTTGTCACAATAAGACAACTACTTGGAGTTGAAGACTTATCAAAGAACAATCAAGATTAAGGGGAGAATGAACGATTAATATTGCTTGTTTAAGACTAATTATTTAAGTAGTTTAGATATTGTATTCATTATTGTATTTATAGAAAGTATAAGGACCTAAAGTAGCATTTAGATAAACCGATGAGTTGTGTCTCTTCACGAAAAGACACAACCTTTACGAAAAGGTTTCATGAAGAGTTGTAACTATTCATCGCTCCTCTTAGACGATTATAAATAGAAACCATATCGAAACTTTGTAAAGTGTGAATTCTAAGATTATGTTAATAAAAATTTAGTTTTGATTATACGATCCTGTGCAAATATTTCATTATACTAGATCCCTTTCCCAATATCCATAATATTTTATTAGAGGCTCTAAATGTCTTGGCCAAAGGCCAAAAGGAATGGCCAAGGGTTCGAGGGACTTTCGGCCAAAGGCCAAGCCATAGAGGGTCCGAGGGACTTTTAGCCAAAGGCCAAGCCATAGACATGAGCTTTCGGGTCTATTTGCGCCGTTGTTCTTGATGCTATTATAGCCCAATTTTGGAATTCTATAACAGCCCTAATGCATGGTTATAAATTACTCTTAAAGAGGCCGAAATGTTTTATAAAGGTTCATTAAAATGCTTAATATCAATTCAAGACTAAGAAACATATTGTTGTCAATTAATTCACAGCACAAAATGGGTCATTTTAAACTTAGTATAGGCAAAGTTTGGTGTTGGTTTTAATGCTTGAGCGTATGTCGAATTCATGCTAGATGTTTTAGGATTAGTTTGCCAATTT
The DNA here is from genome assembly GCA_020465985.1 of Centrapalus pauciflorus. NCBI lineage: Eukaryota > Viridiplantae > Streptophyta > Magnoliopsida > Asterales > Asteraceae > Centrapalus > Centrapalus pauciflorus. The sequence continues at coordinate 154,176 of JAANYP010001611.1, read as the reverse complement.
AGGGGTCTACTAGTTGCTACAATTAAGGCTGGAATATCAGAGTTGAAGCACGAAAGCAACTATTATGTTGTTGAATTTTGGAATGCACGAACAACTCCAAAAATGGCTAAGTGTTGTGTGTATTTAGAATCACATCAGACCCAGTTCTTGCTGTCCATTTTTGCTATATTTTCACCACCACAGTACCTTTCCATAATGCACAATCAACGGTTCCAATTGTCTTGGCCGAAGGCCAAAAGAATTGAGCTATGAAACGAGGCTTTTGGCTGAAGGCCATGCCATCTTTGGACAGGTTATGCGACTGTTTTGGGCTGCTGTCCACAGCCTCTATTGTTGTCTATCCATCGAAATTGCAACAACTCTTAGCCCCTGGATTTGTCAGAAATTCCATGCTACATGCCCAAGGATTTAGCTACAATATGGTGGTCTGTTAAACAAAATAATAGGGGTTGAAACCAAGCGCTGCAACACCGAGTCACTCACAGGTTGTGAGTCTCGGATCTGCCCAGGTCACCCTCATTCTGTCTGAGCTGAATCTCAGACCTGACTGCTCCCCCTTTGCTATAAAATCTCGGATCTATAACCAGCCCCCCTCCTGGCCCATGTCTCGGATCTAATACAAGGTTGGAAGAAGTCTCTGACGTCCATTTGAGACGCCAAATCTCGGAAGTCTTGTGGCTGCCACTATCCCTCTTTCTGTTTCATACATCCGAGACCCACTTGTCTCGGATGTTTCTCATCACAATATCAAGCCAAGTCTAGGTTCTAATTGTAAGGGAGAGGAAGGAACTAAGGCGTATAAACAAAGTGTGGAACACCTGCGAAATCACGCACACACATCCGAGACTTTAACAAGTCTAGAAAGATTATTGACAACCCACAATAGCAGTCACGACTAAGGCATATGTAAGTCTCGGATGTTTGTTTTGCTTCTACCCAGCCCCCCCCCCCCCCCCCCCCCAATAATGTCCCAAAACATCAAATAAACATTACACAACAACGCACAATTGATTTGGACATGTTTGATGCAATCTAAGTGACCAATTAGGGAGTATAAATTGGTGGTTCATGCTTGCGTTTTTTTTACAGTCGCAGGTCACACCCAACAGCACACACACTCACATTTAAGGAGTTTAAGCATGACATTACCTGGAATATAGTTTGGATTCATTTAGCATGTCGCTTAACAAACAAATTCCAACTTAAATCACTGAATTCCGTTAAGAAACGAGTGAGAAATCGAAGTCGAAAGGTTGGACGTGTGTATGGACTCGAATAGCTTGTTTTCATTGGCTTGGAGGAAAAAGCAGAAGATAAATGAGGATAGACAGTGATTATATAGGCCCAATCCTATGTGCATATTTTTCGGCCCAAAAGGCCCACTTTATTCCTTTTAGGAGGCCATAAGCCCATACCCGGGTTCATGGCCATTCGCTTGGCCCGAAGAGACATCTAGGAGCAACAAGTAGGGACCTTGCAGGACGATCCTGTCAGAGAGAGGTACCATTCAGACGAGCGTGCACGAAGGGGGCTTTCCATTAGTCCGTCAGATGCTAGGGGAGGTGATTCCGCGCACAATCCTGCTAGCCAATGGGAGTCCTCCAGTTGAGCGCCTCGTCCCCTGAGAGAATGGTATACATATGAAGACATTTCGCCTGGAGCAGGTTAATGCACATTCTCTATCCCTCCCTATCTTTATCTTTACTCCTTATAAAGCATTTAAGACAAACCTTGAATTTTAAGACTTACACAAATCAAAGCATTATGTACAAGCAAATAATGCATCACATGTGACAGCAACATTTAATCAATGAGTTGCAGCGTGCTTAACCAAAAAGACACACTTATGTCTTTGGGAACTGAAACACACACTTCCTCTCCCAAACCCCTAAAACACGTCTGTCTCTCTTCTATTCTGCTTCACATGCTACAATCTTATTTTCCGCCATGAAAGCTGAAGCTCTCTCTTCACCACCATTAAACCTTCTTCTGTTAGCTCACCTAACCACGTTCTCTGCACACACATCCGCTCTCAAAACACTCATCCATAACACCTACGATGCTCGTCAATGCTACTGTGGTCTTCAGTCGTTCCTAATTCACCGAGCAAACTCACACGAGATTTCCAAAGTTGCTGGCTCGATAGAATTTGAAATTCAAGCGTGGATCGATCAAGAGTTTATTGAAACTCTAATGCAAACGTTTCGTAGAGCTGGTGAAACTAAGGAGTAGGTTTTAATCGATTTGATGGAGCAGTTCGATGAACGAATCGCGGGAGGATTTAATTGGATGTTACAGGATTCGAAGATTCTTGATACGTTTTTTATTTCTAAACTCATAACATCTCTCCAATTCGCATTTATTATTTGTTTAGGGCATTCGTTTTGATTTTGTTTCGTGTGCTGATCACACACACACACACACACTAAATTTATCGGTCGTGTTGATGGATTTTGATGGAGGCAAGTGAGTTTTAATAGATTAGGGCTGCCTCAGCAGCAGAGCAATAATCGAAATCAGAAAGTATGTTACCATTGGAGAGCTGGCAACTACAATCGGTTTCCTTGCTCTTTTTTTTATACAGGGATTTGTCGGCGCTGGCTAATGGAACAGCGTCGTCCAAGAGACCTTATGGTTTTGCCACGGATGATCAGCGATCGACGATGGCACAGAGGGGTGGTGGTTCTAATTATAACGGTTCTAATACGTGGGGCCACGGCGGTGGTAGAGGAGTTGTTGTCAAGAAGACTGATAAGATTTGCAACTATTAGATACAAGGTACTTACACTTATGGGGACAAGTGCAGGAATTTGCATGGTCTACCGACAATTGTTTCTCCATGTTGTCTAAGCTTGAAGGTCACCAGAAGGTATACTTATACTCAAATTTGATGCCTTTTTTGTGTTGTAATATACTAATATGTTGGTGGTATTGGGATTGCACTAACATTGTTTTGAGTTGCTTTTGATCTTTGCATCATTCTAATCATGTCTTTTTGTAGAAGAAATTTACAGGTTGTTAGTGGCATTGCACTGCCAGCTGGTTTTGATAAGTATTACACCTGCAGCAAAGACGAGACAGTGAGGGTTTCGGATTGCCAATCTGGACAGGTTGATATATGTTCATTACCTTCATAATTATGTCTTTGGTTATTGGTTATAAATTCTTTTCATTATCAGTTTTTAGTTGAGTCACTGTGATAAAACCAAACTGGTTTTCTATGTTTTTATACTCGATCTGAGTTAGATGCTTCTAGATTTTCCCAAACCGATAAAAATCAGATTGCTTTATTAGTAAATTATAGTAACAGAAGTTAGGAATTGCATGATTTTTATAGTTCAGTTTAAGCAAGATTATATTCAACATTTAAATTTGTAATTAACATAAACTTCAAAAAAAGTTTTTCAATTTTATGATAAAATAAGTATGTAATCAATTTTTTTGGCTAGGTGCTTGGGTTTGTTTTTGGCAAATCACTCTGGATTTATAGCAAGTTCTTGTAGCTCTTCTTGGATATATGTTTATTTAGTTATTGCATGATACAACCCTCCCCTTTCATTATATGTTACCATTTGAACTATATTTTTGATGGATGGTGTTTGTTTATTGGTTCTTTTAGGCAAGTGGAACATCTACTTCACGGATGGTGTTTCTTTATTTTGTGCTTTGGAATATCAACTTCAGAACCTTTGTAATTGTTGACACAATATTCTGTATTCTGTTTGCGCACATGGCGCATACACTTGATGTGTTGCAGGTACCTTTTTCTTTTTGTAATGGCATACTAAGAAAGTTAACTACACCATACTCAAAAGAAGTATGAGATACATTAAAGACAAGACACATTGGAGTATAACGTGTGCAACAAAATTGGTATTAACTTTCTTAGTATGCCATTAAATTTCTTAATATAGTTTGTTGCACACGTTCTACTCCAATGTGTCTTGTCTTTAATGTATCTCATACTTCTTTTGAGTATGGTGTAGTTAACTTTCTTAGTATGCCATTATCTTTGCAATATTTTAAGAAATCACCAGAAGTGAATTCTCCTCCTCTATCTGTTCTAAATATATTTATTTTTGTTCTATATTCATTTTCTACCCTTGACATGAATTCGTTAACGAATTCAAGTACATCATCCTTTGAGCTTAGAAAATATTCCGACATCTATCTCGAGTAGTCATCTACTAGTAAAAATATGTATCTCTTTCCTGATGGTGTAGGTTGTGATATAGGTCCACACAAATCACCATAGACTAACTCTAATGGTATTTCTGATTTTCCCGGGTTTGTTATGGGAATGGAGCTCTGCTATGTTTTCCTATCAAGCATATATCACATATTTTTGTAGTATTTCTAATATTGGTTATTCCTTGAACTAAATTCTTTGATGCCATTGACATTAGAGTTTTAAAGTTCAAGTGGCCTAATCTTGCATGCTAAAGCCACGCTTCATCTTTTAAGTTGCTTAATAGGCATATATGTTTTCCTAGTCTTAGGTCTGCTTTATATAAACAATTCTTTGATCATTTCTTAACAGTGCTTTATTGCTTGAATCGTATAAGTGTAGTAAGTTTCCCTCCATTACTACTCTGCATCCATTTTCTGTGAGTTGTCCTCTACTCAATATTTTTCTAGTAAGGTTCGGTATGTAATATACTTGTGATATTATACATTGTTCCATATTCTTACATTTTAATAGTACAGATCCTTTCCTTTTGATATCTATGTACGACCCATCTCCGAATCATACTTTTCCAGTAATCATTTCATTAAGTTTCTTGATATGATTCTTCATTTTTGTCATATGGTCAGTAGCTCCATAATCTAAGAACCATGTACTTTCATTGTTTATAGGTAACCATCTTGGTTCTAAAGTATCTACTTTTAGTAGAACTTGTTGGTGTTATTCTATGGTTGCCATAAGGTTGGTTCTAAGTCTTCTTCTATTACGTTTGACTGTTCATTGTTTTGACCTGTCTGCGGACATTTGGATGCATAATGTCCATTCTTCTCACATTTATAGCATTGAATTCTACTCATGTCAGGAGTGAATTTCTTTTTGTTGCTATTGTTTTCTTTCTTAAAATTATTTTGTGAAGGTTCATTATTCTTTCTTTCTGATTTAAATCTATTACTTCCTCGACCTCGTGAGTGGTTAAATATGTTAAGACCACGTCCTCTAAACTGTTGACCTCTTCCTACATGTTGTGTGAACATCAAATTCTCTTGACTATCCACATGTTTATCTCTTTTGAATTTCAGACTTTCTTCAAAAGTTTGAAGTCTGCCAACAGCTTCATCTAATTTCATTGTGTCGAGGATTGAGTATTGTTCTATAGATGCAACTATTTGTAGAATCTTGTCTGGTACTGCGTTCAATAACTTCCTAACGAGTACTGGGTCTTTATATGTTAACCCTAGACTTGCTGCCTTATTAAAAAGACTAGTCATCTTCGTGATGAAAGAGTCTACTGTCTCATTTTCCTTCATATATAACATCTCAAATTTTGTTTTGAGTGTTTCTAACCTAGTTTGTTGCACACGTTCTACTCCAATGTGTCTTGTCTTTAATGTATCTCATACTTCTTTTGCGGTCTTATATTTTAAAATAAATAACAACTGATCTTCTAGAAGTGCTTGATAAATGTAGGCGATTGTCGTTTTATCTTTCTTAGCATCTTCTTGAGTTGTTGCTTGTGGTTCAATCATTTCCCACAAGTCATTTGCTTCTAAAATTGTTTGCATTCTTTTCCTACATTGTCACCCATTTATTAAAATCTATTTCTTTCATTTATTGAATTTAAATTCTTTCAATATAATAATTTAGGCTTTTAAGGCTAAATTTTCTGGTTTCAGTTTTAGGTTTGTCTCTTAAGACTAAAACTATTTGACTCTTTATTAGTTTCTCCTATTTGGTTCAAAATTATAATTGGCCGGCTATAAAAATGAACTTTAAATAAAATTTTGTTATTGTTGAAATCAGGTGTGTTCTTTCTGATTTCGGGTTTTCTATTAATGTTATCTAATTTCTACGGTTTGCTATATGAGAATGCGATAGGGGCTTTCTGCTTTTCTTATTATGGTAAAATTTTGGTCGATTTTGTTGGAGTTTACTTAGTAGTTCGGAAATTCTATTCTGCTATGTTGACGAATCGGGTGTCGGTTGAACGTAGAACATTCTATTTGGCCTCCTGAGTATCGATGATGATTTTGAATTACCTTCTGGTGTAATTCGTAGATTGCTAATGAAATGGAATCGGAAAATGATGAGTTTGGTTTGATTAAACCGTATGCTCTGATACCAAACGTTGGGAAACGGCACGAGTATAATGAAAGATTTGCACAGGATCGTATAATCAAAACTAAATCTTTATTAACATAATCTTAGAATTCACACTTTACAAAGTTTCGATAAGGTTTCTATTTGTAATCATCTAAGAGGTAAGATGAATAGTTGCATGTCTTCATGAAACCTTTTCGTAAGGTTGTGTCTTTTCATGAAGAGACACAACTCTTCGGTTTATCGAAATGCTACTCTAGGTCCTTATAGTCTCTATAATTACAATAAAGAATACAATATCTAACTATTTACATAATTAGTCTTAAAGAAGCAATATTAATCTATCAATGGACATGTATAATGCTGCTATAAGCCCCCAAATAGGGGCTGTAACAGCAGCAAAAATGGAGCTTTAAATTGGCAACGATACATTGCTTTAGTCCGTAGCCTAAGTCCCTAAGTTATGCCTTGAATTCCCTAACATTGTGCCTTGTTTTTAGGGCCTGAAATGAGTCAATTATTATATTGTGAGATGAATTAAAGATTGTGTTGATGATTAAAAGAAGCATATGAATAATCAAGTATGCTTATGATCTCATAAAAATAAGCCTTAAGGCTGGAAATTATGAAAATGGATTGTGAGTTAAAACAAGCCATGGGATGATCATGTATGCTTAAAACAACCATAAAAAGGGTAATATTACATGTAGGTGTGCTTGTATAATCATTCGTAGATGCATGAATCCTAAGACACGCGTAAAAGTCGTTGAAGACATAAAATACTCGGGAACGCCTAATTGAACATAATGACAACAATCTGACTTTATTATGACTTAATGTGAGCAATGACGTGAAGACACATCATTAATCTTGATGATGACATGATAGACAGGTTATAACTCATCATAATCTGAACATGAAAGTGAGTCAAAGTCCGTAAAGACACAAAATAATCTATATATAACTAAAAGACAGAATTGAAGCTAAATAGCCAAGGTGAGTTATAGATTTACATGTTACACACTGCCTTATTGCCGATACATGTTGTTTATCTTACGCCTTTGAATTTGTATTCTAAAGCAAGAATGAGAAGATTTGCACACCATGGTAAGGTGTTTCCCTGTATATCATGATTGCAATTGTTAGCAAATATTATTGATTGCCTTTATTGATGTTGCTTCATTGTATTACTGTCATACATTGACTTCTTTGATTCGAGCCCAATTTTTGCATGATTTAATTGCCTTTCACATGTTCTAGTAAACTTGTGTTGTTAGCTAATTTGATGTCACCCTCGTAGCCTATACTAGTTCATGGTTGATTCCCATATGTGTGAGCCTCTATTGACATCATCCTTATTCCGTTATATTATGTCTCATAGCCTATGCAGGTGGCGGCTGTTGCTTTATTATCACACATTGGTCCATACATGAAAATCCACCCATGTGCCATGCATGTTAATTAAAAGTTCTATAATCTAACTAAGCCAAAGCTTACTGTTGTTGCATATCTCTCTTTACAAGTAAAAGGAAAGGCAAGGCACCAAGTGAACAAGTACCTAAGTGACCAAGACCGACATCTTGAAGAGACACCTGACTACCATTCAGACTACATTTTGGGTACTGATAGAAGACAAAATTTGGGGACCACTGGGTAGTCCAGATTGTTTTGTAATGACAGCCGATGTACTAGACTAGTTAGATGATGACTGTAAACTTATATGCACTTGTAATAACTTTATTTTGATCCTGTCCTGTATCCATAATTTGCTTTTATTTAATGTTATCTTAGTTCTATAATTAATACTGCATTGCTAACTGCGACCTAATGGTAAGGCTCTAGATGCAAAATTAGGGCCTTACAGACATCAGATCAGGTTTGGTTGAAAACATGTAGTTTTGAAACATATTACATGTCAAACGTGTTCTTATTTTTAATAAACAACTAAGTACAGAGCCAGTGAAACCTGTTCTGTACCCAAGCTGTCTTTTAGAAATGAACAGATTTGCCTATGTAACTTTTGTACATCAATGAGACTTAGTCACTTTCATTTCACATTCCCAGCTTGGAAACAAGGGTATTAAACCTACTTTATCAAGAGGTTTGGTGAAAATATCTGCAAGCTAATCTTCTGTGGGAACAAAAGATTTTTCAACATTACCTTTATGGATGTGATCCCTTATGAAATGAGGTCTGACCTCTATATGCTTTGTTCTAGAGTGGAAGACAAGGTTGTTGGATATGGCTATGACACTTGTTTTGTCACAAAGTATAGGTGTTTTTCTATACACCAATCTATAGTCTTCAAGTTGATGCTGCATCGAAAGAATTTGTCCACAACAGCTTCCAACAACAATATACTCCAACTTCAGCAGTAGTAGTGAACACAAAGTTCTGCTTCTTACTGCTCCTACTAATCAACTTGCCACCAAGAAGCAGACACCGACCTGTTGTGCTCTTTCTATCAAGCCTGCAACCTACAAAATTAAAATATGTACATCCATCTAAATCGAAGTGTAAGGTCCACCCCTATCGGATCTATCAAGGTGTGATGGCATCAAACGAATGCGGAATCCTCATTTAATGCTAACAGATCGAACACGAACAGTCACACAGGAACACAGAGCCAAACACGATGCTAGTTAAACGAATATCGACCCCAGAAGATGTACTGCTCCTTTATTCACTTTGTTGCTCACAAAATCGTCTGCCAATACCAATCTACCAGTTTTGAAAGTCTTATGGAATTATTGAAGAAAAGTTCATGATATAACCCTTAAGTTCGCGCATGGCCCAAGCCCACGAACTTATAGGTTCAAACCCATGCAGATAAGATCGTCTGAACTTATCAGATCTAAGTTCGTACGAACTTATCAGCCATAAGTTCGTACAAACTTATTAGACATAAGTTCATGCCTTATGAAGTTATCTTCATAAGTTAATACCTCATGAACTTATTTAGAAATCATGAACTTAACAAGCAATCATAAACACAATACGCAATCATGAACATAAGACATAAACATGAACATATAATCATGACTTGTATTAATAAGGCCCTATCTTTTACAAATGACTATCTATTACAAAACTAGATTGCTGTCGTCACACCGGGTGTACCAACAGACTCCCCCTTGACGATAGCTTCTAGTTGATTTTCATTAGTCTATATTTCTAGGCCTATTAAGATTGTTTCCTCCATGTAGTCCCTGTTCAATGCAAACTCTAACCACTCTCTGGTATTTCCTGCCTTCAGATTTCCAGCATTCGTGATAGAAAATCAGCTGCTCTTGAAGCTACTGATGGTCACCCTGAGATAGGTTTACGAGATGCAAGGGATCATACACTTTCAAAACGACTTTCTCATCTTCATCCTCCATAATTGCTTGAGCTGTCTCGTTGTCGACGTACCATCACTTCAAGTTACTCAGAACGTCCAGTGGCATAGTCTTCAACGGGACCTTCTTCAAGCATCTTACCAGTTTATAGACTATCTTAGTCCATGGTTTCCAGGTAAGAGCATCTATTCTTGATTCATCTTCTATTATTTTACCAGATCTTGGCTTAACCCTTTCGAACCTTCCAGACCGACCCTCCTTTCTGATAATTTTTGCAACAACTTCAGCGTAGGGGTCGTCTCCTATGTTGATCAGTTCCTTCTAGGGTAATTCTTTTACTTCACAATTGGGTAAAGAGTTGATGTCTTTCAGCCTTCTTCTCAAGTACTGTAGCCCATCTCTTCTTTTAAGAACAAATAACTTTAGTTCCCTGTCAAAGAACCAACTTAATATTCCACCTAAAGCTTTCCTGCACTTGGCACTTTCATCTCCTTCTTCGTGGCCAAGGTTATCTTCTTTTCCTCTCGTTTGAACCATCATCTCTTCTTCTCTTCTTTAGTAAGCTCCCTGTCAGGCATCTTAGACTCTGATTCATCATTTAATGTCGATCTAAGTATATCAAGGTCTATCACATTCTGATTTTCATTCACGTGTTGCTTTGTGACAGGTTGATTGTATAAAAGATTCTCATTTACATCATCATCTTCGTCTACGATTACTTCATCATCAGATTTCCAGTCACGTACATCTTCAGGATCGAACTCGCCTTCCTCAAGATCCTCCTATTCTAGCTCATCTTCAAAATCAAACATTATCTCTTCTTCCTCTAATCCAGCCAAAGCTCCAATCATATCTTCTTAAGAAATCTCTTCACCCCTGAAGATTTGTCTTTCCATTTGTCAGCTGCTGATGATCCAAACTACCCCTGAGTATCAGCCAGCTGAGCAGATTATTGTAAGGAAAGATCTGCCAGCTCACTGTCTTATTGAGCACCCAGGTCATCTCCTTCATGTTTTCTTTGAATATGCCTCAAGGCATCATCTTTGATACTCGCCCCCTGAGATGCACGATCTTTCAGCTCTTTCTCCAGCATAGCCTCCATATTTGCAATCTTTTGCTGTTAATCAGCCACTATTTGATCCAACCGGGCATTATGTTGTTGAAGCTCAAGAACTGCCCTAGACAGCTGAAGAATTTGAACAGCCTAACTATCAATCTTATCGTGAAGGCTCTGGTTGCTGGATTGAGTGGATGTGGATGGAGTCGTTGTGCTAGTTTCTGGTGGTATGGATGTTGAGGTGGATGGCATGGATTGATCTATTCTCTGTCGCTTTGCCTTTGATTCCTTTCAACCAAAGCCTCTTCATCAGGCTCATATTCTTCATCATTATCTTCATCCTGTAGATGTCATGACTGCTGTTGTTCAGTCTGTGGCCGTACAACTAATCTAGATTGCTAACGACCAAGAGTCGTTGAGGGATTTGTTGCCTCCATGATATCTCTGGCTATGTCTGACACGGTCTCAAACTCAGTCTCCACGGCCGCAGTAGATTCTTTCTGCTGATATTTATCGATATCATAAAAAATGTTGCCTGGAGCTTCTGGGGGTTGTAGAAGATATTGAATTACTTCTTCAGTAATGTCTGTCTGAGCTGCTCCCCCGTGAGCAAAAATATCTTCCAACGATTCTTGTCTCTGGTCAGCTTGAACTATCGGTATAGTAGCCACTACTGTTGGTGCTGAGATATGCTAACGTTGGGCTAGAGACGCTGCCTCTTGAGCCGCTACTTGGCCTTGTTGTTCGTTATCCAGCCATCCATCTCCGGCTGGAGCAATGTATTCGGGATCGAGAAAAGCTCCAAACAACGGAGTAAGCTGCGGTTGTACATTCTCAGCCCTTCGTTGGCTATGGCTTTGACAATCTACAAATATTCTTTTATCAATGCCTGCAACAACAACCAGCTCCAGTAAAGGTGGCAAATCCGACAAACAATGGCGAAATGTCATCTTCACGAAATGCGGACACAGCAAAATCTCTCTCGACTAGGCGCCGTTATTCGAATAATGAATTCAGCAAAGAAAAAGCTTGAAAAGGTATATGGCTTGTAATAAACAAGTGAGATCATCCTTGACTGAAGCTTGGATGTCATCACGTCGAAACCGGCCCTCTTAGGAGCGAGACACACTAGTAGAACGTGCATCAAATACCTCCAGTGCCCTATTAGAACATTCTTAACATAGGAAGCCTTGGCCAAATCTTGTGAATTTCCCATTCTTTGAAAAGCTCCTTGTCTTAGTTTAGCTGGGAAATTGATCGGACCATTCTCTTGTGCTTCTGTCCCCAAATGCAGAATTGTTCTCAGATCTTCAGCTGAGAAGGTAATCGCCTGGGCATTAACTGTCACTCTAAGTACTTGGGGCATGATTGACCCATCCAAATGTACCGTACTCCAGAACTGACGAATATAATGTATCATCAGGGTCAGAATATGAGTCAATGTATACACTACTCGAGATCGCGTCAGATATTCCAGAATCTCACGGTATTGGCCAGCCTCTGGTGCTTGCATATCAATGCTCACCACCATATTGTGCTTATTTACGAATGCATGCTTTGCCATTCCTACACATGCAATAAATAGTTATAATTTGAAAATTTTAATTCTTGAAAACAAATAAGTTCGCACGAACATAGGTAAGTTCGTACGAACATAGAAATAAGTTTGCACGAGCTTATTGTGTCTAAGTTCGTACGAACTTGTTTCAATTTTGAATTAAGTTCGCACGAACTTACAGCACTTAAGTTCGTACGAACTTGTCCCTAATGAACAAGTTCGTGGTCGGCAACTGAAACTAAAAACTCCAAATCTAACACTTTTTACACTTAATCAAACCATGAAACTACTCCTAAAAGGTTCAAATCGAGTTTATGAAGGTTTCTTTTTATGATTTATAGCCTAAAACTTAGAGTTTGTAACACTTTGTTTTTTGGTTACGTAAACTAAAAATACACGATAAAAAGCAATTTAAACTCCCAAATATTACTTACTTTGTTGTTTAGTAGTTAAACCAAAAGTAAATAATTGTAAGTTCGAGAGTGAACAGTTGGATCTTTGTGAAACTGAAACAAACTCGTAGAATATATGACAAGTTCGTGGTCGCCTTTCTACGTTCGTAAACGCCTTTTAAGTTCGTGAGTTCTAAGTTCGTTTGAGGTAGCTGAATGAATTTAATGGGCGGTCACTATTTATAGGTCCCACAATCTATTCCACGAGCTTGACTACATTAAGTTCATCCGAAGTTATACCAATAAGTTCGTTCGGTGTAAGGTCACCTTTGTCATGGATCTAATCATGACGCAACGTCGTCCAACGAGTGCGGAATCCTCATTAATGGCTTAATGGATTGATCACGCACGGATACTGGAGACTAACACAATGATAGTCGATACAACGAACGACACGACACGGTGTATTTCTCCGAAAGACTCTATGAAATCACTCTAGCTCCATACGTGCACGAATACAAGCTCTGATCACGAATTTAACCAAAAGTCACAAAATAAAATGGATTAACACATAATTATAGGATTACGTTCGAACTTAACAGATTAAGTTTGTTTTGGCCCAAGCCCACGAACTTGTCCAATACCCAACGAACTTAGTTTCACTAAGTTCGTCTGGGTATGGATAAGTTCGAACCCTAGCCTTTGAACTTATTCTAGAACTTATCTTTGAACTTATTCATTAACCTATAAAACCAGGCTTATTCAAAATACTACCTGCAAAGAATCCTTGCTCTACACAATCCTTTACAACTTGCTGATATTTTCTGTCTTCATACTTCATATGCTCATCAAACGAGATTTCTTCATCATGAAGCTTGAGCAAATCATTCTTTGACAAGTTGACTAAGTGCAAGGGATCGTACACCTACAAAATCACTTTTTCATCCTCATCTTCCATCACTGCTTCACATGTCTTACTGTCAACATACCACCAGTTCAGTTTACCTAAGACATCGTGAGGCATTCGCTTTAGAGGTACTTTCTTTAAGCATCTAACTGGCTTGTAATACATCTTCCTCCAAGGCCTGCCAGTTAAAAGATCTATTCTTGTATGGTCCATTACTCTCCTGCCCATTCTTGGATTGAGCTTTTCAAACTTCCTAGACCTCCCTTCCTTTCTGATAATCTTGGCAATCACTTCACCATAGGGATCATCTCCGATGTTGACTAGCTCTTTCCATGCTAAGGCCTTTATCTCAACTTTAGGTAAGGAGTTGTAGTCCTTCAATCTTCTCCACAAATATTGTTGACCATCCTTTCTCTTAATAATAAAAAACTGCAGTTCTCGATCAATGAACCAGCTAAGTATGCTCCCAGACAGCTTTCAAGAACTAGGCACTTTTATTTTCTCTTTTAATGACAAAGCCTTCTTCTCTGTCCTGAACCATAACTTTTTCTTTTCTTCAGCTGTGAGTTCCCTATCAGGCATTTTATATTGTGATTCAGCATTCAAGGAAGCTTTAAGCACCTCAATGTCAATCACATTCTGTTCTGCAGTCGTATACGCCTCTATGATAGGTTGTTTCTGAATAACAATCTCATTAGCCTCTTTTTCTTCATAAACTAGGACTTCATCATCTGATTTCCATTCTGGAACATTTTCTGGCACAAACTCTCCTTCTTCAAGTTCATCCAGATCATCTTCAAAGTCAAAATTTACATCATCATCATCATCTTTTCCGTCTAACGCTTCAATCTGTTCTTGCTCAACGAGCTCTGACGTATTGGGAGCCTTACCTTTTTCATTATCTCCTCCTGTTCCCGATGATCCAGGCTCCCCCTAAAGTTTAGCTTGCTGAGCAGTCTCACGTGGAAGATCTACTAGCTCACCGTCTTCCTTTTGAGTATCTGGGTCACCTCCTTTATCATCTCCATCTCTACGTACTCCCCTTAACTCATCGCCCCTGCAACTACTCTCCCCTTGAGTTTGAAGATCTTTAATATTTTCTCTACTAGGGTCTGAAGAGTTAGAATTTGAGATTACTGGGCATTCATGGTGTCTTGTTGGACAGTCACTTGTTGTTGTAGCTTATTGTTCTGCTGCTCCAATCTCGAGTTGTGTTGCTGCAGCTCATTCACAGCTTGCGAAAGCTGAAAGATTTGGACTGTGTGGAAATCTACCTTGCTTTTCAATTATGAGAATCTTTGGTTGGCAGAAGATGGAATGGATGGTGATGGAGTGGTGGTTGATGTGAATGGAGCGGCGGGTGAGACGGATGGAATGGCAGTTGAGGTAGATGGAGCTTGTTGGATTATTCTTTGACGCTTAGCTCTTTGTTTACATGTAATCAACGCTTCCTCTTCCAAAACAAAATCTGCATCTCATTCGTCTTCGTCTCTGAGAGCAGGACGTGTTAATTTACGTTTGCTCACAACAAGCCTAGATCCATGTCTTGCAAAAGTGGTGGATGGATTAGCTACTTCCCTTACCTCTTCTTCTGAACTAGTGTCTGAATCTGATTCAAAATTTGTCTCTACTTGACCATCTGTCGCTTCTTGACCCTCTGTTTCTTTAGTTGCAGCTACTTGGCTGATAATCATCAATTTGCCTGAAAATGTCGTCGATATCGGTAGGCGGCTCCAAGATTTCATTTCTCAGCTGCTCAGAGATATTCACCTGAGCTGTTGCGCCTTACTCAAAAATTTCTTCCAAACTATGAGCCCTCGGGTCAGTCTGGGGTCCCGATATGGAAGGCCCAACTGCCACTGTCGCTGTAGTTGAGGGAGGGACTTCTCGAGCAACCGGTGCTTGCCTTGCCGGTGCTTGTCGCTGTGGAGGTTGTTGCTAAGGAGCATCAATAATCCATTCATCTCCCTATGGAGCGACAAAATCGAGATCGATGACTGCGCCGAATAATGGAGCCACTTGAGGCCTCACATGCTCTGCCCTTCTAGCCTTGTCGGATTGGCAGTCTGTGAAGATTCGCTTATCAATGACGGCTACTAACGTCTGGTCTGGAAATGTCAGTAATTCTTGCAGAAAATGTTTGATGATCATCATGATAAACCTTAGATACATCATAAACCTTTCACGGGTTGGAGCAGAGATTTGGTGCACAAACTCCCTAAAGAATAGCTCAGACTAGCTGTAAGGCTTGTTGTACACCAAAGAAATCATCGCTGATAGCTTAGACATTATTGTGTCAAAACCTACCTTATTGGGTGCAAAGCATACCATAATTACATGCACCAAAGAGAGCCATTGGCCTATAAGCCCACTCTTTACGTATGATGCCTTCGTAATATCTTGGGCGTATCCCATCCTTAAGAAGGCCGCCTGCCTGATGGGAGCTGGGTAGTCTCTGGGACCCTCCTCTTGTTCTATCGTCCCTAATTGCAGAATCGATCGTAATTAATCGGCTGAGAATGCAATCGGTCGCCCACCGACTGTGGCTCGTAGAAGCGTAGAAACAGCGGTGCAGTCAAATTGTAGCGATTGCCAGAATTGGCGAACATATGATAGAATGATCTGAGGGTTAAGCGTGAGTTCATTCGCCACCCGTGATTGTGAAAGGAATTCAAGCATCTGCCTATAAGGTTGAGCCTCTGGTAGCTGAAGGTCAACGACCATAATCATGTTGTGCTTATTGAAAAAAGCACCATCTCCCATATCTATACACAAATCAAATATTTAAAATGTTAGAAATTTATGTTGGAAAAATTTAAGTTATTCGAACTTGTTTAAATTCGAACTTGATTAAGTTCGAATTTGAGCATCTTCCAACTTACTTAAATTCAAGAATTTAATTCTTTCGAACTTACTTAAGTTAGAATAGTGTTTTGACCTTCGAACTTATTTAAGTTCGAGAATTCTATTCGAACATGTCTTTCTTCGAAGTTCAAAGTCCTGACAAGTTTGAACATGGAGAACAAGTTCGAAGCCGGTTAGAACAAGTTCGAAGTCGGCTAGTCCCAAAAGGTTCAATCGAACAAGTTTGAACATCAAAACTCATGATTTAATCCTTTTTTGACTTAAATGACCAATGTATCTAGTCCCAAAAGGTTCTAGTCGAGCTTATTCAGGTTTATTTTAAGTATTTTAACCCTATACTTTGTGATTTGAACCACTTAATATTTGGTTACATTAAAAACCCAAATTTGATGATTTTGGCCATAAACTTAATCTAAAACATTACTTACTCAGTGATTTGTGTGGCACAACAACTAAATCTAAGTATATGTT
Source organism: Centrapalus pauciflorus (assembly GCA_020465985.1). Taxonomy (NCBI): domain Eukaryota; kingdom Viridiplantae; phylum Streptophyta; class Magnoliopsida; order Asterales; family Asteraceae; genus Centrapalus; species Centrapalus pauciflorus. Next base: position 137,305 of record JAANYP010001611.1, on the reverse strand, counting down.
CGCGAGTATGGATGAATCTTCGTGGAACAGGGATCAAATTCGAAAACTTGACAAGTTCGAGAAGATGTTCGAAATCGCCTGATAAGTTCTAGAGTACAAGCTAGTTTGAATGTAGATGCATTAACTAACACTATTGACCTATTTATATCCAAACTAATTCAAACTTATGTTATGTTCAAACTTGCAGTGAGTTTGAAAGTAACTTCGAACTTAGCTGATGTTCGAACTTATTGGAAAGTTTTGAAAATTCTTGAATAAAATCCAACTTTTTCAACTTTTTCACTTGACAGAACTTTTCCAATTTTGCGAGGCATTCACACTAAGCAATAGATTATCACACAATCTTGTTTCTTCAACTAAAAATGCATCCTAGTAACTTTGACCTTGTTCCTATTTATTAAAATTAAGATAATCTAAGCTAAAATAAAATGAAATATGGTAAAATATAATAAAATTAAAGTAAATTTAAAATAAAAATATACTAATAGAATATTTTTGCGAGATACTCCAAGAAGGTTCAATCAGATAGCGGTGTCGAACGCACTTTAAGTATTTCACTTTCACACTTAGGAATTTTTTTTCCTTTGATTGTTTGTCGGGACATACACTTCAAGGTGATTGTTGATATGTTTTTCCTTTTAAACATTCAACAGTTTAGAATTTCCTTTGGCCTTTTTATTTCTCAAGAAGCTACCTTACGTGTCCCATAATACTTAGACATACTTCTATGATCAACGCAGACACACAATGATTATGACTTTTTGGTATTTGAAAATTATCTTTAAACGGCAAACTGCGGACACAGTTCTATACTTACATACAACAGAGTGTCTTAGTTTGTCTTAGAGTTCCTCTTATGTTAGCAAAACAACGGTGACAGGTCTGTACTCACGTACAACAAAATGACATATCTTTCTAGTTTAAGTAAAAACAGGGGTGACAGGTATGTACTCACGTACAACAAAGCGACTTGTTTTGACCATTGTTACTTTTCAAAACCTTTCCTTTCTTTTGTTTAAGATGTATTTTGTTGAAGCTATTCATCCCCGAGATAAATTTGCATACCTCATTCATAATCATTGTCTGTATGTCTCTAACATAGAAATTAAGACCTTTTGGTCGTACATCTAAGTTAGTTACACATATGACATTTTCTTGATTATTTTATTAGCTTTTAGGAGTTCGTTCATGTATTATACCTACCAACACATCAGACAAAAATGTGTATACCACTTTGATTTTATGTTGCATTATGTGTGAAAGCTTAACAGTTAGAGTTTGTTAGACTCTGCTAATTTTCGACACTTTGAACCTATGGTTTTCTCTCTTTTTTCTTTTGTTTATTTTATTTAAAGTAGAATAAACTAATAAACTAATCTAATAACTTACTACTAAAAAGAAAGAAAATTTACTAAGGTCAAGTTACTCTGGATTACGCATGCCATTTAGTTGAACTAACAATTCAAATCGTGACCTATCAAATGCAACTTTTACTCTGGATCTGCATTATTGTCTTCCGTTGCAACTTTTACTAGTTTTATCAAGTTTTTCTCAGCACAATCACGTATAAAATGATTGAACTTAAAGACCTATACCGTCTTCCGGGTTGAACCCTTTTACCACGATTCTTGCCTTGTTACAAGTAACTATGCCTCGATCATCCCGTTTGCACTTAAAGACCTATTTGGTCCCTATAGCAACTTCTCCTCGAGGCAACGACACTAACTCTCTCACTTCAAGTTTTCTGAACTATGACAGTTCCTCTTGCATAGCTTCACCCAAAGATTTGTCTTTCAAAGCCATTTACACGTTCTTTGGCTCTACTTGTGAGATGAAACACAAGTATAAACACGTGTGCAATGCCTCGGAGTCGTTGATCATCGATAGCAACACTGTGTTATTATTCACACTACTCCTAGTTCTCACACCAGCATGTGGATTCCCTATGATACCCTAAATTGGATGATCCTTATTTATTCTCGATGTTTCAATCTCGTCGACCTGAAGATTATCTCCCAAATTCGATCCTATTTCACCTACTGGATATGACTTCAGACTGAGTAACTTCATCCTCATGATCACTATCTTCGGAGGTAGAACCACTTGTCTGATTCTCATTCGTAGGTAATTCAGGTTCATTATCTGCTGGAGACCCATCTTCTGTCATTGTAGTTTCAGATGTTGATGGAATGCTCGATCTTGGAAAAACTCAACACTCGTCGTTGAGATTCAATGATGAGAATTCATTTTCCACAGTACCTACATTTCCACTAAACGATATGTTAAATGATTCAAACACAAAGTCATAATCAAATAACCATTCTGGACAAATTTGGGGTTCATGTGTATAACTTCTTAGGTCAATGTTAAACACAATTTCAACCGTACCATTTGTTTTGTTTAAAACCTTCTTGTTTGGTGAATTAGGAACATAACCTAGGAAGTATCCTTCGTTAGTCTTTTCACCAAACTTAGGTTGATGTTTTGTTTTCAATAAAGTACACGTTACCCCAATAGGTTCAAAGCCAGTCAAATTTGGTGGTATTTTACTTTGAACTTCATAACAGGTTTTGTTCAATGATTTGACAGAATGGTCCCTGTTTAAAACATGACACGCGGTATTCACTGCCTCCCCCCAAAACATGGTAGGAAGCTTTGAATCCGAGAGCATGGTCCTTGCTGCCTCAATCAAAGTCCTCTTCTTACGTTCTGCCACCCCTTTTTTTTGTGGCTCATATGGTGCACTAAATTGATGCACTATGCCTTTAGTTAGGCAATATACACCAATTACTGCATTCTTAAATTCTGTCCTGTATCACTCCTGATACGTTTTACCCTTGTCCCATAAGAGTTCTCGACTTGGTCTAAGAACCTAATCAGCGTGCCTGTTGTTTCGTCCTTTGTACCTAAAAAGAATACCAAGTGAAACCTGAGTAATCATCATTAATAACTAAACAAAACCAACTACCACCTATGCTCCTTTTGTTGATTGGACGGAAGAGATCCATATGCAGCAAATTAAAGGTGGAAGCAATCGAGTTTTGAGTCTTGGACTTGTGTGAATTTTTATGTTGTTTTCCATTTTTGCATGGTACACACTTGTCTTCGAACTGAAAACTCTTCAGTGGAACACCATGCACCAGTCCATTTCTCGTGATGTAGTTCATTTTCGTCTGTGCCACAGTAGAGATTCAGACTCTGAAGCTTTAGATAAAAGCAAAATCGTTCCCATCGATGAGTCTGATACATACATGTCCATCATGTACAGATCATTCACCCTTGGGGCTGTCATCATGATCCACTCCTCAAATATTTTTAATCCCGGCTTCAGCACTAACGCTTCATTTTCAGTAAGATAACTGAATTCCTCTTATCACAGATCTGAGAGACACTAATGAGATTGTGATCAAGTTTATCGACATGGTAAACTTGATCCACTGTGATTGTCCCATTAGTGACCACTCCTATTCCAGTGATATTTCTTCCCTTGTTCCCAGCAAATGACACAAAGCCATGTTCCCGCCCTTGAAGTCTATCAGATGACTCCTTTCCTCAATCATGTAACGAGAGCAACCACTGTCGACGAACCATTTGTTGTTTAGACATGTAGTTAGCACCTACACATGAAAGAAAACAATTAGTTATCACGACGAACCCAAGCCATGACTGACTTGGTAATACCATTCTCATCCACGTACTTGAACTCCATCAAATACCCATTTCTCCTTTCAGGTGACTTGGGTTTTTGATTGAGAACATGTTGTGTTGCCGAGTGATTAACATTCACTCTTGGCCTTTGGGCTATCATTTGCGGTTGAGCTCTAAAATTGTTTCTATTATAGTGCATCTCATTGTTATATCCCTGAGCTCTACCTGGTGTCTGTTGTCTATTTGGGGTATGTGACCTAACTGGAGTGTCCTCCTAGGTGTTGTACTCCTATAGCCTTGTTGTGGTCCTGACCTAGATTTACTAGGGATTCTATTCGGAGAATTAGTCCTAATTACATCATTCTGTCTTACTGACACCAGTATTTGTTTAGCAGTTACCCTAGGTGTTAAATTCAAGTTCTTCTCAGTATGGTGAGAACAACTTGCACTAGCAATACTAGGTATCGGCTTTAAGGTTGGTTGATCTGGCTTCCCTACTGTCGGTGTGGACTCGACTTTCTTATAAGGACAGCTAGATGCAACGTGACCTTTTTCATGACATCTTATCAATCGGCTTCTTTTAAGTACCCTTTGATTTAGGTGTCTCACTAGTGTCATTTTCTTTCGATTCAACTACAGTATTTACACCCCCTTGCTAATTATCACTTTCAGTTTTGGCTTCTCCTAGTTTAGTGTCACTAGTAGACTGCACAAACTTGACTTTCATAGTCTTAGGGGTTGTGGTAGACACCTTAGTTGAATTATCCTCTTCAGGTTCAGTTACAGTTGCTACCTCTGATTCAACCGATTCAGTGGTTTTATCCTGAGGTTGAGGCACATGGTTGTTGTTGAACGGTGAAGGACTCTCTTGATAACCTATGCCTACTGATTTCTTAGACTGCCTTTGAGCTTCTAAGATTTTTCCTAGATTTAGAAATGAGTTCCTAAACTTTTCAAGCTTTCTATTGGCCTCTGCAACCTTAACTTTAGATTCAGCTAGCTCTACATCTTTAAGGGTGAGTTCTTTGGTTAAAGATTCGACATGCTCGTACATGAGTTCTAAGGTGACACATTGTTCACTTAACTTGTCTTTTAGAACTATCACATCCTGAGCATCTGCTATGGGTCTCTATTACTAGATTTAATCTATCATTTAAAGTAGCACTTAAAACACATAAATCATGGAATGTAGAAAAGTTTAGAGTTACCTTTTTGCAGTCTGATTCCACATTAGCCATTTTAGCTTCAAACTCTAGAATGGTTTGCTCCTCTGACTTTTCCACCAACAAAGGACTTCATTCTGACAGCTGGGTATCCTCTGCTTATTCTTCAGCTCTATCCCCTCCGGTCTTAGTTACCTCAGCCATAAAGGCTCTAGCATTCGACTCCGGATGAGTGCTCCAATCATATGTGCCATCTAGCTGTCTATTGGATGACACGTTTGTTAATAGACCAGTTATGGCTGCTTGATTCCCAGAACCACTAGAGTGTTGTCTCCCTTGGTTCTGATTTTGATAATTTTCCACTTTTGGTCATTGACATTGTCTGGCAAAGTGTCCCAGTCCTTGACAATTGTAGCACTTTACTTTTGACTTGTCGAAACCAACGTTGTTTATTACACTCAAATTTCTTCCCATCCTCTTCATAAATCGCTTTACCCTTTGCATCACCATAGCCAGTTTCCACTGTTGGTCGATCTGTTCCAAGTCGTCGGGATCTACCTGATTGTAGTTCTCTTCCCACAGAGCTGGATTGTTTATTTTTCCTTGAACGCAATTGCCGTATGCTGCGACAAACGAAGCTAGAGGATTTAGATGATCGTCAGCTAATTTTGCACTCATGGGCATCATGGTATAGACTTAATAAGTAGACACTGAGTGTTGTGGTTTTTCTTCTGGTTTGGAAAACCCTAAGAACGCCTTATTACTTGATTCTTTTGCCTCAACAAGTATTGGCTCTTCTCCCGAGTCGAATGCTGTGGCCCCTGACTTTATTTCTTTAGAAGTTGTCGGCTTTGACTTCCTAAAGTACATTTCCAGATCTTGTACTTGATCAAATTCCCGTTCCTTCTTCTGCAACTTCAAATTGTAGGCCCTCAACGTTCCGATAACCCCTTCAAGAGTAAGAGTCTCAAATTTCTCTTCATCATGCTTTATTAGCGCTGTGTACATCTCCCACTTAGCCGGAAACGCATCCAGAAGCTTTTCTATCTTCTCTGTCGCTTGATACTCAACGCTGTGATTGTCAAGTTTAGTTAGCAGATGATAGAATTTAGTAATCGTCTCATCCAGCATCTCATTCTTCAGTGCTTTGAAGATAGCAAAATTGTTGCTTCAACATTTCTGTTCTTCCCTTGCATACTGGGATTTCCCTCACACCGCTTCTCTAGAGTGTCCCAAAGATCTATAGAATTCCTGTGATTTCTGAGTGTGTGTAGGATCTCCTGAGGTAGTGTCGTTCTAATAGACGAGAAAGCTCGGTTTTCGGCCTCATAAATTTTCTTGTCATCGTCTTTCATGTTCTGATACGTCAAGACTCTTAATCGACTTTAAAGCTCTTGCGTAGGAGGAACGTATCCCTCATCAATGCATATCCACATACGCATTTCATTGAATCTTGCAAAGTCAGCAAACCTATCCTTCCACCAGTAGTAATCATTCAACTTCATTAGCTTGGGTGGAGAATTTACTCTGCCAAGCTCATGGTCCATGTCTAGAAATTTGTGCTAACTCGACATTCTTTTAAAACTTTTTCTTTTCGAACTTAAACTACTTAATTTAAAAATGATTTTAAAACTAATCCTTTGAACTTATCTAAGTTCGAGTAATTTTAATTTAAATTCGTTTTGTAAATTAAATTCGAAATGTTTTAAGTTCGAACTTCAACAAGTTCGAAAGTATGCAAATTCGAGATACCCTAGATGTTCTGACAAATTCGAACAAAATCAAGTTTGAGAAACCCTACGAATTTCTGACAAGTTCGAATCAGCACAAATTCGAATCCCAACTAAGTTCGAATCCCAGCATGTATGAAACCTTTAACAACTTCGAAACCCAGTCAAATTCGAAGAAACCCTAGAACAACTTTGAGAGGAGCGTCATCTGACAAGTTCAAAGAACCCTCATACACCCCTTATGTTCAAGCGCCCCAAGTTCGAGAAACGGCCAAGAATATGATTTTTTCAAAATTTCAGATTAAACCAATGTTTTTAATATTAAAAACACCGATTTCGACTGAAAAAGTGAACTAATATGAATTTTTCCCCGTTACCTTGCTTGTTGAACCCTGAAAAACTTCGAAAACGGTGATTTATCCGGTAAAAATGTGAAGAAACCAAGAATGTTCGTAGAAACGCGAAGAACACGAAGAACACTCGAATGGCTCTGATACCACTTGTAAGGTCACCATTGTCACGATCTGATCTTGACGCGATGCCGTCCAACGAGTGTGGAATCCTCATTAGTGGCTTAACGGATCGATCACGCACGGATACCGGAGACTAACACAATGATAGCCGATAGAACGAACAACCCGACACGGTGTATTTCTTCGAAAGACTCTCTGAAATCACTCTAGCTCGTACGTGCACGAATGCAAACTCTGATCACGAATTTAACCAAATTTCAAGAAATAAAATGGATTAACACATAATTATAAGATTAGGTTGAACTTAACAGATTAAGTTCATATAGGCACAAGCCCACGAACTTGTCCAATACCCTACTGGGTATGCATAGGTGCAAACCCTAGCCTTTGAACTTATTCTAGAACTTATCTTTGAACTTATCATGCAAATGTAAACATCATGATCAAACATATATGACTTGTATTGATAAAGCCTTCAACTATTACAAATGACTATTTATTACATACCTAGACTGTAATCGTTACACAGGGTGTACCAACATTCTGACTTTTGTTGGCACGAACATAGATTGAAATTTTGAAAAACTTTGAGCAATTTCAACTTTTTCAACTTATCACGGATTACTTCACTTTGAGCAAATAAGTATCACGCCTCTGTTTTTTACCCAACTGAAATGCATCCAAGTATCTAAACTCGATTCTACTTATTTAAAATTTACCCAGTACACTAATATAAAGTAAAATAAAATTTAATAAAATAGAATAAGATAAAAGAAAATAAAAATAAATAAATTTCAAGAATTTAAAGACAAAATAACACAAACTAAATATTTTTGTGAGAGAGTCATAGAAGGTTCAATCAGATAGCATTCCAACGCACTTCTGGTGTTGCACTTTCACACTTTGGAATTTTAACATCCCTTTGTTGTTTGTTGTGACATACACACCATCCCGATTACTGGTATTGTTGTCCACTTAAACACTCAACACTAGAACTTTCCTTTGGCTTTTTTATTTATCCAGAAATTACCTTACGTGTGCCACACTTAGACATACTTCTGTGACCAAGACAGACATGCAATCATTATGACTTTTGGTATTCGCAAATCATCTTTAAAAGGCACACGTCGGACACAGTATTGTACTCACGTACAACAGAGTGTCTTAGTTTGTCTTAGGGTAGAGTATTCCTCTTAAGTTTAGCCAAGATAGCGGTGACAGGTCTGTACTTACGTACAACAAAGTGACATATCTTGCTATATTAAGTCAAAACAGTGGTGACAGGTATGTACTTATGTACAACAAAGCGACATGTCTTGACTTTCTTTACGAATCATGCTTGCTCTTTATTTAAGGTGTATTTTGAAGAAGAAATACATCACCCTGACTGATATATATACCTCATTCATATGTGAGCCTTTAACACAGTAAATAAGACCTATTGGTCATACGTCTAAGTTAGTTACACATATGCCAATTTCTGGATTATCTTATTGGCTTTTAGGAAAATCTTCATGTTTTAGGCCTACCAACACATCAGAACATGAATATGTACGTCACTGAAATTTTATAGTGCATTATGTGTGAAAGTTTAACACTTAGAGTTTGCTAAACTTCGCTAAATCTCGTCATGTTGATCCTGTAACTCTACGACTTCTCTCCTTGTTTTCATTTCTCTCTTTTTTTCTCTTTTTTATGTATTTATTACTTTTTATAGATTTATTTTTTTAAATAAATTAACTAGAAAATCAAATTAAAAGCTAAAAATTAAGAAAAACTATCTAAAGTGGTAAAGTTACTCAACATTTTGCATCCCGTTTAGTTGGACTAACAACTCAAACCGTGATCTATCAAATGCTTTTGTGAACAGATCCTCATTGTTGTCTTCCGTTGGAACTTCAACCGATTTAATCATGTTTTTTTTCTGCACAGTCACGAATAAAATGATGACCTAAATCTATGTTCTTAGTGTTACTTTGCTTTACCATTTTTTTGGTTATAGCTATCGTGGATTGATTGTGTATCCTAATAAGAGTATGAGTATAAGTCAAACCGTAATCCCGTAATTGTTATTGGATTCACAGAACCTGTGAACAGCAACTAACCGCAGCTACATATTCGGCTTCGCATGTGGATACGGCTACGGAAGTGTGTTTCTTGCATTGCCAGGGCACCAGTCTCCCTCCTAAGAACTGACAACCTCCCGTTGTTGACTTTCTGTTCAAGCTGCACCCTTCATAATCCGAGTCTGTGTAAGCTTTAAATTCAAGATCTCCATCAGCATGGTACCGAAGTCCCAGCTTCGGTTTTGATTTCAGGTATCTCAGAATCCGCTTCACAACTTTCATATGCATCTCTTTAGGGTTGCTTGAAACCTGGCACATAAACAAACAGCAAACATAATGTCAGGCCTGAAAGCTGTTAGAAACATAAGTGACTCGAACATGGCCCAATATAACATAGGATTCACATCAGTATCACTATTGATACCCGGTTCGAGATTCTGATTGACTTGAATTGGAGTGCTAAAATGTGCTATGAGCTTTGTTGCTTCCATCCCGAAGCGCTCTAGTATCTCATAGACATACTTTGTATGATGAATGAACATACCCTCCTTTCGTTGGTCAACTTGTAACCCTAGAAAGATATTCATCTCCCCTATCTAACTCATCTCAATCTTTGACTTCAAAACTTCTTGAATATCCTTGGATAAACGTTCATTTGACGACCCAAAGATTATGGCGTCCACATAAACTTTTACAAAGCAGAAAATCATTGTCTTTCCTCTTAATGAAAAGTGTACTATCTATACGCCCTCTCTCGAACCCATTTTCCAAGAGATGAGTAGATAGTGTCTCCTACCACGCCCTGGGTGCCTGATGTAACCCATACAGAGCCTTATCCAACTTATATACACTGTCCGGATACTTAGGATCTGTAAAACCTGGTGGTTGCTTGACATACACAAGTTTCTTCACTTTCTCGTACAAGAAGGCACTCTTGATGTCTTGTTGATAAACTTTAAAGCCTCTGAAGGATGCAAAATGCGAGAAATAATCGGATAGTTTCAAGCCTTGCTACAGGTGCAAACACTTCATTGTAATCTATCCCTTCTTCTAGGTTCAAACCCTAGACTACGAGTCTTGTGTTATCTTGAGTAACGATGCCTCAATCATCCCTTTTGCACTTAAAGACCCATTTGGTCCCTATTGAAAATTCTCCACGAGGCAAAGGCACTAACTCCCAGACTTGCAGTTTCCTGAACTGTGAAAGTTCCTCCTGGATTGCTTCAACCCAAGAATTGTCCTTTTGAGCCATTTGAACATTCTTCGGCTCAACTTGATTGATGAAACATGAGTACAAACAATTGTGGAATGTTTCGGAGTCATTGATCATCAATAACAACACTGTGTAAGTATTCACATTACTCCGAGTTCTCACCCCAGCATTTAGATTCCCAATGATGTCCTCAAGTGGGTGATCCTTATGTACTTTCGATGTTTCAACTGCATCGACCTGAAGATTGTCACCCAGATTTCTCCTAATGTTGGCGTAACTTCAGACCAATAATTCTCCTCGAGATCATTTTCTTCTGAGGCTGGACTGTTTGTCTGATTCACATCAATAGAAGATGAAGGTTTTAATTGTCAGGGACTCTTCTTCTGATGACAGTTCTTTTTCAGTTGTTGTAGGAATGCTCGAATTAGAAAAGACTCTATCCTCTTCATCAAGATTTAGTTTTGAGAAGTCATTCTCCAAATTGCCTGCATCACAACTAAAAGGAACAATAATGATTTAAATAAAGTGTCCTAATCAAATAACCATTATGGACCTATTTGGGGCTCTTGTGTATAACTGGTAACATCGATGTTAAACAAAATTTCCATCATACCAGTGGTTTTGTTAAAAACCCTCTTGTAAGGTGAATTTGGAACATAACCTAGGAAGTATCCTTCGTCTGCCTTTTCACCAAACTTAGGTTGATTTTTAGTTTTCAACAAAGTGCAAGGCAACCCAAATGAGTTAAAACCAGTTAAATTAGGTGGATGCTTATTTCAAATCTCGAAACATGTTTTATTCAAAGATTTGAGAGTAAGGACTCTGTTTAAAACATGACAAGCGGTATTCCCTGTTTCCCCCAAAACATTGTGGGAGGCTTTGAATCCAAGAGCATAGTAATTGCTGCTTCAATCAATATCCTGATCTTTCGTTCTGCCACCCCATTTTGTTGTTCCTCATATGGTGCACTAAAATGATGCACAATGCCTTTAGTTAGGCAATATACATCTATTACTGCATTTTTTTAACTCAGTTTCATTATCACTTCTGATACGCTTTACTCTTTTCCCATAGGCGTCCTCAACATGGTCTAAGAACCTAATCAGCGTGCCTGCTGATTCGTCTTTTGTACCTAAAAAACCCAAGAAAATCGTGAGTAATCATCAGTGATAACAAAACAATACCAACTTCCACAAAAACTCCTTTTGTTGATTGTAGCAAAGATATCCATATGCAACATATCAAAGATGGAGGAGAAAGAGTTCTGAGTCTTTGATTTGTGTGTCTTCTTGTGTTGTTTCCCTTTCTTGCAAGGCACACACTTGTCTTCAAATTGGAAGCTCTTCATAGGAACACCTTGCACAAGGCCGTTTTTAGTAATGAAGTTCAACTTCCTTAAGTGCAGGCAACTCATCTGCCTGTGCCACAACAAAGATTCTGACTCTGAAGCCTTGTATAGCAATCATGTAGACCCCATAAGAGATTCTGCTATGGACATGTCCATCATATACAGATCATTCTTCCTTGGAGCCCTCATCAGTATCCACTCTTTAGGAATCTTAAATCCAGGCTTTAGCACTAGCGCTTCCTTCTCAGTAAAATGTGCTGAATGTTGTCTATCATAGATTTGAGAGAAAGTAATGAGATGGTGATCAAGCTTCTCTACATAGTAGACTTGCTCGAGAGGGATTTTCCCATTAGTGACTATTCCTAATCCAGTGATATCACCTCCTTTATTCCCAGAAAATGAAACGAATCCTTTATATCCACTTTTCAAGGATGTCAGTAAACTTCTCTCCCCTGTCATATGTCGAGAGCAACCACTATCCACAAAGCATTTGTTGCTTGGACCGGTAGCTGACTCCTACACATGAAACAAAAAAAGTCAGTTATCACGAGGAAGCCAAGCAATGACTGACTTGGTAATACCGTTCTCATACACAAACGTGAATTCTTTCAAATACCCATCTCTCCTTTCAGGTGGCTTGGGTTTTTGGTCAAGAACACATTGTGAATTCGAGTTATTAACATCTACTCTTGGCCTTTGGATAGTTCTTTGCTGTTCAGCCCTAGAATAATTTATGTTATTGCACATGTCATTGTGATAATTCTAGGCTATACCTGGTGTCTGATCTCTAATAGGAGTATGAGACCTAATTGGAGTGTGTCTTCTCTTTGGTGTATTATTCCTAAGAATGGGTTGGGGGCCGGACCTTGATTGACTTGGGAATCTATTTGGTGGATTATTCCCATGTCCTTCATCTTGTCTGATAGAGACCGGTGTTTGTTTACTACCTAATGGTGACATCACACTAGGGTTTTTCTTTGAACTTTGAGAACTACTCATGCTCACACTACCAAGCATTGTTTTTAAGGTTTGTTGTTCTTCTTTCCCTTTATTCGGTGTAGACTCTGGTGTCTTATAGGGACAACCTGAAGCAACATGGCATTTCTCATGACACTTAAAGGAACACATCTTATCAATTGACTTCTTATATGCACTCTTTATGTTAGGTGTCTCACTAGTATCCCGATTGTTTGTATCAAGTTCCTTGCACATCTCCTCTTGTTCTTATCACTTACAATTTCACCTTAATCCAGTTTTGGCAACTACTACACTTCACAAACTGTATTGTTTTCTTAACCTGAGAAGTATGTGTTGACACTTTAGCTGGCTCATTTACCTTTACTTCCTCTGATTTAACTGATTCCATGGTCTCATCCTGAGGAGTAGGTACATAGTTTCTTTTGAAGGGTGGAGGCACTTCTTGATAACCTAGGCCAGTCGGCTTCTTGCACTGTCTCATGGTGTAGGTCCCAAAAGATATCCCAAGTATATAGCCTTAAGCTGTAGAGGGGGGGGGGGGGGGGGGGGGGGGGTGAATACAACTATTTAAAAAACTACACACAATTTTCTCAATGTTTGTATGTATTATCAACAAATGTTAATTACAAACAAGCTTGAATGCGGAAAGGTTCAAGCTGAGATGACAGATACAACAGTATGTTTAACTAGCCTAAGACAGACTTAAACTAGTTACAATGAATACACTCACTAAGAATCACTCACTGTGTTTACAAGACTCAGAGGAACAGCTTGAACAAGAACAGCTTAGACACTGAGCACTGTTTTATTCATGCAGACTTGCATGCATGAAAGACACACTTGAATGCACGTTCACTCTTGGTTAAGCACTTAGCTTTTGTGCTTAAACTTTCAATCCTTGGAAGTTTCTTTTTATACTCACTCAGAGGATCTAAGTGAAGCTTCTTCATTGGACGGAATGAAAAAGGTAAAGTCTTGTTGAAAAGACAACATAAACTTTTCTGCACATTCTGAAAAGCAGACTTGTCTTCATGTGGGCAGAACTTTTGTCCTTTCACTTTATCTACTGTTGCATTGCCTTTAACTAAATAAGGAATGTCAACTTTGTGTATTTCTTCCTTTGTTAAGGCCTATTTTGATATAAGAAAAAGGTCTGTCACCCTTTTTCAAATATCCTTTTGTCTTCATGTAACAGAACAGCTTGGGCAGGCTGAGCAGTTCTGATTTCCACTTTGTCTTCGACTTTGTAAACTGATCTTGTAGTCAAATACAATACATGAGGACTTGGAAACATATTCCATAAGGTGTTTATCCTGTTCACAAAGAACAGGTTCTGTTCAGAAAGAACAGAACACTTAAAAACTGCCCAAGCTGCTCACTAGTGTAGAGCAGCGTAGACAATTTATGTCCAGCCTGTTCAGCAGACAGAACAGCTTGGACAAACTGCCTTTGTTGCAACACATGCAACATGATAAATAGCTTTGGACTAATATTGCAAATCATTTTCAGGTTTCAATAAGACATATTACAGGCCATAAATTCAACCTTCAAATGCATCAACAGGTTTGATTAATAATCTCCCCCTCAGATGCAGAACAGGTTTGACTGAGGCCTTTTTGAGCCTAACAATCTCTCCCTATTTGCAATAACCAGTCTAAGCTGGCCTTATCAAAAATCACTATATATTTTTACAGTACATTTGTTGAAATAAAATTACAACATAAAGTAAAAGATTAGTTTATATATACACTGATTTTTGAATACATAGAACAACACATGTTCTTACAAAAGTACAACTGATGTACTGATGTATATTACAACTAATGCAAAAGAGAAAATTACAACTTATGTAAATAAAGTACAACTAATGTACATCAGATTTTGGACTGTTTTTGTTGGGAGCAGATAATGGTAAGCCTGTCCAACTGATGGACAACTTCCATTCTTCACCTACCCAGATGGTAGATGGACTTCACTACAATGGAGGGGGACCTTCAAACATCTTCTCAAGTTCCTCTCTAGTATCCTCAAGTTCTTCAATCTTACTTCTTATGGTCATAAAGTTGGGATCTTCAAGTTCACCTCTCTCATAACAGCCTCTGAGCTGATCCCAGATTGCTGCTCTCCAGCTGCTTGACTGCCTGAATGAAACTGCAAGCCTGAAGGCTACAAGCTGTCTCAGATCGACCTTGTATAGATCTGATGCTCTCTGAAAGCATTTCTTCTGAGTTAAGGGATCTACAAAGAATGCCCCCAGCTCAGGCTCTTCAATGATCTTGCCATCTTCAAACTCTATTCCACTAGGCAGGCTGTGATCAACTCCTTTCATTTCAATAGCATAGTCACCTTGTTCTATCAAAATGAGGAGTTGTTCCATCTCAGTGTCTTTCCTTGTCCTCCTGACCTTTATTTTTGGTTGTGTCACATAGACACCTTCACTAACTTCTTTGGAGATCAGGCCAAGATCTTTCACTCTCTCCATCAGCTTCTTGACATATGCTCTGACAGTCTTAGCAGTTTCTGACTTAGACTCACTCAGAGCAAGTGCCAGCTCAATCCATTCTCTGTACCCCATTTGTGCAACATCAGTGTAGTCATATGTTTCTAGTTCCGGGCCTGTTGCACCCATTCTGGTTATTTTCAACTTCCACTGACTGCCTTTTCTTGATATGGGCACAACTTTGACAATTGCTTCCTTGGCAAGCCTTCTATCAGCAACATCTTGAAATTTTCTTCTTGCTAGGTTGTCAAAGTGAAACTGAGCTTTTGCAGAGGGCACTGAAGTTTTGGTCACAGAGACCAGAGCACCTTTTTCTTTTTCTGCTTCCTTCTCTCCTGCTGATCCCTTAGCAGCTTCCATTAATTTCTTTTGCACTTCAAGAGAGGACATTTTGATTTTCTTTGCCTCTTGAAGTGCAAGAGACTTAGCAGCTTTGGCAGATTCCTCTTCTTTCCTTAAAGCTTCCAGTGCTTGAAGCTGTTCTTCTCTAAACTCAAAATATTTATGCATAGGAAGACCCATTTCTTTGGCCCTGGCTTTGTGAAATTTGATTTCTGCTGCTTTTTGCTGTAGGGGATCAACTGTTGCTTTTTCTTTTCCTTTAGCTGCTGTAGTAACAGCAGCTTCAGTACTTTCCTCCTCCTCTTCTTCTTCTTCTTGTAAAATCAGATGCCTCCTTCTGCTGCTTGGCCTGTCCTCAGGAATAACTTCCTCCCCCTTAGACAGAGCAGGGTTTGGAGTTTCAGCCTGAGTAGACTGAGCAGTTTGCGAAGCACCCTCCATTGTACCTGTTGTAGATGGTCCTGCTGGTTGACCAGTGAGTATTGCAGGTACTGATTTCTCCTTAGGAGAAGAAGTTTTCTCCCCCTTAGACTTAGTCTTCGAGGCAGATGACTTCTCCCCCTTTTAAGGAGATGTACCAGCACCTTCAACACCCGGACTGCCTAAAGACACGAAGTCAGCAGGCTTGCCAGCAGTTTTGGCAGTAGGCCTGGATTGGGTATCAGCAAGGGAGGTCATCTTAACAATGTTTTGCCTATCAGAAGCTCTAGAGAATCTTGCACATCAGCAATGTTTGATGACACAGAATTGGATAGGGAACCAATGAGTGTGTTCAAGCTGGTCAGAGTATCAGGAAGTGTAGAACTGCAAGAAGTGAGGAGAGATGACAGCTGTTGAGATATAGCTGTCATTGAGGACACAGAGTCCTGTTGTAGAGAAAGAATTGAGGAGAGGGAGGTGGACACATTTTGCAGCTGTGCAGTGAGTGCAAGCAGCTGTGGAGAATTATCAGTTTGTGGAGTGGCAGGGAAGGAATCCTTGAACAAATCAAAGAACCCCTTAAGCTGTTCAGACACAGAGTCTGAAATAAGAGAGGGTAGAGAGGACATAGATATTTCTAAAGAACCAACTTTGTTGGTCAGCAGGAAAAGCTGATCCTTCAAAGGCAGGTCTTTAGGAGATGGAGGTGTATGGGTGGATGTTTAGATTGGGTTGATGGAGAAGAAGATGATGAGGCTGGTGTATGAGAATGTGATGGAAAGGGAAGAGGAACATTTGAGAGAAGCTCCATAGCCTGGGAAAAACTAATGTGGCCCACCTTTGAGGGGTCAAAGGGTCCCTCAGCAGCGGCTATAGCTGCATCATCAAGAGAAGGGGTTGATGTTGGGGGCCATTCAGATGCTGCTTGTGTTGCAACACCTTCATGAAGGCCAGTGGGTGTTCCCTCTGCAGTGCCTTGGTGTAAAAGCACCTCATCATGGGGAGATGAGATATGCATTTCAACAACAGCAGTGGTGAAACCTGCTGATGAAGTTTGCATAGAAGGAGCAGCCTCAGCAAAGGGATGGAATGTTCCTTGAGGTTCATAAGCTTGGGTTGTTGGTCCCTCAGCAGCTGTTTGGTGTAGAGCAGCTGTATCATGGGGAACAGAAGATTGAGGTTGATCTGCTGATTGGTTTATACCAGCAGTGTGGACACCTCGTGCAGACTCAGGGTGTAAAGAAGTTTGAGGAGGGGACATTGTGGAATCAGTATGGGGTGGAGAGGGCTCCTGTCTTTCAATATTCTCAGCCTGTTGAGAGGCTGGAATAGTTGAGGTGGTTGTCTCCGTTTGTACAACTGGCTCCTGTTGGGAGGAACCAGAGGGTCTAGGCTGACTCTGGGTAGACACAGGTTGAAGTGAAGCAGGCTCCAATTGTGCTGAACCTTCTCCCAAAATAGGAGAGGCAGCAGGGGTGGCTTCTCTTACAACTGAACCCTATTGAGAGGGAACAGAGGAGCTGGTTGTTTTGGCTGATTTTCTTTTGGCTAGAGATTTGAGTTGGTATTGGACGGATGAAATGGGTGATTGTGGAGAGGTGATAGGATCTGTTTGGACAGGGTGTGAGACTGGGTCAGGAATAGTTGGGTTGGCCTGTTCCATGGTCTTAGGTGCCACAGAGGCACCAGCCACAAAGGCTTCAGGGTCAACAGATGACCCAGGGTGAGGAGTCTGCTCCCCCTCAGCCATACAGACCAAGGGTGCTGACTCAGACTGAGCTGTTTTGGCCTTCTTTTGCACAGGCCCAGCTTCAATGGTTGCCATGGTCCTTTTAATATGCTTGGACCTGGCTTTGGATTTCGCCTTGGGAGCAGCTTCTGGATCCACCCTCACAGCAGAGGGTCCTTCCACCAATCCTAACAACCTCCTCATTGGTGTTGACAGAGGAGGCTCATTTGGAAGAACAGCAGTATAGAAAACTCTATTCCCTATTACAGGGAAGGCAGCAGTATGAAGTAAGGGCTGAGAGTTGTACAGATTCTCACCACAAATGTGTCTGAATATGAGGCTCAGATGCCTGGGGTATCGAACAGCAGCTGGTCTTGTCTCTTCCTGCACCAGGTTCCTCAAGTTCAGGAAGATCCACTTAGCCATGTCCATTGTAGTCCCATCCACCAGTTGTAGGACTATTGGGATTTCATCACGGCTCAGTTGGTCAAATGAACCAACTTTGCTGCTGAAGCTGATCATCACTGAGGCAAATAGAAAGCTGTAGGTAGGAGACAGATCCTTCCTGAACAGCGTAGCACCAATTTTGGGTTCTGCCACACCACAGAAGCGTAGCAGATTGCCCATTTGTTCATTTTCAGGCTGAGGCATGTCATATGAATCAGCAACGGGCACATGAAGAACTTCCCTGAGAAGATCAATAGTGATCTCAATGGTCTGAGTCCCATTGAGAATAGTCCCTTTGATGACTTTGGTGTTGGGGTTGTAGGAACAAGTGTACCAAAACTCGTACACCATCTCCTGGTACAGGACACCAGTAGTAGCAGTCATGGCATAGTTCAACAGATGAACTGTCAAAAACTCCACCATTTGGTCATAACCTTTCCCCACATAGTTTTTGGGGATTGTGAGGTTTGCAATGTAGTTAGTGGGTTTGAGGGTTAGCATTGTGGTGACTGATGAATGTTTCTGCACATCATCACCAACAAATACTAGTAGGAAGGGGTTGTTTCTGTTAGCCATTTGGAGAGTAGTGAGAGTAGCAGAAGCACAAGACACTTAGTCGATTTTTAGGGTTCTTAGGAGGTTTATGATAGTAGTAAGGAAGACGAAGATGAAACAGAATGAGGTATTTATAGGATTTGAATGTGAGAGGGTATGAGAGAGAAACATTTGGGCGGTTTGATTTAAAAAAGTCGTTAACGGAAAACGGAACGGTTGTCCATGTCAGACCGTTTGTCAGACCACTTGAGCCCTTTTTAATCACTAACACACGTAACCCACATTATCCGCAGTAATTAAGTTAAATAAAAACAGAAATTAAGTAACTTAATTGTGAAGAAAGGTAATTAAAAACTGTTGGTCAAAGCTGTTGGTCAGACCTGTGATGAGCAGGGTCATCACGAGCTGTTCATTCTTCAAGCTGTTTCCTCAACCTGTTCAGCTATGTAGGAACAACTTGTGTTCAATAGCTGATCAGGTTACAAAACAATGTCTTGTAAATCAGTGTGAGGGAATGAGCAGAGTGAATAATGGACCATCAGAGCAGGCTGGACGAGTAAACTGTTTTTGTTCAGCTTGTTATATGTTCAAGCTGTTCAAGGATTTCAGAAAAATGGCTAAGTACAGAACATGTATAGCGTGTTCTGTCTAAGCTATTCTGAGAAACTTGAGCAGTGTGAGACATACAAGGTCTTAGACCTTTGAGGACACTTAGTCACTTTTAAGTAACATGCCCAGCTTACTGACAAGGTAACTAAACCTGGTTTCATCAAGAGGTTTAGTGAAAATGTCTGCAAGCTGTTCATTTGTGGAAATAAAACTTACCTCCACATTACCTTTCTGAATGTGATCCCTGATAAAGTGATGTCTGACCTCAGTATGCTTTGTTTTTGAATGAAATACTGGATTGTTGGAAATGGCTATGGCACTGGTGTTATCACACAGAATAGGAATTTTCCTATACACAAGCCCATAGTCTTCAAGCTGATGCTGCATCCACAGAATCTGCCCACAGCAGCTTCTAGCAGCAATGTACTCAGCTTCAGCAGTAGAAGTAGACACTGAGTTTTGCTTCTTGCTACACCAACTTATCAACTTACCACCAAGGAGTTGACACCCACCCGTTGTGCTTTTCCTATCTAGCCTGCAGCCTGCAAAATCAGAATCTGAATAACCTGTTAGTTCAAGGCTTGAGTCTTTGGGATACCAAAGACCCAAACCTGGTGTACCCTTCAGGTATCTGAAGATTCTTTTAACAGCAGCTAGATAAGATTCCTTTGGATAAGCTTGGAACCTAGCACACAAACAGGTGGCAAACATAATATCAGGTCTACTAGTAGTTAAATATAGCAAGCTCCCAATCATACCTCTGTAAGCTGTTACTGAAACAGCTTTGCCACTGACATCAGCATCCAATTTTACATTGGTTGCCATTGGGGTTTTAATAGGAAAACTTTGATCAAATTTAAACTTTTTCAAGAGATCTAAGGTATACTTTCTTTGATTTATAAAAATTCCAGTTGAGGTTTGTTTAACCTGTAATCCTAAAAAGAAAGTAAGTTCTCCCATCATACTCATTTCATTTTTAGATTTCATGAGTAATGAAAAATTCTTGCAAAACTGCTCATTGGTTGAACCGAATATTATATCATCCACATAAATTTGAACAAGCATAATATCAGATTTCACCTTCTTTATGAACAGTGTGGTATCCAATTTACCTCTGGAATACCCATTGCTCATAAGGAATTCAGTAAGAGTGTCATACCAGGCTCTAGGGGCTTGTTTGAGACCATAGAGTGCTTTGTCCAACTTATAGACAAAACCTGGATGTTGTTCATTTTCAAAACCTGGAGGCTGCTGGACATAAACTTCTTCTTGCAGCTTCCCATTCAAAAATGCACTCTTCACATCCATTTGAAATACCTTAATGCTCTTATGAGCTGCGTAGACTAGTTAAAAACGAATTGCTTCTAGCCTGGCCACAGGAGCAAATGTCTCATCATAGTCAATTCCTTCCTCCTGTCTATAACCCTGAGCAACCAGTCTTGCCTTATTTCTTATGACATGACCTTGCTCATCCATTTTATTTCTGAAAACCCATTTAGTGCCAATTATAGTTTTACCTTTAGGAGTAGGGACCAGCTTCTATACCTTGTATCTCTCAAACTGATTAAGTTCTTCTTGCATGGCAGTGATCCAATTGGCATCTTTTAGTGCTTCATCCACTTTCTTTGGCTCCATTAGTGAAACAAAACTAGAGAACATACAGAAGTTTCCTAAGCTGTCCCACCTTGTTTGTACCCCTTTGTTGATGTCACCAATTATTTGATCATTGGGGTGACATCTGATCCACTTAGGATCATTCTTCAATGAGGATTCTCCTGAGTTATTAGCAGCTTCAGCAGGTCCTGTTGAACAGCTCTCAAGATTTTCAGACACACTGTTGTCTTCAGCCTGTTCACTTGTTGAACATGACTGACCACTATTGAACATATCAGCAGAGGAACAAGGAAAATCAGCATTGATAGGTTCAGGACATGCAGTTGTAATTAGGTCAGTACACTTATTCACACAGGGTGTATTGACATAATCATCATCATGCCCATCATGATTAACAGGTTCCACACTGGGTGTTGTAGAAGCTTTTGAGTACTCTTCACTGTTTGAATGCATCAGATCATCAAAGTTTAATTCTCCTGAAACTGATTCAGGAACAGCTTTGGTGGAAGCATTCTTGGACTCTTCAAAGGTGACATTGATAGATTCATCTATCACCTTTCTTTTGTTGTTGTACACTCTGTAGGCTTTGGAGATAGCAGAGTAGCCAACAAACACACCTTCATCAGCTTTTGGTTCAAAATTTGCTAGTTGGTCCCTTTGATTCAGAATGAAGCAAGGACACCCAAACACATGGAAGTAACTGACATTTGGCTTCCTCCCTTTGAGCAGCTCATAGGAAGTCTTGTTGAACCTTTTCACCACTAAGGATCTGTTTTGGGTGAAACAGGCAGTGTTAACAGCTTCAGCCCAAAATGATGAAGGTAAACCAGATGCACATAGCATGGTTCTAGCAGCTTCAATGAGGGTTCGGTTTCTCCTTTCAGCAACTCCATTTTGTTGTGGAGTTCTTACAGCTGAAAAGTTCTGAGTGATTCCTTTCTCTTCACATAAGTCTTCAAGAGTACTGTTTCTGAATTCAGTACCATGATCACTTCTAGTCTGCTTCACTTGGGCAGAGTTCAACATTTCCGTCTTTTTCAGAAATCCAATAATTTCTCTAGCAGCCTCTCCTTTGCCCTTCAAGAAGATAACCCATGTGTACTTGGAGAACTCATCAACCATTACTAGTGTGTATCTTCTTCGTCCTAGACTTGGGACATTTAGAGGTCCAAACAAGTCCATATGGATTAAGAAGAGAGGAGTATCAATAGAAAAGTTATGTTTGGATTTAAATGATGATTTCCTCTGCTTGCCTTTCTCACAAGCTGTGCAGAGTTTATCCTTAACAAAAGTCATGGAAGGCAAACCTGTCACCAACTCTTTCTTACAGAGGTTGTTGATGTTCTTGAAGTTCAGGTGTGACAACCTTTTGTGCCATAACAAGTTTAGGTCTGCATTGGTTCTTTTGAGAAAACAGGTTTCAGTTGTGGGATTAGTAGATTGCATGTCCACAACATATACACCTTTCTTTCGTTGAGCACATAGCACAACTTTGCCTTGGGGATCCAATATGTAACCCAGTTGATCATCAAAGTTAACCTTATACACAGTTGACTTATGCTAAAAAGTTTATGTTTTAGTCCAACCACATAGGCTACTCTTTTACATACTGCAGCACCAGCTTTAAGAGTTCCATATCCCTCAGTGGATCCCTGTACATTGTCATCAAATGTGACTTTTGGCCCTTTCTCAGGCCTGAGGTCACTCAGCAGGTCCTTACAACCTGTCATATGCCCTTAGCAGCCACTGTCCATTTACCAAACCTGGGATGGTTGTTTTTCCTGCAGAGTGACAAGAAGAATATTAGTCATTTTTAAGGGAACTCATCACAGAGATGAGTTCTCCTACTTCATCAACATTTGTTGATGGACTTGTGATGTCAACACTAATATTCCCTATTTGAATGGTATCAGTTTGGATACCACTCTCATTGACTGAGATGTTTCCAACACTGTTTATGTTAGCAGTGAGGGAATCATCAGAGTCATCAGGCCTCATGTCCTCAGTTTCAGGACAGACTTTGGCCAGATGTGTCTTCATTCCACATTTATAACATTTTCTCCTTTTAGCATTTTTGGAATAAGACCTTTCAGAAACGCATTCTGAGTTATTTCTGTTGATTCCATCAGCAGGTTTAGCAAACTTATTACTTTTTGATGAATCAACAGCTTGAGTGGAAAGTTCAATAGTCACAGCTTTGCCTGTCTCTTCTTTCCTCCTTTTAGGAGGGCAGATTTCAAAGATAGGAAGCTTCATTGGCTTTTGAACTTCCACAGTTTTAGGAAACCTATTCCCAACTCTCTCAGGCTGAGCAATGGCTTTGCCTTTGCCCTTCCTGAGATGTGATTGATGTTGCCTATCAACATAATCATTATTTCTGATTTTGAAAAACTTATTCTCATTTAAAACCAGTTTACCACTATGATTAGAAAACTTATTTGAAATCACAGCAGGTTTGCCTTCAACATGAGACTTACCCTTGTTAAAGGCAGACTGCTTACCTTTTGAAAACTTATTTTCAAAATGTTCAGCATTAAAAGGATTAGTATGCCTTTTTACATCAGCTTTAGACCCAAAACCTGTTTTGCTAACAGATTTGGTGTCCACAACTGCAGTTTGGACATGCTTTCCTTTCTTTTGCTTGTGTGAATCAGCAGAACACTTAGCAAGCTGATTTGATGGAAAACTTATTTCATCAGCAGCTTTTATGCTAGGTTCACACGAGCTGTCAGTGTTTTAAGGCCTGACAAACCTGTTTGTTGAGATTAATTTACCATTCACTTTTTGAATAAAAGTGTTTGGAAGTTCACCAAGAATGGACAAGTCTTCTTTTAAATTATTAACCTCAACAATGGAAGCTGCTGTGTCAAGATCCCGTCCAAGATAGGCTTGGATTTGTGCAGGAATCTGCTGACTTATGCAGTGGCTGACTTTTTGTGCAGATTGGTACCAAGAGTCAACTATCTTTTGAAGCTTAGCATGTTTTATATCTGTTTCTCTTTTCTCTTCTAGTAAAATGGAATTGATGTGTTTTAATTCATCAAGCTCAGTTTCCAACTTATGGAAACTGTCCAGTTTACTGGATTTTGTTTCAATATCATTTTTAAGCTTAGAGATTTCAGATAATAAGACAGTATGCTTCTCAACTAAGGGTGGCAATTTGAGCCCGTTCAAGCAAACAGGTCAAATAGGTTGACGATCAAAAGTCATGAATTTTATATAATGTCGAAATTTTTTTCAAAGAACAATTTTTTTGATACGCCGTTTTATAAATTTTCATTTTTTTAAAAAATTTATGTTCTATCTTAGTTTTTTACAATGAGTCCATTTTATTGTTCGACCCGTTTGGCCCGTTGGGTCAAGATTGCCACCCCTATTCTCAACAGCAGCTTTCAGATCAACAAGCATATATTCAAAAATTTTAACTTTTTCTTCAGAACTGTAATCCATAAAATTTTGTACCTTATACATCATTGTAGGGTTCCAGTTCTCCAAGCTGCTAAAAGCTTTAGCTTCAGCCAGATCTTGTTTGAAGTTGCTTGTTGATGGGACATCAGTGTTGGCCATCAGACAATGATTGTCTTCTTCATCAGATGATGAATCAGACTCCTCCGAGTCACAAGTCTCTACCATGAGTCCCTTTTGCCGGTTGGAAACCACTGAGTTTTCCAACTTCCTTAGCTTAGCCATAGCCATAAGGTACTTAACCCTATAGCCATCATCCCTGTTTGTCTTTTGTGGTTTGGATGACTGACCAACAGCTTTTGACACACAATCAGCAGCTATATGGCCAGGTTTTCCACATTTAAAGCACTCAGCTTTGGTCTTGTCAAATGCCTTCTTTTTAACAGCATTTGAGCTTCCCTACAGCATGTTCTTTCCAAACCTTTTCTTGTTGAACCTGTTGACAAGCATGACTATCATTTGCTCATCATCCAGTTCAGCAATATCTGCATTGTCTTCCTCATCAGACATTTCCTCTTTATCATCAACCTGTTGATCAGGTTGAGTGAACACATCACTCACTTGATTTACAAGTTGTCTCACACTGGCCACAAAGGCTGCACCTCTCTTAGATATTTCCAAGGCATTTCTCTTTTGTTGACTTGACTACTCATCATTCAGTAAGGATCCATACAGATTAACAAGATCCATACTTTTGATGGTACCTGAATTCCTTAAGATTGTAGAGAAATAATTCCATTCTTCAGGCAGGACGTCTAAGAATTTATTTACCAAAGTCAGGCTGTCCTTGGTGATCCCAACAGCTTTGAGATCATTAACAAGAGCAGTAAACCTGGTGTAGGTTTCAGTGAGAGTCTCCTTTGGTTTTGCAAAGAAAAGTTCATATTGTCTAACAAGATTATTAATCCTGTTGTAAAGTTTGATTGTGGGTCCATCATAGACGGTACACAAAGTATCCCACATCTCCTTTGCAGTCTTCATTTTCTCAACCTGTTTGAACACATCATCAGGCAGAGAAATGACCTGGTTATTTCTGGCCTTTGCATCAAGAGCCACCAGTCTTTTGTCTTCATCAGACCATTGAGCTTTTGCTTTCTCAAATGTTCTGATTTCAGGAGCAACTCCTTCAACAGCAGGAGTTATAGTTGTAACAGAGGTTGGCACATAGGGACCCTCCATTACAATCTCTGGTAGTTGCACATCCAGATTCTCTAAGTAGAGCATCATTCTGCTCTTCCAACCAGAAAAGTTCTGATGATTGAACTTTGGAGGTTTGCCCATTGAGCCATTGTCATAGTATGAGGAACTTGCAGCACTGTTGTCTATTGAAACTTTGGGAAAATGAGAGATCTAGAATGACACACACTCTAAACTGCTCTGATACCACTTGTAGGTCCCAAAAGATATCCCAAGTATATAGCCTTAAGCTGTAGAGGGGGGGGGGGAGGTGAATACAGCTATTTAAAAAACTACACACAATTTTCTCAATGTTTGTATGTATTATCAACAAATGTTAATTACAAAAAAGCTTGAATGCGGAAAGGTTCAAGCTGAGATGACAGGTACAACAGTATGTTTAACTAGCCTAAGACAGACTTAAACTAGTTACAATGAATACACTCACTAAGAATCACTCACTAGGTTTACAAGACTCAGAGGAACAGCTTGAACAAGAACAGCTTAGACACTGAGCACTGTTTTATTCAAGCAAACTTGCATGCATGAAAGACACACTTGAATGCACGTTCACTCTTGGTTTCAGCACTTAGCTTTTTGGCTTAAACTTTCAATCCTTGGAAGTTTCTTTTTATACTCACTCAGAGGATCTAAGTGAAGCTTCTTCATTGGACGGAATGAAAAAGCTAAAGTCTTGTTGACAAGACAACATAAACTTTTCTGCCCATTCTGAAAAGCAGACTTGTCTTCATGTGGGCAGAACTTTTGTCTTTTCACTTTGTCTACTGTTGCATTGCCTTTAACTAAATAAGGAATGTCAACTTTGTGTTTTTCTTCCTTTGTTAAGGCCTATTTTGATATAAGTAAAAGGTCTGTCACCCTTTTTCAAATATCCTTTTGTCTTCATGTAACAAAACAGCTCGGGCAGGCTGAGCAGTTCTGATT
Source organism: Centrapalus pauciflorus (assembly GCA_020465985.1). Taxonomy (NCBI): domain Eukaryota; kingdom Viridiplantae; phylum Streptophyta; class Magnoliopsida; order Asterales; family Asteraceae; genus Centrapalus; species Centrapalus pauciflorus. The sequence continues at coordinate 110,884 of JAANYP010001611.1, read as the reverse complement.
TCCATTTTGTCTTCGACTTTGTAAACTGATCTTGTAGTCAAATACAATACATGAGGACTTGGAAACATATTCCATAAGGTGTTTATCCTGTTCACAAAGAACAGAACACTTAAAAACTGCCCAAGCTGCTCACCAGTGTAGAGCAGCGTAGACAGTTTATGTCCAGCCCGTTCAGCAGACAGAACAACTTGGACAAACTGCCTTTGTTGCAACACATACAACATGGTAAACAGCTTTAGACTGATATTGCAAATCTTTTTCAGGTTTCAATAAGGCATATTACAGGCCTTAAATTCAACCTTCAAATGCATCAACAGGTTTGATTAATAATCTCACCCTCAGATGCAGAACAGGTTTGACTGAGGCCTTTTTGAGCCTAACACATGGAATCTATGATTTTGCCTAAAGTCAAGGACGAATTCCTAAAGTTTTAAATTTTGCTATTCGCCTCAGCCACCCTAAGCCTAGTGTCTTCTAATTCTTTATCTTTTAGGGAGATCTCTTTGGTTAGTGTGTCTATATGCTCATAAATCAGTTCATTCCTGACACATTGTTCCCTTAACTTGTCTTTCAGAACTATCATATCTTGAGCATCAGCTTTCAGTTTAGCCTTAAGATCTTCCTTAATGTGTAATAAACTACCATTATCTGAGTTTAATGATTGTATTTGCGCAGTCATTAAAGTATGTGTCTCTAGTACTAAATTCAATTTGTCATTCAAAGTAGTACATAAAACACATAAATCATGCAAAGTAGAGAAGATAAGAGTTACCTCTTTCCTGTGAGATTCGACGTTGGCCATCTGAGCTGCAAACTCCGAAGAAGTCAGCTTTTCAGTGTTCTCCAATTCCAATGTATCTGAATTGGACTGCTGGGTATCCTCTTCCTTTTATTCTTCTGCTCCCGTATCAGCATCTATCACTTCAGCCATGAAAGCCCTAGTGTTCGTCTCCATATGTGTATTCTAATCATACGTACCATCCAACTGTTTGTTAGATGACACGTTAGTGAGCAAACCAGCCACTGAACCCTGATTCCCTGAACCATTAGAATTTTGACGTCCCGAGTTCTGATATTTATCCATCTTGGGTCTTTGACACTCTCTGGAAAAGTGTCCCAACTCCTGACAGTGGTAGCACTTGACCTTTGATTTATTAAATCCTAAATTGTTCACACATAAATCTCTTCCGTTCTTTTCATGAACCTCTTGACTCTCTGTGTGACAAAGTTCAGTTGCCATTGTAGGTCAATCTATTCTAGATCATTGGGATCAACCTGATCATAGTCTTCTTCCCAAAGTGTTGGATCATTGGTCTTCCCCTGAATATAGTTTCCGTTAGCTGCTACAAACGATGCTAGAAGCTTGAGTTGCTCCTCTTCAGTTTTAGCACTCATAGGCATCTTCGTGTATCCTTGAGATGAAGATCCTGAAGGATAGCTCTGTGTCTGATCATCTGGTTTTGAAAAACCTAGAAACGCCATACCATTGGATTCTTCTGCTTCTCCTGGTAATGCCCTCTTGTTCCATAGTATAGAATGTCGTTGCTCCGGACTTAGTAGCACTAGAATTTGATGGCTTAGACTTACCGAAGTACATCTCAATATCTTGTACCTGATCATATTCCATCTCCTTCTTTTGTAACTTGAAGTTATGAGTTATTAGCATCCTGGTAACTTCTTCAAGACAAAAAGTGTCCAACTTCTCTTGATCATGCTTCAATAAAGTGGTGTACATCTCCCACTTTGACGGTAAAGTATCTAGAAGTCTGTCAATCTTTTTTGATTCTTTATAAACATCTCTGTGAGTATCTAGTTCATTATTGAGATGATAAATCGAGTGATCACTACATCTAAGCTCTCGTTCTTCAAACCTTTGAAGATTTAAAATTGTTGTTTCAATAGGTCAGTTCTCCCCCTCCTTACTTGAGGATTTCCCTGATACCTTTTCTCCCATGCCTCCCAAAGTTCTTTTAAGGTTCCGTGATGTTTGAAGGTATGTAGAATTTCCAGAGGTAAAGACATCTTAATGGAAGATAAGGCTCGATTCTGAGCATCATATATTTTTTTATCTTCATCATTCATTTGTTGATAAGAAAGAACTTTCATCCTACCTTCGAGCTCCTGAGTAGGGGGAACGTATCATTCATCGATACATATCCACATTCGCATGTCATTATACCAAGCGAAGTCTGCAAACCTATCCTTCCACCAGTAATAGTCTTCAATCTTTATAAGTTTTGCTGGTCATATATATCTACCAACTTCGTGATCCATTTCCATGAATCTGTGCAAACATGTCATTCTCGAAACCTTTTTTTCATGGAATTAAATTAATTAATTTTTTAAACAACTTCTTACGGACTTATAACAATTTCGTATGAATTTAATTAAATTCGTTTTACAAATTCGTAATGAACATGTTCGGAAACCCTAGTTCCTGACAAATTCGTGAGTCAAGTTCGTACGAACTTAGTATGCTAAGTTTGTGGAACCCTAATTCAGACAAGTCTGTGGAACCCTGAATTCTGACAAGTTCGTGCGCCGCAAGTTCATGAAGGAGCCTATCACTTACAAGTTCGTGATGCCCTAAATTCCTTATAAGTTCGTGCGCCGCAAGTTCGTGAACGAGTCAAAAAATCGAATTTTTCAAAAACTCAGATTAATTCAACATTTTTAAGGCTAAAAATGATGAATCCTACTCAATCAATGAACATAGCTGATTATAGACTAGAAAAACCGATCAAATCAACGTAGAAGCTTCGAGAAAAATGCGTATTATTCGGAAATACGGCAAGAAACCTTTTAAAGTTCAACGAAACGTGAAGAACACGAATAACACTCAAGTAAATGCTCTGATACCACTTGTAAGGTCCACCCCTATCAGATCTATCAAGGCCTGATGGAATAAAACGAGCGCAGAATCCTCGTTTAACGCTAACGGATCGAACACGAACAATCACACGGGAACACGGAGCCAAACACGATGCTAGCCGAACGAATATCGACCCCACAAGATTTAATGCTCCTCTATTCGCTTTGTTTCTCACAAAATCATCTGCCAGTACCATTCTACCAGTTCTGAAAGTCGTATGGAATTATTGAACATGAGTTCATGATATAACCCTTAAGTTCGTGCATGGACCAAGCCCACGAACTTATAGGTTCAAGTCCATGCAGATAAGTTCGTATGAACTTATCATAGCTAAGTTCGTATGAACTTATCAGCCATATGTTCATATGAACTTATCAGGTATAAGTTCATAACTCATGAACATAACTAGCAATCATAAACACAATACGCACTCATAAACATAAGACATAAACATGAACATATAATCGTGACTTGTATTAATAAGGCCCTATCTATTATAAATGACTATCTATTACAAAACTAGACTACTGTCGTCACACCGGGTGTACCAACAGAAAGCCTGAGTCTTTGGGATACCAAAGACCCAAACCTGTTGTACCTTTGAGGTATCTGAAGATTCTTTTAATAGCTAAAAGATGTGGTTACTTTTTGATCAGCTTGAAATTTAGCAAACTGTTGGTACACCCTGTGTGACGATAGCAGTCTAAGTGATCTAGCATTTTGGTTCAAGTAATATTACAAGGCATTGTGTATTAACGAGTGTTTGATATATGTGTTTATATATGTTTGATAGTTATTGATTGTATGATTGAACTTGATGTAATGTATTACAAGAAGTTCAAACATAAAGATCAAAGATAAAATCAAACATAAGTTAAAAACATAAGTTTCAAATATAGGTTTAATATGTGAAAGTCGAATTTAGATTAAATTCGAATTCACAAGTAAACAGGATTCGAATCTATAGCAGATTCGAATGTGTTCCATTAGGCAGATTTGAATGTACAACATGAGGCAGATTCGAGAATGTCAAGGGGACAAACTCGAATGGGCCTTGGGCCTGATTCGAGTATGGCCCATGACAAACTCGAATGAGCCTCTATAATTAGGGATTAACTCGAATCATTAGCAGACTTTTGCAGAATTCGTGAGGGATTAAGCCAATAGGCGATCTCGAGTTTATCAGCTGAGTGAGTGTTCTTTCGGAGAGAATCATCTCGTAGGTGCGTTCGTGTTCGTCCGTACAGCGTGTTGATAGTCTCCGTGTTCCGTGTGAGAGTTGTTTCCGTCAAGCCGTTAATGAGGATTCCGCACTCGTTGACGGTGTCGCGTCTAGATAGATCTGTAGATTTAAGACCTTACAAGTGGTATCAGAGCCTAAGGGGTGTTCTTCGTGTTCTTCGTGTTCATAAAGATACATCCTAGGTTTCTTGACGCTTTTGGACGGTTAATCTCTCAAGTTTTCGTGTTTTTCGAGCTTATCAAATTGGGATCAGGGAAATACTTTGTTGTTTTTCACGTTTTTGATCGAAATCAATATTTTTCTTTGTAAAAATATTGATTTAATCTGCAAAACGTTAAAAAATCGAGGTATTAGCCGTTTCTCGAATTTGCGGCGCTCGAATCTGTTAGGAGTCATTAGGGTTTTGCTTAGTTTGGAGTCTAACCAAATATCCACTCCTTTCGAGTTTGCTAAAGAGTGTTTCGAGTTTAGAGTGTTCGAGTTTGATTCGAGTTTGGACTAGAGTCGAATAAGGACTTCGAGTTTGACTGGGGTTCGAATTTGACTCTGTTTCAAGTTTGCTTGGACCTTCGAATTTGAGACTTTCGAATTTTTCACCCATTTCGAATCTAATTGAATTTAAGAACTTAAATCGAATTTAATCCCAAATAGGTTTAAACTTAATTATATTCGAATTTACCTAAATTCGAAAGAATTAACTTAAATTAATTTCGAATTAAATTTATTAAGTTAAAATTCAATTACCTTTGAAACAATGACAAATCTTCAACCGTTTCTGGAAATGGATCATGAGGTCGGGAAAGCTAATACTCCACCTAAGCTTATGAAACTTGAAGACTATTATTGGTGGAAAGATCGGTTTGCCGATTTTGTGCGTTTCAACGACATGCGTATGTGGATATGTATCGACGAGGGATACATTCCACCGACCGCTGAGATAGAGGGGCGACAGAAAGTTGTCATGTATTCGAAAATGAAGGATGATGACAAAAAGCTGTTTGAAGCTGAGAACCGCGCATACGCTATCATACGAATGACGTTAGCTCAGGACATACTACACACAATCCGCAATCAAAAGACATCGTAGGAGCTTTGGGAGACGCTGGAAAAGAGATGTGAGGGTAATCCGAGGGTTCGGAGGAAGCGTATGGAGTTGTTGAAACAGCAATTTGGGATTTTCAAGGCTTTGAAGGATGAAAAGCTGGACGATACCATCACACGCTTTTATCATCTGCTGACAGAGCTAGAAAGTCATGATATCGAGTATAGTGATAAAGAAAAGAATAATAAGCTTCTTGATGCCTTACCAGCCAAATGGGCGATGTACGTGGCTATGATTAAGCTTGATGAGGATAAGTACTATACTCAATCTCTGGAGGATGTAGTGGGAACACTGAGGGCGTATCACTTCGAGTTACTGAAGGCAGAAACAGATTATGAGCAAGTCCAAAATCCGGCCATGTATTTTGGAAAATCAAAACCTTCAGTGGCAGCTGATATGAAGACTGCTACAGCCTTCTTCACCGGAGAAACGTCGTCACCAGCAGAGCCGGACGACGCACAGAATAGAGCGTTCTTAGGGTTTCGTAGACCGGAAGAACAGCAACATCAGGCAACACCTGCATCAACATCTCAGGGCTACTCTAAGATGCCCATGAGCGCTAAATCGGCCGAAGAACATTTGAACTTTTTGGCGTCATTTGTGGCCGCGTATGGGAACTGCGTTCAGGGAAAAATAAACGATCCTGCACTCTGGGATGAAGATTACGATCAGGTAGACCCTGATGACCTTGAGGAGATGGATCTCAAATGGCAACTGGCCATGGTAACCCAATGGGTTAAGCGATTCATCAAGCGCACAGGGAGGAATCTGAATATGAATAATAAGGGGATTGGCTTTGATAAGTCCAAGGTCAAATGCTACAACTGTGAAGGCTTAGGGCACTTTGCAAGAGAGTGTCAGAGACCGAAGGTAGATAATTATCAAGGGCAGAATCAGAATCAAGGACAGTATCAGAACCAATCTCAACAGAGATATCTTCCGAGCACATCATCCAGTCAAGCAAACATAGCTGGTCTGTTATCAAACGTCACATCAGACAGACAGCTGGACGGTACTTACGACTGGAGCTTACATCCGGAATCTAACGCTAGAGCCTTTATGGCTGAAGTCACAGAGAGTGTATGTGAAGGAGAAGAGCAGAACACAAGGGACAGCAGTCAACAAAAAAGCAGTCCGATGTGGGTGGAGAATTCGGATTATCGGACGCTTCTGGAGTTTGCCGCTCAAATGGCCAACGTCGAATCAGATCATACAAAGGTAAGTCTGAATTATTCTCTTTTCCATGACTTATGTATTTTATGTGCTACATCTAACGACAAGTTGAATCTAGTACTAGAATCACATAAAAATATATCTGCTCACAATGAATCATTAAAATCGGATAATGCTAGTCTGATTGATATTCAGCAAGATCTTAGGGACAAGCTTAAGGCTAATGCACAAGATGTCATAGTTCTAAAAGACAAGCTGAGTGAGTAGTGTGTTAGATTAGAACTGATGTATGAGCATGTAGAGGACATGACCAAAGATCTTAAGATCAAGGAAGTAGAGCTAGCTGAAACTAAGGTGAAAGTAGCTGAGGCCAATAGTAAACTAGAAAAGTTTAGGAACTCAAGTCTGAACCTAGGGAAAGTTTTAGATGCTCAACGCCAATCTAAAAAGCCTGTAGGTCTAGGATTTCATGAGATTCCTCCACCTTTTAATGCCAACTATGTGCCTCACCCTCAGGAGAAAATTGAGAAATCAGTAGACTTAGAGGAAATACCTGCACCAGTGTCTGAGCCTGTTAAAGAAAATACACCTAAGGTGACTGATACAACTGTCAAGATTAAGAAAGTCAAATTTGTGTCCTCCTCTAGTGAAACACTTGTAGGAAAACATAAAATTGATTTTAATGATCAGGATGATGAACCAGTCACTATAGATGCACAAAAGGAACCAGACACTAGTGAGACACCTAAGTCCAAGGGCACACACAAGAAGTCCATTGACAAGATGTCTTGCTTTAGATGTCATAAAAAGGGGCATATTTCTTCTAACTGTCCGCTTAGGAAATTTGATATTACACCTAAGACAGGGAAGCCAACACAAGTTAAGCCTTCAACAAGTGTGGCGAGCACCAGTAGTTCTCAGAGTACCGAGAAAACTGTGCAGGCTACACCAAAACAAGTTGTGAAACAAATACTGGTATAAGGTGGACCAAAATAAGTGGTTAGGACTAATTCACCGAATCGAGTTGTTAATCAATCTAGGTCTGGACCTCAACAACAATATAGGAGCACAACACCTAGCAGAGCATACACTCCAGTTAGGTCACATACTCCTGTTAGACATCACACACCGGTTTGAGCTCAGGGATCTCAATCTGAAATTCAATATAATCGTAATTATTCAAGAGCTCCACAACAAATGCCTACTCAAAGGCAAAGAGTGAATTTACATCACTCGGCACCACAACAAACTGCTGTTCAACGACCCAAGTCACTTGAAAGGCGAGATGGGTATTTGAAAGAGTTTAAGTATGTGGACGAGAATGGTATAACCAAGTCAGTTATGGCTTGGGTTCCCCGTGATAACTAACCTATTTTCTTTCATGTGCAGGAGATAACCACAGGTCCAAACAACAAATGGTTCGTCGACAGTGGATGCTCCAGGCACATGACAGGTGAAAGAAGTTTCCTTACAGACTTCAAGGGTGGGAATCGGGGATTTGTATCATTCGTGGGAAACAAGGGAGGAAACATCACGGGTACTGGAGTGGTCACTAATGGGACGATCAAGTTGGATCAAGTTTATCACGTTGATAAACTGGTTCACAATCTCATTAGTGTATCTCAAATCTGTGACAAGAAGAATTCAGTGCTGTTCAATGACACTGAAGCGTTAGTGCTAAAACCGGGGTTCAAGATTCCTGAAGAGTGATTATTGATGCGGGCACCAAGGAAGAATGACTTGTACATGCTCGATATGAACAAGCCGGAATCTTCGATGGGTCCAATCTATTTATTATCTAAAGCTTCGGAGACTGAATCGGTTTTGTGGCACAGACGCATGGCACACTTGCACCTAAGAAAAATGAACTATATAACGAAAAATGCGTTGGTGCAAGGTGTGCCTATGAAGAGTTTTCAGTTCGAGGATAAGTGTCTACCATGCAAGAAGGGCAAACAACATAAGAAGGCACACAAGTCCAAGACTCAGAACTCCATCACTACCACATTCGATTTGCTGCATATGAACCTCTTCGGACCAATCAACAAAAGGAGTATAGGTGGTAGTTGGTATTGTTTAGTTATCACTGACGATTACTCATGATTTTCTTGGGTTTTCTTTCTAGGTACAAAGGACGAGACGGCTTCCAAGCTCATCGGGTTCTTAGACCAAGTGGAGAATTCCTATGGAACACGGATTAAAAGGCTTCGTAGTGATAATGGAACTGAATTTAAAAACACTGTAATTGGTGTATATTGCCTATCAAAGGACATAGTGCATCAGTTTAGTGCACCCTATGAGCCACAACAAAATGGGGTGGCCGAACGAATGGATATTTGACTATGATAAATTGTTTGAGTCATTTAACATCCTTTGGATGAAAATGCAGGTACGATCGAAAAGGACATGGCGACGTTGAATCTGAATGAAGAAGGTCATATCTTCCCGAGGACTACATTTCAATCCACATCCGAGCCTAATTCAACTGAAGATGGATCTCCAGAAGTCACTGATCCAGAAGCACCTTCAACTGAGAATCAAACTCAGACAACAAGTTCCAACTCTGAGGAAACTGTCCACGAGAAGGAAAATGTGCAATCTGAGGATGTTCCCCCACTAGGTGAAATAGGATCTAACTTAGGAAATAATCTGAGAGTTGATGAGATAGAGTCATCTAGGATCAACAAGAACCATCCTATAGAAAGCATCATAGGAAATCCTAATGAGGGTGTGAGGTCTAGGAGTAGTTTAAATAACAACACTGTGTTGTTGTCGATGATAAATGACTCCGAGGCCTATCATACCTGCCTCTATTCTTGTTTTATCTCGCAAGTAGAGCCGAAAAATGTGCAGATGGCACTAATGGATAACTCCTGGGTTGAAGCGATGCAGGAAGAACTCTCTCAGTTTAGGAAACTAGAAGTGTGGGAGTTAGTTCCATTACCTCGAGGGGAAATTGCCATAGGAACCAAATTGGTTTTTAAGTGCAAAAGAGATGATCGGGGTATAGTCACTCGCAACAAAGCTAGGTTAGTTGTAAAGGGTTTCAACCAAGAGGAGGGAATCGATTACAATGAGGTGTTTGCGTCAGTAGCAAGGCAAGAAGCAATTCGTTTGTTTCTGGCTTTTGCTTCCTTCAAGGGCTTTAAGGTATATCAACTAGATGTTAAGAGTGCTTTCCTCTGTGGGAAAGTGAAGGAACTGGTATATGTAGAACAGCCGCCCGGATTTACAGATCCAAAATATCCAGATAGAGTATATCGTTTAGATAAGTCTCTGTATGGATTGCATCAAGCACCAAGGGCGTGGTACGAGACTTTATCCAACCATCTGTTAGAGAACGGGTTTGAAAGGGGTAAGATAGATAGTACGCTGTTCGTTAAGAGAAAGGGAGAACACTTCATCTTGGTACAAGTGTACGTCGATGATATCATTTTTGGATCATCAGGCGAACAAATGTGCAAGGATTTTGAGAAGGTGATGAAGTCGAAATTCGAGATGAGTGCAATGGGTGAGTTGAATTTCTTTTTGGGGTTGCAAGTTCACCAGAAGAAGGAAGGAATGTTTATCTATCAGACGAAGTATGTCCATGACATATTAGAGCGCTTCGGGATGGAAGGGACGAAATTGACAGCCCATTTCAGCACGCCGATTCAAGTGAATCACAATCTCGGACCGGGTACTGAAAGTGATACCGATGTGGATCCGACGTTATATCGGGCCATGATTGGATCACTTATGTATTTAACTGCTTCAAGACCTGACATCATGTTTATTGTGTATTTGTGCTAGGTTTCAAGCTAATCCGAAAGAGATGCACGTGAAAGCTGTGAAGCGGATTCTACGATACCTCAAGTCGAAACCGAAGCTGGGACTTTGGTATCACGCGGAGGGAGATCTAGAGTTGGAGGCATTCACGGATTCAGACTACGGAGGATGCAGCTTGACGCGCAAGTCAACAGCTGGAGGTTGTCAATTCCTTAGAGGGAGACTCGTTTCCTGGCAATGCAAGAAACAGACGTCGGTAGCCGTGTCAACGTGCGAGGCCGAGTATGTTGCTGCTGGTAGTTGCTGCTCACAGGTTCTGCGGATACAACAACAATTGCGGGATTACGGTTTGGCTTATACTCAAACTCCTATTAGGATAGATAACCAGTATACTATCGCAATAACTAATAATCCAGTTAAACACATTAACACAAAGCACATAGACATAAGGCATCATTTTATACGTGATTGTGCTGAAAAGAACTTAATCAATTTGGTAAAAGTGGCAACAGACGATAATAATGCTGATTTATTTACCAAAGCCTTTGATAAGTCACGGTTTGAATATTTGATTCAACTAATTGGAATGCGCAACCCAGAGTAAATTGACCTTAGTAGAATTTTTATTTCTGTATATAGCTGTAGTCTTTCCTTCTTTTTATAGTAAGTTTGCTAAATTAGGATAGTTTCTATTTTTAGTAAGTTAGTAGGTTATTTTATTTTCTTGCTATTTATTATGAAAAACAAAAGAAAAAAGAGAGAAAACCATAAAAAATTCATAGGTTCAAAGTGACGAAAATTAGCACAGTCGTTACAAACTCTAAGTGTTTAGGCTTTCACACATAATGCACCTAAAATTCTAAGTGTTATACTTTATTTTAGTTTGATGTGTTGGTAGGCATAATACATATAGGGAGTCTCAAGGCTAATAAAATATTCAAGAAAAAGTCAAACGTGTCACTAACTTAGATGTATGACCAATCGGTCTTAATTTTTATGTACGAGACATACAAGCTTTGAGTATAAATGAGGTATGCAAACTTTCTGGGGATGTATAGCAACATCAAATACATCTTAAAATGCAAAGCATAGTAAAATCGTACAGAATTGAGAGTCAAAAACACGTAACTCTGTTGTACGTAAGTACAGACCTGTTGCCTCTGTTTTGATTCGGGTTAGCAAGATAAGTTGCTTTGTTGTACGTCGGTACAGACCTGTCACCGCTGTTTTGCTAACTTTAAAAATAAACCTTAAGTCAAACTAAGACACTTTGTTGTATGTAAATACAGACCTGTGTCCGATGTTTGTCTTTTAAAGGAAGTTTGCAAATACCAAAAAGTTAGAATCATTGTCTGTATGCCTTGATCATAAAAGTATGTCTATGTCTGAGTCACGTAAGATAATTTCATGATAAATAAAAATGCCAAGGGATATTCCGAAATGTAGCATGTTTAAAGGGGTAAATACCAATAATCGGCTAAAAGTGTATGTCACGCCAAACAATCAAAGGAATCAAAAATTCCTAAGTGTGAAAGTTTAAATACTGAAAGTGCGTATCTGACACCGCTATCTGATTGAACCTTTCTTTGACTATGCTCGTCAAAAATATTTTGTTTAGAGTTTAGTATAGATAGTAATCTTAAATAATTATGTAGTTTAGTCTAAGTTTAATTTTTATTCAAAATTTTAATTTTATCTTTATTTTAGTTTTATTTTATTTTTCTTTATTCTAGTTTTAAATTTAATTTTACTTAGGAAAAAGGTCAAAAATTACTGAGGGTGCATTCATAGTAGAATAGAATAAACATTGCGTGAAAATCTTGTGCTTAGGGTAAAAGATTTGGCATAGTTTACTCCGTTACACGATAAGGTTGAAAAAGTTGAATTTATTTCAAAAATTTTCGAAATTTTCAAAGTTTCAGGGTGAATTCGAGTTTAACCTAAACTCGAATATAGCAGAACTCGAATCTGTCAGTAGATTCGAAAATGGGATTAAACTCGAATGTTGGTGGGATAAATAGGTCAACAGTGATGGGCATTAACTCACCTGTTTTCGAATCTATTCCTTCGAGTTTGTCTAGGCGATTTCGAATCTATCCTCGAGTTTGCCGTTTTCGATATACACACTATTTGTCGAGTTTCTGTTCGTTTGGGTTCGATACTACCTGTAGATCTAGGTATAACCAATTGTATTGTACAAGATTTAAGTAGTTTTATACTCCATTTAGGCCAAAATCATTGGATTTTGAAGTTTTATTGGTAGAAAGTTTATTTTTCAAAATTAAAAACTTTGAACCGGTGAAAAGTCAAATTAATTAAAAATATCATTGATTAGAACCTAGTAGAACTAAAAGATGCGATTTTCTGAGTCTAACATGGTTAAAATCATGGATTTTCGTGATGATGGTGGCCGACTCCTTCGAGTATGTTCATGGCTAGTCTCGAGTTTGTCAGTAAACTCGAATTGGTCATTAAACTCGAATGGGTCATCAAACTTGAATAGATGTTCATTCGAATCTGATGTTCGAGTTTGTCATTATATTTGAATTATTTTATTTAAATTTTAATTAAACTTGTAGAAATTCATAAGTGTTGGATTTTGTCCTTATACAAGTTCAAAATAAATCAAATTTTAATTTAAACAAGTTTATTCATTTTTAATAATTCCAATATTTTATTTGATATATTGTGCAGACATGGCGGATAGAGTATTTGTTCCAAAGCATAACACGGTCATTTATCCTGACCATGCTATTCCTGAAGCGCAGGACTTCCGCCAGATGGTGGATTTCTTGGTGGAGTCCAGAATCTCGTATGCACTGTCTCATAATATCCAGATCGTCATTCCTTACGTGCGACAATTCTATGATCATCTACAAGTAGATTGCACTGTCACTCCGATAGTTTTGAGGACAAGGATAGCCGGGCATCCTTTCGTATATTCTGCTGATATTCTTCGTCAAGTGCTTCAATTAGGCACTCAGGAGCAGGTAGATGGGCCTATCGATTTCCAACTATCAATCAGGCAGGCTGCCTTTGCAAGAATGGGATACAGTTTAGATGTTACTAAGACATCATATATGAAAAGTGGGCTAATTGGACAATGGCGATATCTAGCGCATGTGTTCATGGTTTGTTTCGCTGGGAAGAAAGCTGGATTTGATTATATAGTTTCGAAGATCCAATCGGGGATGATCGCGTTGGTCTATAATCGAAAGTTCAATTTTTCAGAGATGTTCTTCTCAGAGTTCGTTCATCAGATAACGGCTCTGGAGCGGGAAAGATTTCTTCTTTACCCTCACTTCGTAATGATGCTAATCAGGCACTTTTTGCCAAATTTGCCGCAGCTTAACGATATTCAGAGCGTTGCGGTCATTGATAAGAGAATATTTGCCGATTGCTCCTCTCATCGAGGAAGGTTAGCGGTCCCAGTAGAGCGACCTTTGTTTGGTGTTGTAATCGACCGGAACTTTGTGGCCCCTGACGATGCCAACTGGGTAGGAGAGGTGCAAGTTAAACAACAATAGCCACAACAACAAAGACAGCAACAGCCACGACCTCAACAACAGAGGAGACGTCAAAGGCCTTCCGCGAGTCAAATTCAGGCAGACAGACCTTCTACTAGTCAAATTCAAGAGCCACAAGAGGCTGGACCTTCAAGTGCGCCTTCGACATCTGATCCGACTTTACAAACGTTGGAAGAGATTTGGGCAGCCGGTCCAAATGCAAATGAGGAAATAATTGTTGAATTAGTTGGAGATTTATTGGAGCCTCCAGAAGGAGATGTTGATGTGTTTAAACAAATTAATGATTATCAACCAGTGCCAGAAGGAGAAGCCATCTCAACTTCTGAGTCTGAAGAAATGGAAGAGATTGAAGTTGAAGTTCCAGAGACTGTAACTGAAGAACCATCCATCCAAATAGGAACATATGGATCGAGAATAGTGGTAACAAATGAAGAAGCTACATGGCGACGAGCGTCGAGGGAGTCTGATGATTCAGATTTTAAGGAGGAATAAGTTGCTCCGTTGGTAACAAGGCAAAGGGAAAAATGCCATAGATTCATGCAGGGAGCTCCCTCGGCCTCTGCTTCACAGCCAGAAATACCTCAACCTCCACCCGCTCAATCTACCATTCCACCACCACCACCACCTGTTGAACCATACATTCCATCACCAATCATTCCAACCCCCATACAATCCATACCATCCACTTCATCCACTTTCACCGAAAATCATGGTATTCTGAGCTGAAAAGCAAAGTCGACTTCCAACAAGTCCAAATCTTCGGTTTGACAAAGGCTCTCAGAGAAATACAGAAGCATAATGCACAAATAGACATCGAGAATGACAAGTTGAAGAAAGTAGTGGGCAAAATGGAGGAAGAAAAAGCTTAAAACCTTTGTTGCTGATCAGGCGGCCGAAATACGATCGATGCGCTCCCTTATTGAGCAGTTATTGAAAAACCTAAAGGCTCAGGGGGAGACAAGCTGCCGGGATCAGTAAGAGCTGCCCAGGGATGGAGATAATGATGGAGATAATGATGGCAATGATCCCAGCGCGCAAAGAGATAATGAGCCATTAGATTTTTCTGCTGCTCAGCATGCTGAAGTTTAGGGGGAGCCAGGTCAGTCAGAAGCTACAGGAGGTGAAGCTAGTTCTTCAAAGGTCTCAGAATCTGAAGTACGTGAGATAATAGAAGCATTGATGGACATTGATGAAGATCCTCTAGAACTTGAATTCGATTTTGAAGATGATATAGAAGATCTAGAAGAAGGAGAGTTTGTTCCAGATGATATTGCTGATTGGAAGTCTGATGATGAGGTTGTGATAGATGAAGACGACAATGTAAATGAAGTAATCATTCAATCACAGCCTGTCACAGAACAATATGAGCAGAATGATCAACATGTAATAGATATTGATGACGTCAAATTGGCTTCGGTAAATGATTCAGAACTGGAGGAGGCTGAAAGAGAGCCAAGCAGAGCTCAATTGCTAAATCTTTGGTTCCGTAAGGAAGAAAAGAAAACTGAGCCAAAAATGAAGAAGAAGATGAGGAATCCAGGTGCAGAAAATTTCTCTTGAGGTATTATCAGCTGGTTCATCGACAAAGAACTGCAGCTTTTTATTCTGAAGATAAGAGATGGACTCCAGTACCTGAGGCGCAAGCTTAAAGTATTCAACACATTGCCAAAGGTAGAAGTGAAGGAGTTAGCCTGGAAAGAGTTGATCAATATTGGAAATGACCCTTATGCTGAAGTGATAGCTATGATAATCAGAAGAGAGGGTAGATCTGGAAAGTTTGAAAGACTCAAGCCAAGGTCTAGAAAAAGAGTCGAGGATACATCAAGAATAGATCCTCATACTGGTAGGCCATGGGCGAAAATGGTTTACAAACCTGTTAAATGCTTAAGAAAGGTGCCAATGAAGAAGATGCCACAGGATGTTTTGAGCAACATGAAGTGGTGGTACATTGACAACGAAACTGCTGAAGCAACAATGGAGGATACTGAAGACAAAGTGATTTTGCGAGTGTATGATCCTCTACACCTGATAAACCTATCAAAGGACGATCTGAAGAAGCTACATGATCAGCATATCTTCTTTCATGAAGGTTGGAGATCTGAAGCCAGAAAGTTCCAAAAGGTAGTCAGAGTATGTACAGATGTAGGTATATACGCAAGAAGTAGTATATATAGCTCTAGTACTTAATCAAGATGTAAATAGTTAGTTAGAAGCTATCGCCAGGGGGAGTCTGTTGGTATACCCTATGTGACGATAGCAGTCTAAGTGATCTAGCATTCTGGTTCAAGTAATATTACAAGGCATTGAGTATTAACGAGTGTTTGATATATGTGTTTATATATGTTTGATAGTTATTGATTGTATGATTGAACTTGATGTAATGTATTACAAGAAGTTCAAACATAAAGATCAAAGATAAAATCAAACATAAGTTAAAAACATAAGTTTCAAATATAGGTTTAATATGTGAAAGTCGAATTTAGATTAAATTCGAATTCACAAGTAAACAGGATTCGAATCTATAGCAGATTCGAATGTGTTCCATTAGGCAGATTCGAATGTACAACATGAGGCAGATTCGAGAACGTCAAGGGGACAAACTCGAATGGGCCTTGGGCCTGATTCGAGTTTGGCCCATGACAAACTCGAATGAGCCGCTATAATTAGGGATTAACTCGAATCATTAGTAGACTTTTGCAGAATTCGTGAGGGATTAAGAAAATAGGCGATCTCGAGTTTATCAGCTGAGTGAGTGTTCTTTCGGAGAGAATCATCTTGTAGGTGCGTTCGTGTTCGTCCGTACAGCGTGTTGATAGTCTCCGTGTTCCGTGTGAGAGTTGTTTCTGTCAAGCCTTTAACGAGGATTCCGCACTCGTTGACGGTGTCGCGTCTAGATAGATCTGAAGAGTCAAGACCTTACACACACAAACAAGGTTACAAACATTATATATCGTCTACTAGCTGTTCGATATAGCATGCTCCCAATCATACCTCTATAGGCTGTTACACAAATAAACTTACCAACAGGTATCAGCATCCAACTTAACATTGGTTGCCATTGCGGTTTTAATATGAGAACGCTCGTCAAATTTAAATTTTTTCAAAAGATCTATTTTATGCTTTCTTTGATTTACAAAAATTTCATTGGAAGTTTGTTTAACCTGTAATCCTAGAAAGAATGTGAGTTCACCCATAATGTCAGATTTCATTTTATTATGAACAGTGTGGTATCTACTTTACCTCTAAAGTACCCATTGCTCGTAAGGAATTCAGTAAGAGTGTCATACCAGGTTCCGGGGGCTTGTTTCAGACAATAAAGAGCTATGTCCAACTTATAGACTGATATGATCCTAACCATGGCATAAGAAGATGTGGATCCATGTAAATCTTTGCAAAATAATGCTCACGTTGCTTCGCAAAATAATCAAACAAGTTTTTTAGTTTAATCCAAATCATGGATCAAGATTGGTTTTGTTGTTTGTAGCCCAAGTTGTGTTGCTTTTATCTATAAAAGCCCATAAATAAATAAAATTCGGTCAACACAACACTTAGCCCATGTTTTTTCCATAACTCACTCATTTCAAACTCGATTTGAGTCAAATAAGAGCCCAATGAAAGCTATGTCTTTTCCCTATCTTTTCAAGAGGAATAAAGCCCAATAAAGGACCATTTGCCATGTCCAAAAATTTGACCAAAATAGTGTCCATGTTCAATGCACATGTCAAGATTAATTACAAGGAAATTTTGAAAGTCTTCTCTTCATTTCAAGGATTTTCGAAGGTAATGGCCATTTACATGGAGGATACTAAGTGTTTTGCAAGACACAATGAACCAAGACATATTCTAGAAGATAGAAGTTGTAAAATGTCATGAAGGCCCTTTTGATAAGTAGTTTTACTTATTTGATAGCTTATTGTGATAGCTTTTGTTACTTATCAAGATAGTTGGTTTTCCTTATATTTTTATCTATAAATAGAGGGCAATGTAAACATTTGTAGTTATGCTTTACTTGAGTAAAATTGTGACCTTTTAGCTCTTTAGTTCATTATGAACTTCTAGATCTTATCAAGTTTGCATACTTGTGGCATTCGAAACTTATCAATCAACTTGGTGGGGTTTTAGTTGTGGCGTTTTCTCATACAAAGGTTCTTGCCATATTATAGGCAACGTGTCGCGGTTTCACAATCTATACCAAGGTTCCAGCCTCGTTTATAGGAAACGGGTCGTGGTTTCACCATCTATACCAAGGTTCCTGCCTCATTTATAGGCAACGGGTCGCAGTTTCACGATCTATACCAAGGTTCCTGCCGCGTTTATAGGCAACGGGTCGCGGTTCCATCTACTTCTAATATTAACATCCAATAGAACAATCGCGAAACTCGTGATCAATCTCATATTGATCAAGTGAGATCACATCATAGGAAAAACTTGGATGTTATTCATTCTCAAAGCCTGGGGGCTGGTTAACATATACTTCTTCTTGCAGCTTGGCATTAAGAAATGCACTCTTCACATCCATTTTGAATACCTTCATGCTCGTGTGAGCAACATACGCAAGAAACAAACGAATTGCTTCCAGCTTAGCCACAGGAGCAAATGTTTCATCATAATCAATTCCATCTTCTTGCCTATACCTTTGAGCAACCAGTCTTACCTTATTTCTAATGACAGGTCCTTGTTCGTCCATCTTATTCCTGAATACCCATATGGTGCAAATTATAGTTTTTCCTTCAGGGATGGGGAGTAGCTTCCATACTTTATTTTTTTTCAAACTGATTGAGTTCTTCTCTGTAACAACCGACATAAAATCAGGATAGCGTTTATAACGATAGTCATTAATAATTAATCAATATAATTAACAAATTAATAAGGAATTTGTTTACAATCAGAAACAATTTGGTCGGTGTGATTTGATTAAACGACAAAGTAATTTATCCAATTACGACATAATAGCTTAAATCAACTAAGTGCATAATTAAATTGAGATTAGTGACACTAATCCTGCATTAACATACTTACATAACTTTAATTATGCATGACAAAAACAATTACACAAAACTAGTGTCTTCATAAGTATTTACAAAATTACATAAAAAGGAAAATACAAAGAATACATTCTAAATACTTTTATACAAAAAAAAAATGAAAATGCATTATAAATACCATTGATGTCCGGCCATAGACTAGTATTATGTAGAGTTTGACTTTCAATTTTTTATTCCTCACACCTAGCACCATCTACATCGAATCCTCTTGCACATCTTGCTTTTATTTCATCCAAACTCACACTCAACCTCCACTTTGCAAGACCAGTTCTCTTCTATATATAGAGGACTCATTTCCTCTCATTCTTCAAACCATCTAAGAGCAAAAACACTCACCCTTTCTCTCATCAAAATCCGTCCAAGCTCTCAAACAAAGCCAAAAAGTTTCAACTTTTTGTTCTACAAATATTTCAAGTGTTTTTGGTGCAACCAGTTCAAGATCAAATGTTCTACTCACTTGCATACTTTTAATACATCAAAGTAAGTAAAAACCACCTTCTTACTTCTTTTATTTATGTTAATATAAGTCTATCATAATATACATAATCACCAACAACAACAAGTTTCATTTAAAAGTCAAGTTTATAAACAACTAGTTTTTTTTTAAGTTTGTTTCTTCAAATGTGTTTATAAATATATAAACACATAATATAAGCATGAATATTATAAAAACAATGTCTATAAATGTGTTTCACAACCTTTTATACATGTGGGTGTTGAATAAACAACAAGAATCACAAGTTGTTGCAAGGTTGTGAAATTCGGATATTTCAGCAGAAAAATTACATCAACTTTGAAAAGTCATAACTAATTCAAAACTTAACGAAATGAGTTGATTATTGTTCCACAACTTAGATCAATTTTTTAACAAAATATCTGGAGGTTTTCGTAATTTAAGTTGGAGTTTTGAACCCCCAAATACTGTTTGGGAACCCAAAAGTCTAAAAACTCATTTATGGCCAACATAGGGTTTTTAACGAGCCTTTTTCCTAACCTAAACACCTCAAAAAATCACTGTTTTTACCTTGAAAAATTCCTTGTATATAGTAGTTTTATTATTATGAATACCAAAGCCCAAATCGAATTGGAGCTTGGTCAAAAACAGCCATAGAGTAGGCCGAAAAACCTCTATGAAACCTGGAAAATCCTTATAAATCAACTTGAAGTTTTTAAATGAGTTTTTGTTTATGGACTTGTTAAGTTGGGTGACTTAAAACCATGAAAAACATCATAGATGCATATTATCATTTATGAGAATTATTGTAGGTCCCAAAAGGTTTCTCTAGTATGTTGCTCTAAGCTGTAGAGGGGGGGGGGGGGGGGGGTGACTACAGATATTTAAAAATTCAACACAGTTTCTCAATGTTTGTATGTATTATCAACAAGTTTTAATTACAAACAAGCCTGAACTGCGGAAAGTTTCAAGCTAAGATGGCAGAATCAACAGAGACTACTAATCTAAGACTCACTCAGACTAGTTACAATGAATATACTCACATAGATGAACTCACTGTTTACAAGACACACAGACAGACAACTTGAACAAGAACAACTTGGACACACTTAATTGTTTTATTCAAGCGGACTTTGCATGCATGAAAACACACTTCATTGCACATTCTGAATATCACACTCTTTGTTTTTTTTCACATACCTAAGAAGCATCCTTATATACTCTCACTGAGAATCCCAATGAAGCTTCCTCATTGGACATAGAGATAGTGGAATGTCTTTCCAAAAAGACAGGAATACTTTTCTGCACGTTCTAACAAACCAACATTTGTCTTTATATTGCAGAATCTTTATCTTTTCCTTTTTGTCTCTGTTGGAGAAGGCTATAACCAAAAGAGGAATGTAACCTTTAAATCTTTCATCTTCTGTTATGGCCATTTTGGTATAAGAAATGGTCTGTCACCCATTTCAAATATCCACTTTTTCTTCATGTAACAGAATAGCGTAGGCAGCCTTTGCAGCTTCTGTTTTTCCATAAAGTGTTTAGCCTGTTCATAAAGAACAGAACACTTAGAATTTGTCCAAACTGCTCTACAGGTTAGAGCAGCGTAGACAGTTTATGTCCAGCCTGTTCAACAGAATAGAACAGCTTGGACAATATGCCTTAGTTGCTACAAATGCATCAGGGTAAACAGTTTTGACTAATATTGCAAATCACTTATCAGGTTTCAATATGGCATTAACATGCCTTAAATTATACCATCAAGTGGATCAAACAGGTTTGATTAATAATCTCCCCCTAAGATGTACAAAAGGTTTAACTGAGTCCTTTTTGTGCCTAACAATCTCCCCCTATTTGCAATAATCAGTCTAAGTTGATTCTATCAAATATCACTATATATTTTTACATTACATTTGCTGATACGAAATTGCAACATTGAAGTAAAGTAAAAGATCAGTTTATATATACGGTGATATTGATTACAAACAACACACGTTTTTACAGAAGTACAACAAATGTACTAAAGTAAATTCCAACTAATGTAATAATAAGAATTACAACTAATTTCGTGATAAAAGCTTTCGATTTCATCATATTCTCTACCTTTGAGTTTAGGTAAGATTTGGGCTTGAATTCGTGATTTAATTGTTCTTAGCAACATATAATTGAAGGAATTGTGTTTAATTATGCTTCTGAGTAAATTCAAGTATATAATCGTGGTTAAAATCGAGCTGAAATGTGTTTGGGGTTTGAATCCCCAGGCTGTGAAAAACAGAGCATGTCTGCTGCTGTTCGTCCGCGATCGCGGCCGCGATCCCTTGATCACGGGCGGCTATGTTCTTGAGCGATCGCAGGCGGTTTAGCCTGAGCGCGGCCGCGACCGAGATGGTCAGCGCGACCACGACCGCGATGGTCAGTGCAGCCGCGATGCCGCTGGGGTTTCAGGTTGGGTTTTTGGGTTCTGTGAGTCTTGTGTTCGGGTCTTTGCGGTCTTGTGAGTTGCTAAGAATAGTGTATAGAGTTGTTGGGGTGAGATTGTGATATTGTGTTTTCAGTGTCTCGCGTTGAAAGGGTAGGGAAAGGGCAGGGAACCGAGGCTTAGTTTAGCTACGAGTTTGCATGTTTTTATTGAGATAATTGTACGATTATTTATTAATGCTTGCATGATCTTTTATTGAGTTTTTTATGAGATATCATGAGTTTTCTTACGAGTTTTTATTGAGATACTATCATGCTTGTACTACTGAGCTATTGTGAACTTTATTTTAAATATGAGATTTGGGACACTTGGGCTGTTGAGATACTAAACCGTACGGCTAGGCAGGGGTCAGGTTGCTCCCGATTCCCTTTTGAGTCCTGACGACTGTTTTGTGCGGTCTAGGGATTCGGGTACATGGATTCATCCACACGAGTTGAGTACCTATTGAGCTACCTTGTGGGATCTCATATACTTGTTCAGTAGAGAACGCTGAACGTTTTATTATCGAGCTAATTATTTATTGAGCTTTATAATCGTACTCTAACCCTTTCATTCTCACCAGCTTTAGCTGACCTATGTGTGTTGTCGTGTGTATCCCAGGTGATCGGACTGCTAGTAGGCCTGCTGGACCGAAGTAGGTTTACATTATCTGTGATCGAGGAGTTAGCTACCTTCTGTAGGGGTAGTTATATTTTGTGGACTGATATATATACTTCGGATAGGTTGTATTATATTCAGGGATTTCCGTGACTGTTGTTGTGTAATTAATGTTTTAAAATTATCGGGTTTTCATGTATGTATCTTGGGAATAGTGTAGGGATTGTTATATTATATCACGGATGATGTGTTATTTACGTGGCATTGTGGATTAGTTCGAGGGTGTTACAAGCTTGGAATCAGAGCTTAGGTTTAAGAGACTAAGTATCTAGCGGATGCTTAAGCTTAAACCCTAGAGTCTAGATCCTCGGATTTTAATCCGAAGCAGAGTATTTGGTGATAAACGAGTAGTGTGTAGAGTCAAGTAGAGTTAATTCGTGTTATTATTTTATTGTGCAGGTTATTATGGACAGCAGGGCGGCGGGCCTCAGGGGGATGACTATAGGGATGATGAGCCAGTGCGTAGGTCTGACTTATATGCTGTGATAAGCCAGATCCTAGACGAGCGTTTTCCTGTTCAGGGTGCGGGTAGGGGTCGAGGTGCGGTGCCTCTGCTCGAGGGAGAGCAGAGTTCTGGGGCTGATGCTTCTTCTAGCCAGCTGTCTCGAGGGTCCTTTAAGGACTTTATGACGGGTCGCCCATCTGAGTTCTTCGGTGGAGTTGGTGCCTCGAAGGCACTGGATTGGTTGAGAGACGTTGAGGCTGCGTTTCGTATAGCCCATGTGGATCGAGCGGGTAGAGTGAGTTATGCCTCCTACCTTCTGAAGGGAGGAGCATTGAGATGGTGGAGTTCGGTTGTCAGTGCTAAGGGGGTTGATGAGGCCTATTTGATGTCCTGGGAGGAGCTAAGAACAGAGTTCGAGCTGCAGTATTGTCCGGTGGACACGAGGAGAGAGTTGGAGCGGGAGTTTATCCATCTGCAGCGGGGATCTAGATCTGTTCGGGAGTATATTGACATCTTTAATGACAGAGCCCAGTTTGTGCCAAATCAGGTAGCCACAGAGGACCGAAAGGTCAATATGTTTATCGAGGGATTGAGGCCGGATATCCGAGAGTTTGTGGGGATGTTGCATGACCCCACATTCGCCTCAGCCATAGAGTATGCCCGTCGTCGAGAGCAGGAGGTTGAGAGGCAGAGGGAGCAGTCGGCTCCTCAGAGACAGCGCATTGAGCCATCGGGCCAGGGTCAGAGTTCGGGGACTTCGAGATTTTATAGAGAGAGTCGCCAGGGTGGGTATTCTGAGCAGCAGCGACAGAGTTCGGGGGCCCATCGAGAACAGCGATAGGATGATAGGCAGTTGGGAGTTGGTCAGAGTCAGGGACAGGGTCGGGGTGGTCAGAGACAGCAGGGTCAGAGCCAGAGGCAGAGTCAGGGGAGTGTTGGGAGGGGATCTCCGGATTCTGGCAGTAGAGTTGAGAGTTCGGCATCAGTTGAGAGAGATTGCCAGCGGTGCCATCACCGCCATGCAGGGTCGTGTGCCAGGGAGCATCTCCGTTGCTTTCGTTGTGGCCAGTTTGGTCACACGGCCGTTGCGTGTAATTCTCAGGAGTCTCTTTGCTTCCGGTGCGGGAAGCTGGGTCACATGTCTCGGGATTGTCCAAACCCGAGCGCTGGGTTTCCGGAATCGAGCTCAGGTAGAGCTGGGACTTCAGGGTCATCGTCAGCACCTCGGGGAGGTGGAGCACTGAGGGCTCGCGGCGGAGCTTTTCAGGCTAATGCGAAGGAGGCGCGCGAGTCGCCTGAGGTTGTATCTGGTATGTTAATCGTTAATGGACTGCGTGCCTTTATTTTATTTGATTCGGGATCTGATCGTTCGTATGTATCTGCCTCCTTCTGTGATTATTTTTCTATGCCTTCATATGAGTTATCTGTGCCTATTATTGTTGAGCGTGTTGATGGTAGTACTGTGTTAGTGAGCCGTATTTATAGAGATTGTGCGTTAGAGATAGACGGTCACCGATTTTCCATAGACTTGATGCCGATGGAGATTAGCAGTTTCGATGCCATTGCTGTCATGGATTGGCTGACAGCGCGTCAGGCGGATATCTTCTGTTCTAAGAAGATGATTCGTATCCCCGTTTCCGAGTCAGAGTCAGCGGTGGTGTATGGTGAGAGGCGCAGAGGAGAGATGAGTATAGTGTCGATGGCGCAGGCGCAGAAGTATGTGGCAAACGGGTGTGCCACTTACTTAGTTTATGTGGTAGACGCGAAGAAAGAGAAGAGGGAGGTTAGTGATGTGTCAGTGGTTAGAGATTTCCCTGATGTATTTCCAGATGAGTTGCCGGGTTTGCCGCCGGACTGGCAGGTTGAGTTCAGGATCAACCTAGTTCCCGGGGCCGTTACTATTTCGCGTATGCCGTATCGGTTAGCTCTTACCGAGATGCGCGAGACGATGATGCAGCTTCAGGATCTTTTAGATCGCGGGTTTATTCGCCCCAGTTCTTCTCCGTGGGGAGCCCCCCGTGCTATTCGTGAAGAAGAAAGATGGGACAATCTGAATGTGTATAGGTTATCGAGAGCTTAATAGGGTAACGGTGAGGAACCGCTATCCCTTACCGAGTATCGATGATCTCTTTGATCAGCTTCAGGGGGCGAGTTTCTTTTCGAAGATTGATTTGCGTTCCGGGTATCATCAGTTGCGGGTCAGAGTTGAGGACGTGCCTAAGACTGCGTTCAGGACCAGATATGGTCATTATGAGTTTTTAGTCATGCCGTTTGGGCTGACTAATACCCCAACAGCGTTTATGGACCTGATAAATAGGGTTTGCAGGCCGATGCTCGATCGATTCGTGATTGTGTTCATTGATGATATTCTAATCTACTCGAGGAGTAGCGAGGAGCATGGCCAGCATTTGAGAGAGGTTTTGAGTACCTTGCAGCGAGAAAGGCTATATGCCAAGTTTTCGAAGTGCGAGTTTTGGCTTCGAGAGGTGCAGATCTTAGGGCACGTAGTGACGAGCGAGGGCGTTTAGGTGGATCCTGTGAAGATCGAGGCGATTACGAGTTGGTGCCAGCCCACATCAGTATTTGAGGTTCGTAGCTTCTTGGGTTTGGCCGGGTATTATCGGCGCTTTATAGAGAATTTCTCGCGGATCGCAGTGCCTTTGACGATGTTGACCAGACAGTCAGTGCCATTTGTGTGGACCGAGGAGTAGGTTACTGCTTTCCCATAGTTGAAGAATCGGTTGTGTAGGGCCCCGATTCTAGCGTTGCCAGAGGGTTCCGAGGTTTTGCTGTGTATTGCGATGCTTCCTTCATTGGACTGGGGTGTGTACTGATGCAGAGAGGCAAGGTGATTGCTTATGCCTCGAGACAGCTTAGGAGTTATGAGTTGAGCCGACCAGTGCGTGATTTAGAGTTGGACGCCATAGTCTTTGCTTTAAAGTTATGGCCGCATTATCTTTATGGGACGAGATTTACAGTTTATACCGACCATAAGAGTTTGCAGTATCTGTTCAGCCAGAAGGAGCTGAACATGAGGCAGAGACGCAGCATGGAGCTCCTGAAGGATTATGATTGTGATATCCAGTACCACCCGGGGAAGGCTAACGTGGTGGCAGACGCTTTGAGCAGGAGATCTTATGAGCAGACGGTTACATCCAGAGCTTCTCGACTAGAGGTCACGTCGACCTTGATTGATAGTCTGCGGTTAGCTCAGGAGTAGGGGCTGAGGGGTGAAAATGTGCAGAGAGAGAGGTTAGCTGGTCAGTTAGAGTTATTGAGCAGAGACGACAGGGGTCTGATGACTCTTCGCGGTCGAGTGTGGGTCCCCAGAGTAGGCGGGCTGAGACAACTGATTCTAGATGATTCCCATAAGTCTAGATTGTCGATCCACCTGGGCAGCACGAAGATGTACCGAGATCTGCGAGTTCATTATTGGTGGCCAAGGATGAAGAGGGATGTAGGGAAGTATGTAGAGGCGTGTATGACGTGTCTAAGGGTTAAGAGTGAACATCAGAAGCAGCATGGCAGACTTCAGCCGCTAAAGATTCCAGAGTGGAAGTGGTATGATATCACCATGGACTTCATAGTGAGGCTCCCGCGGACTGTTCATAGGAATGATATGATTTGGGTTATTGTTGATCGACTTACGAAGAGCGCCCACTTTTTGGCCGTTCGTGGGACCATTTCGATGGATCAGTTGGCGCGCCTCTACATCAGTGAGATTGTTGCGAGGCATGGGGTTTCGAGATCTATCACGTCTGACCGGGATAGCCGGTTTGTGTCACGATTCTGGCAGAGCCTTCAGAGAGAGTTGGGCAACCGAGTTCAGCTGAGTACAACCTATCATCCGCAGACAGGGGGTCAAACAGAGTGGACTAATCAGACTCTGGAGGATATGCTGCGAGCCTGTGTTATTGATTTTGGGGGTAGCTGGGATTTACATTTGCCGCTTGTCGAGTTTGCGTATAATAACAGCTACCATGCATTTATCGGCATGCCTCCGTTTGAGGCTCTCTATGGGCGAAGGTGTTTGACTCCGGTATGTTGGGGAGAGGTTGGGGAGCGTCCTATCAGCGAGCCAGAGGTTTTTCATGAGACTAGCGACAAGGTCGCTATGATTCAGAAGCGGATTAGGACAGCTCAGAGTCGCTAGAAGAGTTATGCAGATCGTCGGATGTCTGAGTTAGAGTTTCAGGTCGGAGACTCCGTGATCTTGAAAGTCTCACCCTGGAAAGGGATCATTCGATTTCGGAGACGAGGTAAGTTGGGTCCGCGTTATATTGGGCCATTTGAGGTTGTTGAGAGGATTGTGGATCAGGCTTATCGTCTGAATTTGCCTCCAGAGCTGTCGGGAGTTCATAATGCCTTTCATGTCAGCCATCTCCGTAAATGCTTAGCCCGGGATGATGAGCGAGTACCGTTATCAGAGATTGAGATTGATGATAGACTTCAGTATGCTGAGCAGCCTGAGGCAGTGACGGACCGCAAGGTGAAGAGGCTACGTAATAAAGAGGTGGCGTTAGTGTTGGTGCAGTGGAAGCACCATAAGGGTACCAGTGCCACATGGGAGCCAGAGTCACAGATGCGTAGCCGTTATCCTCACCTCTTTGCTTCGAGCTAGATTCTGAGGACAGAATCTTTATAAGGAGGGAGGACTTGTAACATCCCGATTTTGAGATAGGTACGTGGAATTATTTCATTGGATTAATTATTTAATTTGGGACCCGGGGATATAAATTTGTATTTTGGGTATCGAGATCAGGTTTTTGGGGTATCGGACCGAGTTAAACTCAAAACATATATATACGTTGAGCCTTTTATGTGTAACTTCATTATTTTCAATCCCCAAATCAGTAACAAAGGTGTATATGTGTGTGTACTCGTGGATTTCAGCAGCCAACCAGAGATTCGAGCTTAAATTTCGTGATTAAAGCTTCCGATTTCATCATCTTCTCTACCTTTAAGTTTAGGTAAGATTTGGGCTTGAATTCGTGATTTAATTGTTGTTAGCAGCATATAATTGAAGGAATTGTGTTTAATATGCTTCTGAGTAAATTCAAGTATATAATCGTGGTTAAAATCGAGCTGGAATGTGTTTGGGGTTTGAATCCCTTGGCTGTGAAAAACAGAGCATGTCTGCTGCTGTTCGTCCGTGAGCGCGGCCGCGATCCCCTGATCGCAGGCCGCGATGTTCTTGAGCGATCGCAGGCGGTTTAGCCTGAGCGCGGCCGCGACCGAGATGGTCAGCGCGACCGCGATGCGACTGGGGTTTCGGGTCGGATTTTTGGGTTCTGTGAGTCTTGTGTTCGGGTCTTTGCGGTCTTGTGAGTTACTAAGAATAGTGTATAGAGTTTTTGGGTTGAGATTATGATATTGTGTTTTCAGGGTCTCGCGTTGAAAGGGTAGGGAAAGGGCACGGAACCGAGACTTAGTTTAGCTAGCTGAGCAGGTGAGTTTGCATGTTTTTATTGAGATACTTGTACGATTCTTTATTAATACTTGCATGATTTTTTATCGAGTTTTTTATGAGATATCATGAGTTTTCTTACGAGTTTTTATTGAGATACGATCATGCTTGTATTACTGAGCTATTGTGAACTTTATTTTAAATATGAGATTTGGGACACTTGGGCTGTTGAGATACTAAATCGTATGGCTGGGCAGGGGTTGGGTCGCTCCCGATTCCCTTTTGAGTCCTGACTACTGCTTTGTGCGATCTAGGGATTTGGGTACGTGGATTCACCCACACGAGTTGAGTACCTATTGAGCTACCTTTTAAGATCTCATATACTTGTTCAGTAGTGAACGCTGAACGTTTTATTATCGAGTTAATTATTTATTGAGCTTTATAATCGTACTCTAACCCTTGCATTCTCACCAGCTTTAGCTGACCTGTGTGTGTTGTCGTGTGTATCCCAGGTGATCGGACTGCTAGTAGGCCTGCTGGACCGAAGTAGGTTTACATTATCTGTGATCGAGGAGTTAGCTACCTTCTGTAGAGGTAGTTATATTTTGTGGACTGATATATATACTTCGGATAGGTTGTGTTATATTCAGGGAATTCCGTGACTGTTGTTGTGTAATTGATGTTTTAAAATTATCGGGTTTCCATGTATGTATCTTGGGAATAGTGTAGGGATTGTTATATTATGTCACGGATGATGTGTTATTTACGTGGCATTGTGGATTAGTTCGAGGGTGTTACAGGCCTTGATTCAAACAGCTGTTCAAAATGCTCCATAGTTTCATCAATATCTTCTACTTCATGTCTGAGAAACATGAAATCAGGGTGTTGAAGCTCTCCTCTCTCATAGAAGCCTTTAAGCTGTTCCCAGATAGCTGCTCTCCTTCTTGAGGATTGTTTGAAGGAGTTGGAGAGTCTAAAAGCTATGAGCTACTTGAGACCAACCTTATGCAGATTAGAGGCTCTCTAGAAACACATTTTATTTCTTAAGGGATCTACAAAAAGTACCTCAAACTCAGGCCTTTCTATAAGTTTATCTTCCTCAGGTTCAACTCCTCTGGGCAGGCTGTGATTCACTCCTTTGATCTCAACAGCTAGGATTCCTTGATCAAGCATAATCAGGAGTTCTTCTAGCTCAGTGTCCTTCCTCTTTCTCCTAGCCTTAATATTGGGTTCAACCACTGAGGTACCCTTAATTTGTTCTTCAAAGATCAGGCCCAGGTTCTTAACTCTATCCATCAGCGTTTTGACATATGCCCTGATAGTCTTAGCAGTTTCAGATTTTGACTGACTCAGGGCAACTGCCAATTTAACCCATTCTCTGTACCCTATGCAAGCAACATCAGTGTATTCATATGCTTCCAATTCTTGATTTTCCAATTTAACCCATTCTCTGAATCTTCCACTGCTTCCCTTTCTTTGAGATGGGGACAGCTTTGACAATTGTTTCCTTGGCAAGACTTCTGTTGGCCACATCAAACAATTTCTTCTGTTCGCCACATCAGTGTATTCATATGCTTCCAATTTTTGATCTTCCAATTTAACCCATTCTCTGAATCTTCCACTGCTTCCCTTTCTTTGAGATGGGGACAGCTTTGACAATTGTTTCCTTGGCAAGACTTCTGTTGGCCACATCAAACAATTTCTTCCTTTCTTTGAGCGCGGCCGCGACCGAGATGGTCAGCGCGACCACGACCGCGATGGTCAGTGCGGCCGCGATGCCGCTGGGGTTTCAGGTTGGGTTTTTGGGTTCTGTGAGTCTTGTGTTCGGGTCTTTGCGGTCTTGTGAGTTGCTAAGAATAGTGTATAGAGTTGTTGGGGTGAGATTGTGATATTGTGTTTTCAGTGTCTCGCGTTGAAAGGGTAGGGAAAGGGCAGGGAACCGAGGCTTAGTTTAGCTACGAGTTTGCATGTTTTTATTGAGATAATTGTACGATTATTTATTAATGCTTGCATGATCTTTTATTGAGTTTTTTATGAGATATCATGAGTTTTCTTACGAGTTTTTATTGAGATACTATCATGCTTGTACTACTGAGCTATTGTGAACTTTATTTTAAATATAAGATTTGGGACACTTGGGCTGTTGAGATACTAAACCGTACGGCTGGGCAGGGGTCAGGTTGCTCCTGATTCCCTTTTGAGTCCTGACGACTGCTTTGTGCGGTCTAGGGATTTGGGTACATGGATTCATCCACACGAGTTGAGTACCTATTGAGCTACCTTGTGGGATCTCATATACTTGTTCAGTAGAGAACGCTGAACGTTTTATTATCGAGTTAATTATTTATTGAGCTTTATAATCGTACTCTAACCCTTTCATTCTCACCAGCTTTAGCTGACCTATGTGTGTTGTCGTGTGTATCCCAGGTGATCGGACTGCTAGTAGGCCTGCTGGACCGAAGTAGGTTTACATTATCTGTGATCGAGGAGTTAGCTACCTTCTGTAGAGGTAGTTATATTTTGTGGACTGATATATATACTTCGGATAGGTTGTATTATATTCAGGGATTTCCGTGACTGTTGTTGTGTAATTAATGTTTTAAAATTATCGGGTTTTCATGTATGTATCTTGGGAATAGTGTAGGGATTGTTATATTATATCACGGATGATGTGTTATTTACGTGGCATTGTGGATTAGTTCGAGGGTGTTACAAGCTTGGTATTAGAGCTTAGGTTTAAGAGATTAAGTATCTAGCGGATGCTTAAGCTTAAACCCTAGAGTCTAGATCCTCGGATTTTAATCCGAAGTAGAGTATTAGGTGATAAACGAGTAGTGTGTAGAGTCAAGTAGAGTTAATTCGTGTTATTATTTTATTGTGCAGGTTATTATGGACAGCAGGGCGGCGGGCCTCAGGGGGATGACTATAGGGATGATGAGCCAATGCGTAGGTCTGACTTATATGCTGTGATAAGCCAGATCCTAGACGAGCGTTTTCCTGTTCAGGGTGCGGGTAGGGTGTAACATCCTCGGATTTATTTTAATGTATTTTGGTTAATTAAGTGGAAAATATATATTTAAGTTAAAATTAAGCAATTATTATGTATTTGGGTTATTTAGAAGTTTGTTGCTATTTTTAAGAAAATTGAACTCAGAATCATTGTTATGGAATATTAAGGAATTAAAAAGTTATTTATGATAATTCTAAGATTAAATCAGTATTTTATGGAACCGGTTAGGTTGAGGGGTGAAATGTGCAAAAATGATAAAAGTTGAATAAAAAGGGCAAAAGGCTTCATTTTCACCATTTCACTCTCTCTCTACTCTCTCTCTCTAGAAATTTCCTCTCAACTTCTCTCTAAGATATCTCACAAACCGACCGTCCGATTTTCGAGACTTATACGTCAACGGAAAGATCTCGAGGAGTACAACAACAATCTGCAAACGGATTTCTGATTTCGTACGAATTGAGGTAAGAATCGACTCTTTTAAGTTTATAGTTTCGGTTTTGAAGAAAATAGAATTTCGAATCTGTTGTTTTGTGTGAATTAGAGCTTGTTTTGCTTGAAATATTGCAAGAATATGATAGTATATGCATAATAGAATCGAATCTAGGCTTGATACTTGATATATGCATGATTTTTGACTTAGAAATGAAAGATTTAAGCTGAAATGATGAACAAACTCGAATATGTCAAGAACAGAGTCGAAATGCATGAACAAACTCGAAATTTGTGCTAGATTCGAGTATATACTCGAGTTTAACCATCAGATTCGAGCAAGGGTTCGAATCTATCATTATAGGTTCGAATTTAGCCCCTAGATTCGAATGGGGTTTGAGTTTAGCCTCTAAAGTCGAAATGGTTCGAATTTAACAGGAACTCAGCGAGTTCCTATACTGAACTCGGCGAGTACTAGCCAATTTTGGGCAGATTCGAATGGGTTTTAAAGGAATCGAATCTATGGAATAATAATTACACTTTTGTGATATTTTTGGTAGTATATTAAGGTATATAATGAAAGGTTAATTGGAAACAATAACATACCAATTGATGGTTTATATCGTGAGTTTCGAATGAAGGTTCTGAATGTCGTATTACTTTTATTTGCATAAATTAATGCTAAGTTGTTAAAGACCATGTAATGATAGTATGTTCATCATATGGAAATGAAACAGGTCCCTTGTGGTGTTGTTTAACCCACAGTGGGGTACTTGGTGGATCCGGTTGAAAGCCCGAGGAGAAATAAAATTGGTTAACATTTAATTACGCACCCACTGTGAGTACAGTAGATTTCGCATGTTTATATTTGTTTTATGTAAGCTTTGCCTGCTGAGACCTGTTGTTTCATTGATTGTTTGGAATTCTACTAACTTGCGTAGATTTAGATGCACATTCTTACTTGTTGCATGTCCTTTCGGTTGTTGTGCATCTAGTGATGGACCGGTGGGTCGCATCGATTACTCTGATGTTACTGTGCTATATGACCTGGAGCTGATCCCTCCTAGGCCCGGTAGGCAGTATGTCATCCCCGATCGTACGTTTGTCTCAGATGGTATGTTTAAATGCCGAGCTGTGGGGCTCGAAGGGGCTGCGGCTCTGGTCCGTACTTTGTGTACGAAGAGGATATCCGATGTTGGTCATCTGTGTTATCCTTGGGCTTCATAAAAATTTATAAAATGCGCAATCTATGTATTCACTAAGCATTCGCTTACGTTTTAGTTGTTGTATTTTTTTTTACAGGCAAAGGAAAATCTACTGCTGGACCTTCTAGTTAGGTCGTTTGGAAGATTTGGGAGACTCGGCACTATTTAATCGGTAATTGCGATTTGTAATATATTCTGGATGATTGTAATAAATGTATGGGTGTGTAGACTTAGACTTGGTACCTTATAGCACCGTAGGGTGTTTAACACTTGTTGCACTACTTTAATTATGTTTTTAATGCTTCCGCACTTAATTTAGGTTATCAGATCATTATGTTAATGTATGTTGGTGATTAATCCTGGGTGTATTGTAATTGGTGGTTGTTGTGGCAAGGGTGTCACACGAGATGGTATCAGAGCAGTTGTTTGAGATTCAAGTGTCCGTGAGGTCTTGATCTCAAACATTAGGTGATGATATGTAGTGATGCTAAGTAATGATCTGAACTAAGATAGGTTATGATCTAGTAATTATAAGAGATTGACTATCATACGGGACACAAAAGTGGTGTCTTTAAATTAATGACATGTTACTAAACAAGTTATATGTTTATAATTTCAGAACATGTCTGGAGGAGGAATGACACCTGAAGAAGCCAGAGAGATGATGCTAGCTATGATGGCTGAGCAGAATCGAACGATTCAAGATCAGTTTCGGGCTCGAGATGAGGCCGAAGCTAAACGAAGAGAAGATAAGAGGAAGAATAAGGAAAGAGAGAAAAGCAATGACGAACAAGATGACAATACTGGGTCATCTAATAAGCCCAGGGGCTGTCGGTTTAAGGATTTTAAGGGAAATGGAGCAGTCGAGTTTAATGGACTCGGTGATGCTGTTGCTGCTCTGGAATGGATAACAACCACAGAACGGACATTCCGAATCAGTGATTGTGCTGAGAAAGACATGGTCCGGTTCGCTACTGCTATGTTCACCAAAGACGCAGTAATGTGGAGGAATTCAATGGTGAATGCCTTAACAATGGAGAAGGTTTTTAGAATGACATGGGCTGAGTTTACTGAAATTTTCACTCAGCAATACTGCCCGGCCGATGAGCCGAAGACTAGAAGCTAAGTTCATGACACTAATTCAGGGGACTAAGTCTGTGTCCCAATATGCGGTAGAGTTCACAAGGCTAAGTTTATTTGCGCCTCATCAGGTTGATACAGAAGAAAGAAAAGTTACTCGATTTGAGGTTGGTCTTGATTTGGAAATCCGAAGGGTGATGAGCAACGTACGTTACCCCACGTTTGCTAGTCTGCTGGAAGCTGCCAGAAATGTAGAACAGATCCTGATTATGTCAGGATATGTGATGGGGTCTGCTGATGCTGCTTCAACTAACCCAACTCAACCTTCACCGCCGAAACGTCAACGTGAAGGAGGCTACTCTGGTTCTGCACGATCATCACAGTACTCGCCACAACAGTCTTATCGTCGGCAGTCTAGTTCTCCTGGTCATGCTCGTGCATGTTTCTGCTGTGGAGAATTGGGCCACTACCAAAGTGAATGCCCACGAACATCGGATGCCTGTCATAAGTGTGGTGTATGGGGACACTACAGTAAGAATTGCAGAAGGAACGATCCAGCTGCTGCTGCTCCATCGTCGACTCGATCATTTGGAGGATCAAGTGGTGGTTTAGTCAACCGCCGGAACCAGCCAAAAAGGGGACAGACTAGTGCGTTTCAGATTACTGCGGAGGAAGCTAGGGAAAACCCGGAGGTGGATGCGGGTACGTTTATAAGTTAAATTTATGCTTGCAAAAAAAAAAATGATGTTTAATTCTGATATCAACAGGCCTTTTGTGTCTACTGTTTTGAGCAAACGACCAGTCATGATGCTGTTTAAGTTACTTGCTAGATTTGACATAGAAGTTACTAGTAACACTTTAGCCGAGTTAGATTACCTATATCGTAGATGCACCTTAGAAAATTAAAGATGTAGTTTTCAAATTTGGATCTTACTCCGATAGCATTTAGTGAATGTAACGTGATAAATATAGAAGATGTCGACGTTATAAATAAGAATGACAAATGTCAAGAAGGACTGATATTCGCTATAAAGGTGGAAAAATGAGTCATTTTAGAAGAGTACTTTAATATTCTATATGTAACTTCATCAAAGTTTTATGATTCCGAAGATAGCATGAATTTAAGTATTAGGAAAAGTTGTTACTGATATAGGTAAGATGATGATTGTGGAAAAAGAATACTCTAGTATCTGAGTAGGCATTAGATGAAAAGCCAAAATGGATTTTGAAGCTTTGAATTGGAAAAGATGTTTAAAATATCGTGAGAATTTTTATGTAATTGGAATCAAGGAAATTGTTTCAATATCAATATATATATATATATATATATATATATATATATATATATATATATATATATATATATATATATATATATATATATATATATATATATATATATACACGAACATTATATGAGGAAACCAAAAATAGAAATTTGAGAGAAACTGTACGAGGGTATGATAATGGTGTTCATACTGTATGAGATTTAGAATCTACAATGTGAGGTATAAGTAAGATATGTACGTGAGTTGTAATCAATTAAAAAGGAAATATAATGCTACTTGAGGATAGTATACTTATTGATATGGTAATTGATCAATAAGAAAGTCAGAGAGACTTTGGACAGTAATGAAATTTGCTTATACCGCAAAGAAAGGTTTAATACTACGATTCGGAATCTAAGGGAGATTCGGAGGTGGTCATAAGTTTTGTTTAAATTCTGGTGCCGATTAATTAAGTCGTAACTACTGCATTTGTGCAATCAATGTTAGTCTTTTGGTCTAAGTTGACAGTTGTTATTAATGTTGAAATTTCTTAACAACACATTAGTTAGCATAGATCATGTGTATCATGATTGTACTTTAGTGATTGAGGAGGAAGAACTCAATCCTGACTTGATTTCAATAGAGATCAGTGATTTGATACGATAATTAGAAAGAACTTATTTAATATATGTGACAAGACACATGTAGTTTGCAATGAAGGAATAATAAAGATAACTACGTCGAAGGGAGGTGAGCGAATTGTATATATGAGTATTGGAGAAGTGGGGATCAATGTCTAAAGTTGATTGTTAGGTCCCGAAAGCTGATTGCTTAGGGCTGTGAGTTTTGTTTGGTATATGTTATTGATACCAAGACTTTTCTGGTGTGTCACTTGAATGACAAGTGAAATTTTGTGTTGACTTGATTCCTAGAGCTCCTCCAATAGATTGTTGTTCGTATCGCTATGCATCTACTGAAAGGTAAGAGATGATGAAACAACTTTAGGAGTTATCAGATAAGGGCTTCGTTAGATTGAGTTCTATGCCATGGGGAGCCTGATATTGTTTATAAAACAGAGGATGTCATAATGAGAATGTGTATAGATTAACATGATTTGAACAAATTGACTATAACAAGTAAGTATTCGCTGCCAGGAATTGATGATTATTGATCAGTTGCAAGGGGTTGGTTATTATGCAAAGATTGATTTATGTTCAGGATATCACTAGTTGAAAGATTTGTAAGGAGAAAATACTGAAAATGGATTTCAGGGATAGTTACGAGTATTTTGTTATGCCATTTGGGATAGCCAACACCCCAACTAATTCATGGACATTATGAATAAAGATTTGTATATCAATGTTGGGGGAAAATCTGTAATCGTAATTATCGATGATATGCTGGTATAAGTTTATAGTTGAATATGTCTTATTAGAGGAGTTGTTTCATGTTCAACTTTTGGTTTGCTTTACAAGTAGGATTATGCACCCATATAGCTATGAGTACAACTTACCTACCTCGACAAATGGTCAAAATGAATGAACTATTTTCATATTTGAATACATGATGAGATCATGTATTTTGGATTTAAGTATCAACAAAAAGGAACAAGTTAGCACTATAGTGTATTGGTTTATTGAGAATAACAGAAAAGCTAGGAATCTGTTATCTCCTTTGGAATTATCTAAGGAAATATCGAAATAGCACTTGGTGTTTTATGTGGAAAGTTTTATGTAATCTTCACAACTGGTAACGAAGATTAGGCTAATTATACTGAATTAGAAATCATGAAGGGTTAGTATATGTTGAAAAATCGGAATATATTATGAATAAGGTAGTAATGAAGAATAAGAAACAAAGAGATAGAAATGGTGCTTGTATGTTGGAAGCATCATAGAGGAGCAAATCATACATGGGAAACTAAGTCAAAAATGTTAAGAAAGTATCCGAAACTGATTGAATCCGAGTAACTTCGAGGACGAAGTTGAGCGTGGTGGAGCCCATGCTGTAACATCCTCGGATTTATTTTAATGTATTTTGGTTAATTAAGTGGAAAATATATATTTAAGTTAAAATTAAGCAATTATTATGTATTTGGGTTATTTAGAAGTTTGTTGCTATTTTTAAGAAAATTGAACTCAGAATCATTGTTATGGAATATTAAGGAATTAAAAAGTTATTTATGATAATTCTAAGATTAAATCAGTATTTTATGGAACCGGTTAGGTTGAGGGGTGAAATGTGCAAAAATGATAAAAGTTGAATAAAAAGGGCAAAAGGCTTCATTTTCACCATTTCACTCTCTCTCTCTAGAAATTTCCTCTCAACTTCTCTCTAAGATATCTCACAAACCGACCGTCCGATTTTCGAGATTTATACGTCAACGAAAAGATCTCGAGGAGTACAACAACAATCTGCAAACGGATTTCTGATTTCGTACGAATTGAGGTAAGAATCGACTCTTTTAAGTTTATAGTTTCGGTTTTGAAGAAAATAGAATTTCGAATCTGTTGTTTTGTGTGAATTAGAGCTTGTTTTGCTTGAAATATTGCAAGAATATGATAGTATATGCATAATAGAATCGAATCTAGGCTTGATACTTGATATATGCATGATTTTTGACTTAGAAATGAAAGATTTAAGCTGAAATGATGAACAAACTCGAATATGTCAAGAACAGAGTCGAAATGCATGAACAAACTCGAAATTTGTGCTAGATTCGAGTATATACTCGAGTTTAACCATCAGATTCGAGCAAGGGTTCGAATCTATCATTATAGGCTCGAATTTAGCCCCTAGATTCGAATGGGGTTCGAGTTTAGCCTCTAAAGTCGAAATGGTTCGAATTTAACAGGAACTCGGCGAGTACTAGCCAATTTTGGGCAGATTCGAATGGGTTTTAAAGGAATCGAATCTATGGAATAATAATTACACTTTTGGGATATTTTTGGTAGTATATTAAGGTATATAATGAAAGGTTAATTGGAAACAATAACATACCAATTGATGGTTTATATCGTGAGTTTCGAATGAAGGTTCTGAATGTCGTATTACTTTTATTTGCATAAATTAATGCTAAGTTGTTAAAGACCATGTAATGATAGTATGTTCATCATATGGAAATGAAACAGGTCCCTTGTGGTGTTGTTTAACCCACAGTGGGGTACTTGGTGGATCCGGTTGAAAGCCCGAGGAGAAATAAAATTGGTTAACATTTAATTACGCACCCACTGTGAGTACAGTAGATTTCACATGTTTATATTTGTTTTATGTAAGCTTTGCCTGCTGAGACCTGTTGTTTCATTGATTGTTTGGAATTCTACTAACTTGCGTAGATTTAGATGCACATTCTTACTTGTTGCATGTCCTTTCGGTTGTTGTGCATCTAGTGATGGACCGGTGGGTCGCATCGATTACTCTGATGTTACTGTGCTATATGACCTGGAGCTGATCCCTCCTAGGCCCGGTAGGCAGTATGTCATCCCCGATCGTACGTTTGTCTCAGATGGTATGTTTAAATGCCGAGCTGTGAGCTCGAAGGGGCTGCGGCTCTGGTCCGTACTTTGTGTACGAAGAGGATATCCGATGTTGGTCATCTGTGTTATCCTTGGGCTTCATAAAAATTTATAAAATGCGCAATCTATGTATTCACTAAGCATTCGCTTACGTTTTAGTTGTTGTATTTTTTTTTACAGGCAAAGGAAAATCTACTGCTGGACCTTCTAGTTAGGTCGTTTGGAAGATTTGGGAGACTCGGCACTATTTAATCGGTAATTGCGATTTGTAATATATTCTGGATGATTGTAATAAATGTATGGGTGTGTAGACTTAGACTTGGTACCTTATAGCACCGTAGGGTGTTTAACAGTTGTTGCACTACTTTAATTATGTTTTTAATGCTTCCGCACTTAATTTAGGTTATCAGATCATTATGTTAATGTATGTTGGTGATTAATCCTGGGTGTATTGTAATTGGTGGTTGTTGTGGCAAGGGAGTCACATAGGGGTCGAGGTGCGGTGCCTCTGCTCGAGGGAGAGCAGAGTTCTGGGGCTGATGCTTCTTCTAGCCAGCTGTCTCGAGGGTCCTTTAAGGACTTTATGACGGGTCGCCCATCTGAGTTCTTCGGTGGAGTTGGTGCCTCGAAGGCACTGGATTGGTTGAGAGACGTTGAGGCTGCGTTTCGTATAGCCCATGTGGATCGAGCGGGTAGAGTGAGTTATGCCTCCTACCTTCTGAAGGGAGGAGCATTGAGATGGTGGAGTTCGGTTGTCAGTGCTAAGGGGGTTGATGAGGCCTATTTGATGTCCTGGGAGGAGCTAAGAACAGAGTTCGAGCTGCAGTATTGTCCGGTGGACACGAGGAGAGAGTTGGAGCGGGAGTTTATCCATCTGCAGCGGGGATCTAGATCTGTTCAGGAGTATATTGACATCTTTAATGACAGAGCCCAGTTTGTGCCAAATCAGGTAGCCACAGAGGACCGAAAGGTCAATATGTTTATCGAGGGATTGAGGCCGGATATCCGAGAGTTTGTGGGGATGTTGCATGACCCCACATTCGCCTCAGCCATAGAGTATGCCCGTCGTCGAGAGCAGGAGGTTGAGAGGCAGAGGGAGCAGTCGGCTCCTCAGAGACAGCGCATTGAGCCATCGGGCCAGGGTCAGAGTTCGGGGACTTCGAGATTTTATAGAGAGAGTCGCCAGGGTGGGTATTCTGAGCAGCAGCGACAGAGTTCGGGGGCCCATCGAGAACAGCGATAGGATGATAGGCAGTTGGGAGTTGGTCAGAGTCAGGGACAGGGTCGGGGTGGTCAGAGACAGCAGGGTCAGAGCCAGAGGCAGAGTCAGGGGAGTGTTGGGAGGGGATCTCCGGATTCTGGCAGTAGAGTTGAGAGTTCGGCATCAGTTGAGAGAGATTGCCAGCGGTGCCATCACCGCCATGCAGGGTCATGTGCCAGGGAGCATCTCCGTTGCTTTCGTTGTGGCCAGTTTGGTCACACGGCCGTTGCGTGTAATTCTCAGGAGTCTCTTTGCTTCCGGTGCGGGAAGCTGGGTCACATGTCTCGGGATTGTCTGAACCCGAGCGCTGGGTTTCCGGAATCGAGCTCAGGTAGAGCTGGGACTTCGGGGTCATCGTCAGCACCTCGGGGAGGTGGAGCACTGAGGGCTCGCGGCGGAGCTTTTCAGGCTACTGCGAAGGAGGCGCGCGAGTCGCCTGATGTTGTATCTGGTATGTTAATCGTTAATGGACTGCGTGCCTTTATTTTATTTGATTCAGGATCTGATCGTTCGTATGTATCTGCCTCCTTCTGTGATTATTTTTCTATGCCTTCATATGAGTTATCTGTGCCTATTATTGTTGAGCGTGTTGATGGTAGTACTGTGTTAGTGAGCCGTATTTATAGAGATTGTGCGTTAGAGATAGACGGTCACCGATTTTCCATAGACTTGATGCCGATGGAGATTAGCAGTTTCGATGCCATTGCTGGCATGGATTGGCTGACAGCGCGTCAGGCGGATATCTTCTGTTCTAAGAAGATGATTCGTATCCCCGTTTCCGAGTCAGAGTCAGCGGTGGTGTATGGTGAGAGGCGCAGAGGAGAGATGAGTATAGTGTCGATGGCGCAGGCGCAGAAGTATGTGGCAAACGGGTGTGCCACTTACTTAGCTTATGTGGTAGACGCGAAGAAAGAGAAGAGGGAGGTTAGTGATGTGCCAGTGGTTAGAGATTTCCCTGATGTATTTCCAGATGAGTTGACGGGTTTGCCGCCGGACTGGCAGGTTGAGTTCAGGATCAACCTAGTTCCCGGGGCCGTTCCTATTGCGCGTACGCCGTATCGGTTAGCTCTTACCAAGATGCGCGAGATGATGATGCAGCTTCAGGATCTTTGAGATCGCGGGTTTATTCGCCCCAGTTCTTCTCCGTGGGGAGCCCCCCGTGCCATTCGTGAAGAAGAAAGATGGGACAATCCGTATGTGTATAGGTTATCGAGAGCTTAATAGGGTAACGGTGATGAACCGCTATCCCTTACCGAGTATCGATGATCTCTTTGATCAGCTTCAGGGGGCGAGTTTCTTTTCGAAGATTGATTTGCGTTCCGGGTATCATCAGTTGCGGGTCAGAGTTGAGGACGTGCCTAAGACTGCGTTCAGGACCAGATATGGTCATTATGAGTTTTTAGTCATGCCGTTTAGGCTGACTAATAACCCAACAGCGTTTATGGACCTGATAAATAGGGTTTGCAGGCCGATGCTCGATCGATTCGTGATTGTGTTCATTGATGATATTCTAATCTACTCGAGGAGTAGCGAGGAGCATGGCCAGCATTTGAGAGAGGTTTTGAGTACCTTGCAGCGAGAAAGGCTATATGCCAAGTTTTCGAAGTGCGAGTTTTGGCTTCGAGAGGTGCAGATCTTAGGGCACGTAGTGACGAGCGAGGGCGTTTTGGTGGATCCTGCGAAGATCGAGGCGATTATGAGTTGGTGCCAGCCCACATCAGTATTTGAGGTTCGTAGCTTCTTGGGTTTGGCCGGGTATTATCGGCGGTTTATAGAGAATTTCTCGCAGATCGCAGTGCCTTTGACGATGTTGACCAGACAGTCAGTGCCATTTGTGTGGACCGAGGAGTAGGTTACTGCTTTCCCATAGTTGAAGAATCGGTTGTGTAGGGCCCCGATTCTAGCGTTGCCAGAGGGTTCCAAGGTTTTGCTGTGTATTGGGATGCTTCCTTCATTGGACTGAGGTGTGTACTGATGCAGAGAGGTAAGGTGATTGCTTATGCCTCGAGACAGCTTAGGAGTTATGAGTTGAGCCGGCCAGTGCGTGATTTAGAGTTGGACGCCATAGTCTTTGCTTTAATGTTATGGCCGCATTATCTTTATTGGACGAGATTTACAGTTTATACCGACCATAAGAGTTTGCAGTATCTGTTCAGCCAGAAGGAGCTGAACATGAGGCAGAGACGCAGCATGGAGCTCCTGAA
Source organism: Centrapalus pauciflorus (assembly GCA_020465985.1). Lineage (NCBI taxonomy): Eukaryota > Viridiplantae > Streptophyta > Magnoliopsida > Asterales > Asteraceae > Centrapalus > Centrapalus pauciflorus. The sequence goes on along the minus strand of JAANYP010001611.1, from coordinate 68,740 downwards.
GGATTATGATTGTGATATCCAGTACCACCCGGGGAAGGCTAACGTGGTGGCAGACGCTTTGAGCAGGAGATCTTATGAGCAGACGGTTACATCCAGAGCTTCTCGACTAGAGGTCACGTCGACCTTGATTGATAGTCTGCGGTTAGCTCAGGAGTAGGGGCTGAGGGGTGAAAATGTGCAGAGAGAGAGGTTAGCTGGTCAGTTAGAGTTATTGAGCAGAGACGACAGGGGTCTGATGACTCTTCGCGGTTGAGTGTGGGTCCCCAGAGTAGGCGGGCTGAGACAACTGATTCTAGATGATTCCCATAAGTCTAGATTGTCGATCCACCTGGGCAGCACGAAGATGTACCGAGATCTGCGAGTTCATTATTGGTGGCCAAGGATGAAGAGGGATGTAGGGAAGTATGTAGAGGCGTGTATGACGTGTCTAAGGGTTAAGAGTGAACATCAGAAGCAGCATGGCAGACTTCAGCCGCTAAAGATTCCAGAGTGGAAGTGGTATGATATCACCATGGACTTCATAGTGAGGCTCCCGCGGACTGTTCATGGGAATGATATGATTTGGGTTATTGTTGATCGACTTACGAAGAGCGCCCACTTTTTGGCCGTTCGTGGGACCATTTCGATGGATCAGTTGGCGCGCCTCTACATCAGTGAGATTGTTGCGAGGCATGGGGTTTCGAGATCTATCACGTCTGACCGGGATAGCCGGTTTGTGTCACGATTCTGGCAGAACCTTCAGAGAGAGTTGGGCAACCGAGTGCAGCTGAGTACAGCCTATCATCCGCAGACAGGGGGTCAAACAGAGTGGACTAATCAGACTCTAGAGGATATGTTGCGAGCCTGTGTTATTGATTTTGGGGGTAGCTGGGATTTACATTTGCCGCTTGTCGAGTTTGCGTATAATAACAGCTACCATGCATTTATCGGCATGCCTCCGTTTGAGGCTCTCTATGGGCGAAGGTGTTTGACTCCGGTATGTTGGGGAGAGGTTGTGGAGCGTCCTATCAGCGAGCCAGAGGTTCTTCAGGAGACTAGCGACAAGGTCGCTATGATTCAGAAGCGGATTAGGACAGCTCAGAGTCGCTAGAAGAGTTATGCAGATCGTCGGATGTCTGAGTTAGAGTTTCAGGTCGGAGACTCCGTGATGTTGAAAGTCTCACCCTGGAAAGGGATCATTCGATTTCGGAGACGAGGTAAGTTGGGTCCGCGTTATATTGGGCCATTTGAGGTTGTTGAGAGGATTGTGGATCAGGCTTATCGTCTGAATTTGCCTCCAGAGCTGTCGGGAGTTCATAATGCCTTTCATGTTAGCCATCTCCGTAAATGCTTAGCCCGGGATGATGAGCGAGTACCGTTATCAGAGATTGAGATTGATGACAGACTTCAGTATGCTGAGCAGCCTGAGGCAGTGACGGACCGCAAGGTGAAGAGGCTATGTAATAAAGAGGTGGCGTTAGTGTTGGTGCAGTGGAAGCACCATAAGGGTACCAGTGCCACATGGGAGCCAGAGTCACAGATGCGTAGCCGTTATCCTCACCTCTTTGCTTCGAGCTAGATTCTGAGGACAGAATCTTTATAAGGAGGGAGGACTTGTAACATCCCGATTTTGAGATAGGTACGTGGAATTATTTCATTGGATTAATTATTTAATTTGGGACCCGGGGATATAAATTTGTATTTTGGGTATCGAGATCGGGTTTTTGGGGTATCGGACCGAGTTAAACTCAAAACATATATATACGTTGAGCCTTTTATGTGTAACTTCATTATTTTCACTCCCCAAATCAGTAACAAAGGTGTATATGTGTGTGTACTCGTGGATTTCAGCAGCCAACCAGAGATTCGAGCTTAAATTTCGTGATTAAAGCTTCCGATTTCATCATCTTCTCTACCTTTGAGTTTAGGTAAGATTTGGGCTTGAATTCGTGATTTAGTTGTTGTTAGCAGCATATAATTGAAGGAATTGTGTTTAATATGCTTCTGAGTAAATTCAAGTATATAATCGTGGTTAAAATCGAGCTGGAATGTGTTTGGGGTTTGAATCCCTTGGCTGTGAAAAACAGAGCATGTCTGCTGCTGTTCGTCCGTGAGCGCGACCGCGATGTTCTTGAGCGATCGCAGGTGGTTTAGCCTGAGCGCGGCCGCGACCGAGATGGTCAGCGCGACCGCGATGCGACTGGGGTTTCGGGTCGGATTTTTGGGTTCTGTGAGTCTTGTGTTTGGGTCTTTGCGGTCTCGTGAGTTACTAAGAATAGTGTATAGATTTTTTGGGTTGAGATTATGATATTGTGTTTTCAGGGTCTCGCGTTGAAAGGGTAGGGAAAGGGCACGGAACCGAGACTTAGTTTAGCTAGCTGAGCAGGTGAGTTTGCATGTTTTTATTGAGATACTTGTACGATTCTTTATTAATACTTGCATGATTTTTTATCGAGTTTTTTATGAGATATCATGAGTTTTCTTACGAGTTTTTATTGAGATACGATCATGCTTGTATTACTGAGCTATTGTGAACTTTATTTTAAATATGAGATTTGGGACACTTGGGCTGTTGAGATACTAAATCGTATGGCTGGGCAGGGGTCGGGTTGCTCCCGATTCCCTTTTGAGTCCTGACTACTGCTTTGTGCGATCTAGGGATTTGGGTACGTGGATTCATCCACACGAGTTGAGTACCTATTGAGCTACCTTTTAAGATCTCATATACTTGTTCAGTAGTGAACGCTGAACGTTTTATTATCGAGTTAATTATTTATTGAGCTTTATAATCGTACTCTAACCCTTTCATTCTCACCAGCTTTAGCTGACCTATGTGTGTTGTCGTGTGTATCCCAGGTGATCGGACTGCTAGTAGGCCTGCTGGACCGAAGTAGGTTTACATTATCTGTGATCGAGGAGTTAGCTACCTTCTGTAGAGGTAGTTATATTTTGTGGACTGATATATATACTTCGGATAGGTTGTGTTATATTTAGGGAATTCCGTGACTGTTGTTGTGTAATTGATGTTTTAAAATTATCGGGTTTCCATGTATGTATCTTGGGAATAGTGTAGGGATTGTTATATTATGTCACGGATGATGTGTTATTTACGTGGCATTGTGGATTAGTTCGAGGGTGTTACAGGCCTTGATTCAAACAGCTGTTCAAAATGCTCCATAGTTTCATCAATATATTCTACTTCATGTCTGAGAAACATGAAATCAGGGTGTTGAAGCTCTCCTCTCTCATAGAAGCCTTTAAGCTGTTCCCAGATAGCTGCTCTCCTTCTTGAGGATTGTTTGAAGGAGTTGGAGAGTCTAAAAGCTATGAGCTACTTGAGACCAACCTTATGCAGATTAGAGGCTCTCTAGAAACACATTTTATTTCTTAAGGGATCTACAAAAAGTACCTCAAACTCAGGCCTTTCTATAACTTTATCTTCCTCAGGTTCAACTCCTCTGGGCAGGCTGTGATTCACTACTTCGATCTCAACAGCTAGGATTCCTTGATCAAGCATAATCAGGAGTTCTTCTAGCTCAGTGTCCTTCCTCTTTCTCCTAGCCTTAATATTGGGTTCAACCACTGAGGTACCCTTAATTTGTTCTTCAAAGATCAGGCCCAGGTTCTTAACTCTATCCATCAGCGTTTTGACATATGCCCTGATAGTCTTAGCAGTTTCAGATTTTGACTGACTCAGGGCAACTGCCAATTTAACCCATTCTCTGTACCCTATGCAAGCAACATCAGTGTATTCATATGCTTCCAATTCTTGATCTTCCAATTTAACCCATTCTCTGAATCTTCCACTGCTTCCCTTTCTTTGAGATGGGGACAGCTTTGACAATTGTTTCCTTGGCAAGACTTCTGTTGGCCACATCAAACAATTTCTTCTTTGCCAAGTTGTCAAAGTGTACTTGAGCTCTTGCTGAGGAGGATGCAGGCTTTGACTTGATCACTGAGACCTGTGCACCCTTTTCTTTATATTCTTCTTTTCTCAGTCAATGACTCTTTTGCAGCCTCTAGCAGAATCATTTGAACATCCAAGGAGGGCATTTTAACTTTCCTTGCCTCCTTGACTGCATGGCCTTTGCAGCTTTTGTAGAGGCTTCTTCTTTCTTTTGTCTTTCCAATATCTCAAGCTGCTCTTCTTTGAATTGATAACAGGTGTCCAGTTCAACACCCATTTCGTTGGCTCGTGTTTTGTCGAATTTGATTTGAGCAGCCTTGAGATAGTCTGTCTCCACTGCGGCTTTTCTCTTACCCTTAGCTATTGTGGCTATGACTGCTTCAGTCTCTTCTTCCTCCTCTTCTTTAGTTTGTTCTAAAATCAGATGTCTCCTTCTACTTGGCCTGTCCCCAGGAATAGATTCCTCCCCTTTAGACTGTGCAGGGCTTGGAGATCCCGCCTGAGTAGGCTGAGCAGTTTCAGAAACTTTGGAGACACATGTCACAAGACCTGTTTGGGAAATACCTGCTGCTTGCCCTGTTGAAGCTGATTTCTCCTTAAGGAGATATGAAGATTTCTCCCCCGTTGACTTGGTCTTCGAGGCAGAGATCTTCTCTCGCTTTCAAGGAGATGGAATAGAGCCTTCAACAACAGGTCTGCCTGTAGGAACGAATCTAACAGGCTGAGCAGCAGCAGTTTTGGCAGCAGGCCTGGAACTAACAAGGCTATGCACTAACAAAACGAAATTATCCTTAACCTCTGCAAGTTGGGCGACACTTGTTTGAAGAGAAGTAGAATGAGAAGTAGCAATAGATGACAGTTGAGCAATAACTTGCCTGTCAGAAGCTGTGAACACCAAATTTTGTAGTTGTGCAAGATTCAGTTCAAGGGAATCTAGCATATCATCAATGTTTGAGGACACAGATTTGGAACAGAGGGCCTAGGCTAACTCAAGGTGGACTCTTTATGGTGTGAAGCGTGCTACAAATATACTAAACTTACTCCCAAAATAGGAGAAGTAGCAGGGGTTGCTTCTTTTCAACCGACTCCTGTTGGGAGGGGTTAGAGTGGCTACTTTGGGAGGATGGTTTCTTCCTGGGTAGTGATTTTCTTCTAGAGTATTGGGACATGGAGAGTGATTGAGGATAAGTGGTAGGGATTTGTGTTTGGACTAGTGGTGAGACTGGGTTAGGAACAGAAGGGTCAACCTATTCCATGGTCTCAGGTGCCACAGAGGCACCAGCCACAAAGGCTTCAGGTTAAACTGATGAACCAGTGTGAGTAGTCTGTTTTAGCCTTCTTGCGGACATACTCAACTTCAGTTTCTTTCAAGGCCCTCTTCACCAGTTTAGGCCTTCATTTGGATTTTTCTTTGGGAGCATCAGTTGGATCCACCCTCTGAGTAGAGGTTCCTTCCACCAAACCAAGTAACCTCCTCATTGTAGTGGATAGAGGAGGCTCATTGTTGAGTACTGGAGTGTAAAAGACTCTATTCCCAATAACAGGGAATGTATCAGTAGTTAACAAGGGTTGAGAGTTGTACAGGTGCTCATCACAGACATATTTGAAGATGAGGCTTAAAAAACCTTGGGTATCTTACTACAGCAGGGCGATGTTCTTGCTGCACCAAGTTCCTCAAATTCAAAAATATCCCCCTTACCATGTTCAGACTAGTCCCATCCACAATCTGTAGGACTATAGGAACTCATCCCTGCTAAGCTGGTCAAATGAGCCAACTTTGCAGCTTAAGGACATCACCACAGAGGCAAATAGAAAAATGTACGTTGGAGAGAAGTCCCTCCCGACAAAGTAGCACCCACTTTTGGTTCTACTACACCACAGAAGCGTAGCAGGTTGCCTATCTGTTCATCCTAAGGCTGTGGTTTGTCATATGTTTTAGCAACAGGAAGATGATGAACTTTCGAGAGAAGGGCAGTAGTGATCTCAATGGTTTGAGTGCCATTAAGAATGGTTCCCCTAATGGTTCTGGTTGAAGGGTCGTACGAGCAGGTGTACCAAAACTCATAAACCATCTCTGTGTATAGGACACTAGGAGAGGCAGTCAGTGCATAGTGTAGGGGGTGGGCTTGCAGAAACTCCACCATCTGTTCATAACCTTTTCCCACATAGTTTTTGGGAATGGTCAGATTTGCAATGTTGATTGTGCGTTTGAGTGTGAGCATGGTATTGATAGAGGGATGTTTGACTACATCATCACCAACAAACACAGGTAAAAGGGGGTTGTTTTCTTGAGCCATTTAGAGAGTGGTAGCGATGTATGATAGTTGACACTTAGTCGGTTTAGGGTATTGCAGGCAGTTATGGAAGCAGTAGAGAAGAATAAGATGATGAAACAGTGATGAAGGTATTTATAGGATTTGAATGTGACTGAGTAGGAGAGAGAAAGATTTGGGTGGTTGATTTGAAATGTTCTTTAACTGGAAAACAGAAAGGTTTGCCATGTCAGAACGGTTGTCAGACCAGTTGACCTCTTTAACTACTAACACAGGTTAACAAACATTATCCATAGGTAATTAAGTTAAATAAATACGTAATTTAAGTAACTTAAATGTGAAGATAGGTAATTAAAACTGATGTTTTTGAGCTGTTGTTCAAACCTGTGATGAATAGGTTTCATCACAAACTGGTCAATCTTCAAGCTGTTCATGCAACCTGTTCAGCTAGATGAGAATAGGTTTCATTGCAAAACCTTTTCAATCGTTGAACATGCTACAAGGCATTGCCTTGTATGACAGATTAAAAGAGAGAGCAGGTTGGAAATTTGTAGAACAGAACAGGTTTGAGATTAAAACTTATTTTGTCAAGCCTGTTATATGTGTAAGCTGTCCAAATTTTCAGAAACCGGCTAAGTATAGGATAAGTAAAACCTGTCCTGTCCAAGCTGTTCTGCGAAATTTGGACAAACTTGAACAAGTGATCTATAGAACATCAATGCCACTTAGTCGCTTTTATTTAACATCCCAGCTTGCTTACAAGGTAATTAAACCTGTTTTCATCAAGAGGCTTGGTGAAAATGTCTGCAAGCTGTTCTTCTGTGGAAATAAAACTTACCTCCACATTACCTTTCTGGATGCTATCTCTGATGAAGTGATGTCTGACTTCTATATGCTTTGTTCTGGAATGAAAGACGAGATTGTTAGAGATAGCTATGGCACTTGTATTATCACACAGAATAGGAGTTTTCCTATATACTAGTCCATAATCCTCAAACTGATGCAGCGTCCATAAGATCTGTCCACAGCAGCTTCCAGCAGCAATGTACTCAGCTTCAGTAGTTGAAGTAGAAACTGGATTCTGCTTATCTGATCAACTTACCACCAAAGAGTTGACATCCACCTGTTGTGCTTTTCCTGTCTAGCCTAAAGCCTGCAAAATAAGAATCTGAATATCCAATTAGTTCATGGCTGGAGTCTTTGGGATACCAAAGACCCAAACCTGGTGTACCCTTTAGGTATCTAAATATTTTTTTTACAACAGCTAGATGTGATTCCTTAGGATTAGCTTGGAACCTAGCACATAAACAGTTAGCAAACATAATATCTGGTCTACTAGCAGTTAAGTATAGCAAGCTCCCAATCTGCTCATCCATCTTGTTTTTGAAAACCCACTTGGTGCCAATTATAGTTTTACCTTTAGGAACACGGACTAGCTTCCATACTTTGTTTCTCTCGAACTGATTGAGCTCTCCTTGCATGGCAGTGATCTAATTTGCATCTTTAAGGGAATCATCTACTTTCTTTGGCTCCATCAGGGACACAAAGCTAGATAACATACAGAAGTTTCCTAAGGTGTCTCATCTTGTTTGTACCCCTTTGTTGTTGTCACAAATTATTTGATCATTGGGGTGACATCTGATCCACTTAGGATCACGTTTCAATGAAGATTCTCCTGTATCATTTTCATCTTAATATGGTCTTGCAGAACAGCTTTCAAGGTTTTTAGACACAATGATATCTTGAGCCTTTTCACCTGTTGAACATGAATCTCTGTTGAACAACACAACAAGAGAGAATTTAGGGAAATCAGCATTAATTGGTTTGGGACATGGTGCATTGACTATGTCAATACAATTGTTTACACAGGGTGTATCAACATAATCATCACCATGTCGATTGTGGTTAACAGGTTCCACTCTTGGTGAAGTGGAAGCTTTTGAGTCCTTTTCCTCAACATATGGATGTATAAGATCACCGAAGCTGAACTCTCCTGAAACTGATTCAGGAACCACTTTGGTATAGGCATTTCTGAACTCCTCAAAGGTGACATTGATAGTTTCATCTATCACCTTTCTTATGTAGTTTTATACTCTGTAGGCTTTAGAAACAACAGAATATCCAACAAACACACCTTCATCAGCTTTGGGTTCAAAATTTGCCAGTTGATCTCTTTGATTCAGAATAAAGGAGGGTCATCCAAACGCATGGAAATACCTTATATTTGGCCTTCTCCCTTTTATTAACTCATAAGGAGTCTTGTTGAACCTTTCCACCACTAAGGATCTGTTTTGAGTGAAGCAGACAGTGTTAACAGCTTCAGCCCAAAATGATGAAGGCAAACCTGAAAAGTTTTGTTGAACCTATTTCTGAATTCAGCATATACACAGCTTGGTTCTAGCAGCTTCAATGAGAGTTCCATTACTCCTTTCAGCAACTCCTTGACTTGGGACACTGTCAGGTCCAAACAAGTTCATGTGGATTAAAAAGAGAGGAGTATCAATAAAAGAATTTTGCTTGGATTTAAAAACAAGTTTTTCTCTGCTTGCCTTTCTCACAAGCTGTGCAGAGTTTATCCTTAACAAAGGTTATAGAAGGAAAACCTGTTACCAACTCTTTCTTACAGAGTTTGTTGTTATTTTTGAAGTTCAGGTGTGAAAGCCTTTTGTGCCATAACGAGTTTAGATCTGCATTGCTCCTTGAGATAAAACAGCTTTTAGTTGTGGGATCAGCAGATTTCATATCCCCAACATATACACCTTTCTTCCTTTGTGCACACAACACAACCTTGCCTTGGGGATCCAGTATGTATCCTAGGTGCTCATCAAAGTTAACCTTGTAGCCAACATCACACAGTTGACTAATGCTAACAAGACTATGTTTTAGCCCAGACACGTAGGCTACTCTTTTGAATATTGCAGCACCATCTTGAAGGATTCCATATCCTTCTGTGGATCCCTGAACATTATCACCAAAGGTGACTTTTGGCCCTCTTTCAGGCCTGAGATCACTCAGCAAATACTTGCAACCATGTGGCCTGAGCAGCCGTTGTCTAAGTACCAAATTTTGCTTGGTTGTTTAACCTGCAGAGTGTCACAGAAAATATTAGTTTTTAAGTGAACTCATCAAAAGGATGAGTTCTCCTTCTGCAACAACATTTGTTAATGGACCACTTAGATCTACACTAACATTTCCACTTTGGATTGTATCAGCTTGGATACTCTCCTCAATGACCATGTTACTTCTAACACTGATGGTTTTTGAAGTGTTGGAACTAGCAGTGTCAGAAGACCTTATGTCCTCAGTTTCAGGACAGTCTTTGGCCATATGAATCTTCTTCCCACATTTATAGGATTTTCTCTTTTTAGTCTTTTTGGAAGAAGTACTCCGAGAAACACATTCTAGGATATCCTTGTTGGCCTTGTCAGCGGGTTTAGCAAACTTAAAACTGTCTTTAGAAGGACCAACAGTTTGAGTGGAAGGCACAATAGCAACAGCTTTACCTGTGTCCTCTTTCCTCTTTTTAGAAGGCCAGATATCAAATATAGGAAGTTTAATTGGCTTTTGTCCTTCCACAGGTTTGGGAACTTATTTCCAACTTTCTCAGGTTAAGGAATGGCTTTGGCTTTGCCCTTATGATTTAAAAACTTATTTGAAATCACAGCATATTTACTTTCAACATGAGACTTACCCCTGTTGAGAGCAGGCTGCTTGCCTTTTGAAAACTTTTTCTCAAAATGTTCACCATCAAAAGGGTTAACAAGTTTCTTCCCATCAGCTTTAGATCCAGAACCTGTCTTGTTGACAGGTTTAGTGTCCAAAGTTGTAGTTTGAACTTGTTTTCCCTTCTTTTGTTTGTGTGAACCAGCAATGCACTTAGCAGGCTGATTTGATGGAGAACACATTCCATCATCAGTCTTTAAAACTTTTTCACACAAATTGTCAGTGTTTTGAGGACTGACTTGAGACCAACCTTCCATTTACTCTTTGAATAAAAGTACTTGGAAGCTCACCAAGAGCGGATAAGTCTTATCCAGATTATTTATCTCAACAATTAAAGCCGTTGTATCAAGATCCCCTCCAAGATAGGCTTGGATTTGAGAAGGGATCTGTTGACTGATACAATGATTGACTTTCTGTGCAGATTGGCACCAAGAGTCAACAATCTCTTAAAGCTTGGCATGCTTTTAGTCTGTCTCTCTCTAATCTTCTAATAAAATGGTGTCGATGTGTTTTACTTCATCAAGTTCAGTTTCCAACTTATAGAAGCTGTCCAGTTTATTAGTTTTTGTTTCAAGATCAGTTTTTTTAACTTAGAGATCTCAGACATCAAAGCATCATGCTTCTCAATAGCAGCTTTTAAATCAACATGTAAATATTCAAACATTTTAACTTTTTCATTAGAACTGCAATCCATAAAATTTTGTACCTTATACATCATAGTTGAGTTCCAATTCTCCAAGCTGCTGACAGCTTCAGCTTCAGCCAAGTCTTGTTTGAAATTGCTTGTTGAGGGGACATTAGTGTTGGCCGTCAGACAATTGTTATCCTCATCATCAGATGATGAGTCAGATTCCTCCCAGTCACAAGTCTCGGCCATTAGTCCCTTCTGCTTGTTGGAAGCCACTGAGTCTTCCAACTTTCTAAGCTTAGCCATGGCCATTGGGTACTTAACCCTGTAGCCATCATCTTTATTTATCTTGTACGGTTTGGATGAGGATCCAACAACCTTATACACACTGTCAACAGCTATATGGTCTATTTTGCCACATTTAAAGCACTCAGCCTTAGTTTTGTCAAACGCTTTCTTTTCGATGGCACCTGTCTTCTTTTGCAATCATTTCCATATCATCAAATTCAGTAAGATCTTCATAGTCTTCTTCCTCAGACAATTCTTCCATTTCATCACCAGCCTGTTGATCAGCTTGTGTGAAAACATCACACACCTGACCAGCAGGTTGTCTCATGCTGGCCACTAAGGCAGCACCTATTTTGAATATTTCTAAGGCATTTCTTTTTTGTTGCCATGATTGTTCATCATTAAGTAAAGATCCATGCAGATTTACAAGATCCATACCTCTGATGGTGCCTGAGTTTCTGAGGATAGTAGAGAAATAATTCCATTCCTCAGGTAGAATGTCCAAAAATATGTTTACCAGTGTTAAAATGCCTTTTGTGATCCCAATAGCTTTGAGATCGTTGATTAAAGCAATGAACCTGGTATAGGTTTCAATGAGAGACTCCTTTAGCTTTGCAAAGAATAGTTCATACTGTATAACAAGATTGTTGATTCTGTTATCCAGTGTAATAGTGGGACCATCATAGACGGTACACAAAGTATCCCACATCTCCTTTGCAGTCTTCATTTTCTCGACCTGTTTGAACACATCATCAGGCAGAGATAACCAGGTTGTTCCTAGCCTTTGCATCAAGAGCAACAAGCCTATTTTCTTCATCAGACCATTGAGCATTAGCCTTTGCAAAGGTCCTAATTTCAGTAATAGCTCCTTCAGCAAAAGGAGTGATAGTAGTAACGGAGGTTGGCACATAGGGACCTTCCATTACTATCTCTGGTAGTTGTACGTCCAGATTCTCTAAATAGAGGATCATTCTGCACTTCTAGCAAGAGAAGTTCAAATGATTAAACTTGGGAGGTTTTGCCATAGAGCCATTGTCATAGTAAGAGGAAGAGGAAGAGCAGGCAGCACTGTTGTCCATGGTGGGATATAGGGAGATGATAGAGATCTAGAGTTAACTCACACTCTAAATTGCTCTGATACCAATTGTAGGTCCCAAAAGGTTTCCCTAGTATGTTGCTCTAAGGTGTAGAGGAGGCGGGGGTGAATACAACTATTTAAAAATTCAACACACTTTCTCAATATTTGAATGTATTATCTACAAGTGTTAATTACAAAAAAGCCTGAATTACGGAAAGGTTCAAGCTGAGATGACAGAAACAACAGAGACTACTAATCTAAGACTCACTCAGACTAGTTACGGTGAATACACTCACACAAATGAACTCACTGTTTTCAAGACAGACAGATAGCTTGCACACTTATAGTTACAGAACCACTTTGTTTGGTTTAAAAAAAAGACTTACCTTCATTTATAACCAATTTACCACTATTGTTTAAAAACATATTTCCAACCACAACAGCACTATCCCCAGCATGAGTCTTACCCTTGTTGGTTGTATATTGTTTTCTTTTTAAAGACTTATTTTAAAAAAATTAAGCATTGAAAGGTGGTGTAAGTTTCTTGCCATTGGTCTTGGCTACCGAACATGTCTTGCTGACGGGTTTGGCAGCCTTGACTGTATATTTGACACTTTTTCCACCAAGCTGTTCATGTGGAACAAGTGAGCACTCAATAGTGTAGTTTAGTGGGGAACACATCCCGTCATCAAACTCCACAACTTTCACACATGAGTTCTCAGTATTTTGAGGCCTGACAAACCTGTTTGTTGAAATCAATTTTCCATTTAAATTTTGTATAAACGTATTTGGGAATTACTGTGGAAAGATCTGTTTTCAGATTTTTTATCTCAACAATTGAAGCTGTTGTATCAAGATCTCCTCCGAAATATGCTCGAATTTGAGTAGGGATTCGCTCAAAAATACATTGATTTACTCTTTTAGCAGAACGGCACCAAGAGTCAACAATCTTTTGGAGTTTGAGTGCTTTTAGTCTTTTTCTCTTTTCTCTTCTTATAAAATAGTGTTGATGTGTTTTACCTCATCAAGTTCAATTTTCAACTTACGAAACTGTCAAGTTCATTAGATTTAAGTTCAAGATCATTTTTAAAATTTGAAATCTTAATTTTAGAGCATTTAGCTTTTCAACTGCAGCTTTAAGAACCTCAAACAGATAATTAAACATTTTCTCTTTTTCCTCAACATTGTAATGTCTAAAATTATGTACCATATACATCCTTGTAGGATTCTAGTTATCCAAAGAGCTAAGAGTCTCAGCTTCAGCTAGGTCTTGTTTCAAACTTATTGTTGAAGGAACATCATCATTGGCCATATGACAGTTGTTATCTTCCTCATCAGATGATGAGTCAGAGTCTTCCCAATCACATGCTTCAGCCATCAGTCCCTTCTGTCTGTTGGAAGTTACAGAGTCCTCAAACTTCTTCAACTTGGCCACGGCTATAAAATACTTAACCTTATAACCATCATCCTTATTAGTTTTGTAGAGTTTTGATATGGAGCCAACAACTTTAGACACGCAGTCTGCGGCTATGTTACCAATTTTGCCAAATTTAAACCACTCAGCCTTAGATTTTTTAAATGCTTTCTTTCTGATGGCACTTGATTTCCTTTGTACTATCCTTGTTCAAAACTTTTTCTACTTTAATGTAACATCCACGGATTTAATTTGATGTATTTTGGTTAATTAAGTGGAAAACTTATATATATTTAAGTTGAATTTGGGCGATTATTATGTATTTGGATATTTAGCAAGTTTGTTGCTATTTTTAAGAAAATTGAACTCAGAATCAATTTTGTGGAGTATTATGAATTAAAAAGTTATTTATGATAATTCTAAGATTAAATTAGTATTTTATGGAACCGGCTAAGTCGAGTGATGAAATGTGCAAAATGACGAAAGTAGTATATAAAGGGCAATAGGCTTCATTTTTCTATTTTACACTATCTCACTACTTTATCTCTCTAGAAATTTTCTCTCTACATCTCTCTAAGATATATCACAAACCGACCGTCAGATTTTCGAGAATTATACGTCATCGGAAAGGTATCGAGGAGTACAACAGCAATCTACAAACAGATTTCAAATTTCGTGCGAATTTAGGTAAGCATCGACCTTTCTAAGATTATGGTTTCGGTTTTGTAGAAACTAAAATTTCGAATCTATCATTTTATGCAAATTTAAGCTTGTTTTGCTCGAAACATTGCTGGAATGTGATAATATATGCATAGTAGAATCGAATCTAGGTATTATACATGATATATTAGTGATTTTAGCCTTAGAAATGAAGGATTTAAGTTGAAATGATGAACAGACTCGAATATGTCAAGAACAGAGTCGAAATACAAGAACAAACTCGAGTTTGGTGCTAGATTCGAGTGTGTACCGTTAGATTCTAAGGGGAGGGCTTCGAATCTAAGCCTAGACTCGAAGTGGGGTTCGAATCTAACCCTAGATTCGAAGGTGAGTTCGAATCTAACATAGGGGTTCGAATCTGATGCATAAGCTTCGAATCTGATGCTTGATTTCGAATCTAACCCATTAAATTCGAGTTTAATGCCTAAAATTGAGAAATATACTCTCTAAACTTGTATAATTTGAATGAAATTTATAAACAACACATAGAATGGCAAGAATTATTCAAAGGACAAGTTATGAACTTGAGATGGGTTCAACTCAATTGTAATATGGATTTGGACATAGACCGAAAGGGGGAATATATTGCAAAACTTACAAAACATGGTTTTATGGATTTAAATGGTTATTGACACGAGGTATTGTTGTAATTAACTTAACAGGTCCCTTGTGGTGTTGTTTAACCCACAGTGGGGTACTTGGTGGATCCGGTTGAAAGCCCGAAGAGAAATAATATCGGTTAAAAGATAAATTACGCACCCACTGTGAGTACAGTAGATTTCGCATGTTTATATTTGTTTTATGTAAGCTTTTCCTACTGAGACCTGTTGTTTCATTGATTGTTTGGAATTCTACTAACTTGCGTAGATTTAGATGCACATACTTACTTGTTGCATGTCCTTTCGGTTGTTGTGCATCTAGTGATGGACCGGTGGGTCGCATCGATTACTCTGATGTTACTGTGCTATATGACCTGGAGCTGATCCCTCCTAGGCCCGGTAGGCAGTATGTCATCCCCGATCGTACGTTTGTCTCAGATGGTATGTCTAAATGCCGAGCTGTGAGCTCGAAGGGGCTGCGGCTCTGGTCCGTACTTGGTGTACGAAGAGAGTATACGACGTTTCTCGTCGGGATTACTCTTGGGCTTCATAAAGACTTATAAAATGTGCAATCTATGTATTCACTAAGCATCCGCTTATTCCCCAGTTGTTGATTTTTATTTTTCAGGCAAAGGAAAATCTACTGCTGGACCTTCTAGTTAGGTCGTTTGGGGAAGATTTGGGAGACTCGGCACTATTTAATCGGTAATCGTGATTTGGACAATGTTGTATTATATTCTGGATGATTGTAATAAATGTATGGGTGTGTAGTCTTAGACTTGGTACCTTATAGCACCGTAGGGTGTTTAACACTTGTTGCACTACTTTATTTATGTTTTTAAATGCTTCCGCACTTAATTTAGGTTATCAGATCATTATGTTATTGTATGATGGTGATTAATCCTGGGTGTATTGTAATTGGTGGTTGTTGTGGCAAGGGTGTCACATTTAACATTTTGACAAGCATTGCAATCATCTGCTCTTCATTAAGTTCACCAAAATCTTCATTCTTCTCTTCATCCTCAGAAGTGGCCTCCAGGTTCTCATCATCATGAGAATCAGCATGTGTGAACACATCACACACCTAATTCACAGGCTGCCATACATCAACCACTAAGGCTAAACCTCTTATATATTTCCTAAGCATTTCTCTTTAGAAGTCTTGATCGCTCATCATTCAGCAAGGATCTTAAAAATTTTCTAGATCCATGCCTTTGATGGTGCATGAGTTTTTCAGAATAGCTGAAAAATAGATACATTCTTCAAGAAGAATATCAAAGAACTTGTTCACCAATGTTAGATTGTCCTTAGTGATCCCAACAACTTTGAGATCATTTATTAGAGCAGTGAACCTGGTGTAGGTTTTAGTAAGACTCTCCTTTGGCTTGGCAAGGAACAACTCATATTAACTAACAACATTATTGATCCTGTTATCCAATGTGATGGTGGGACCATCATAGACGGTACACAAAGTATCCCACGTTTTTTTAGTTATCTTTAGTTTCTCAACCTGCTTGAACACATCATCAGGCAGAGATATTACAAGATTGTTCCTGGATTTTGCATCAAGAGCAACTAGTCTCTTCTCTTCATCAGACAATTGAGCTTTAGCTTTTTCAATGGTCTTGACTTCAGGAACAACCTGCAGTGGGGTTGATGGTAGAGATAGAGGTAGGAACGTAGGGACCTTCCATCACTATTTCTGGAAGCTGTATATCCAGATTCTGCAGGTAGAGAATCGTCCTGCACTTCCAGCCAGAGAAATTCTGATGATTAAACTTTGGGGTTTTAGCCATTGAACAATTGTCATAGTAAGATGAAGAGTTAGAAGATGAGTTGTCCATAATGGGAAAGTGGGAAGGAATGTGAGAGATCTAGAGTTAACACACACTCTAACACCGCTCTCATACCAGTTGTAGGTCCCAAAAGGTTTCCCTAGTATGTCTAGATTAACTGTAGAGGGGGCTGAATATAATTTCTCGTTTATCATACAGATTTTTCTCATTGCTTGTAGGTATATATTAACAATTGCTAAGATTACAAATAGGTTTGGATTGCGGAAAAATCTAAACAGAGATGACAGATATGAACAATAGATTCTAACTAGTCTAGGACACACTCAAACTAGTTACAATGATATGACTCACTAAGGTTCAATGACTGTTTAAACACTTAGTTACAAGACACATAATTACCAGTGTGGGAGATTGAACAACTTAGACAGACATAGCTATTTCACTCAAGTTGAACTGAACGTGCAAGCATGAAAAACACACCTTCTTTTTGCACATAGGTTCTCTGTTTGTGTATATCTTATGCATTCTCTCTCCTTGGAAGCTTCTCTTTTATATGCTTTCAGACGATCCCAGTGAAGCTTCTTCATTGGTTATAGGGAAAGCGGGAATGTCTTGTAATAAGACAAATTTGTCCTTCTATACTAGAACAAATATGACAAAAGTAGTTTTGTCTTCTTATTGCAGAATCTTTGTCTTTTCCTTTTTATCTCTGTCGTCTTTAGTTTTACCCCAAAGAGGAATGTTAACTAGAGACTTTTATTATTCCTTGTAAATCCATTATGGTATAAGAAATGCTCTGTCACCCATTTCAGATATCGTTTTTGTCTTCATGCTTCAGAGTAGCTTTTGGTAGATATGCTGCAGTTCTGATTTTCCACATTGCCTTGATTCTTTATGCTGATCCCACCATTCAAAACTTTGCATGAAGATATGGAAACATATTCCATGAAATTGTGAAACCTAATAACAAAGAACAGGTCTCGTTCAAAAAAAAACACTTAACTCTGTTAAACTTTCCATCAAATATGGACAGCTTACACATAATTGGTCAAACTTGTCCAATAGATATTGACAACTCTGACAAACTGCCAAGTTATAACTAATGTAATAGTGTATCACAGACTTGGGCTAATTTTCCAACTCACTAATCAGGTTTGATTGAGTCATTAAAAAGTGTTGGTACATCCGGTGTGACGACATCAATCTAGTTTTGTTATTGATATCATGATAGTGTATGATGTTTACATTTGCAAGGTAAGTTCTAGACTATCATAACAAGTTCTAGAACAAGTTCTAGAATATGTTCTAGAATAAGTTCTAGAAATAAGTACTAAAATAAGTTCTAGAAATAAGTTCTACAATAAGTTCTAGAAATAAGTTCTACAATAAGTTCTAGAAATAAGTTCTAGAATAAGTTCAAAGACAAGTTCAAAGTAACAAGTTCAAAGAAACAAGTTCGAAGACAAGTTCATAGGAACAAGTTCAAAGACAAGTTCAAAGGAACAAGTTCATAGACAAGTTCAAAGGAACAAGTTCGAAGACAAGTTCGAGTGGAGTGTCATCTCGAACTTGTCGTCTATATATTGAACTTTTCATTGTGAAATTAGGCATCTTTAACGGCTCAAAGGTTCTGTCGAACTTGATAGCAAAAAGAGCATCCGGGTGAAAGGCTTTTGCAGATTTTCAGAGAGATTAAGCAAAAGGGTGATCTCGAACTTGCTAGGAATCAGAGAGTTTCATTTGGAGAGAATCATCGTGTCAGGACGATCCGTTGTTCGTCTATCACTGTGTTAGTCTCCGTGTTTCGGTGGGCGTGGTCTATCCGTCAAGCCACTAACGAGGATTCCGCACTCGTTGGAAGGTGTCACGTCAAGATAAGATTGGTAGAGAGCAGACCTTACAAGTGGTATCGGAGCCATCAGGGTGTTCGTGGTGTTCTTCGTGTTCACAAGTAACATCTGTGGTTTCTTGGCGTTGTTGGACGGAAAAATCACTTTTTAAATAAGTTTTCGAGTTCTTCAAGCAAGATTACGGGGAAAAGTTCATATTAGTTCATCATTTTGGTTGAAATCATAGTTTTTAATCCCAAAAACTTTGGTTTAATCTGAAAAGTTGAAAAAAATCAAACTTTTGGCCGTTTTTCGAACTTGCGGCGCTCGAAGATAAGGGGATATTAGGGTTTGCTCGAATTTTGTCAGAAATTCGAATTTGTCAGAAAATACGCTTCTTTCGAAATAATTTTAGGGTTATATTCGAATTTGGTCTCATTCGAATTTATCTCAATTCGAATTTACAGATATTCGAACATAATTTCGAATTTAATTTCAAACGAATTTAAAATTCATCAAATTCGAATTTATTCAAATTCGAATGGGTTAAGTTGAATAAATTTCAAATTAGATTAAGTAAGTTTTAATTCAAAAAATTTAAGGAAAAATGACAAGTTTACAAAAGTTTATTGAAAAGGACCATGAAGTCGGTAAGGCGAATTCACCACCCAAGCTGATGAAGTTGGAAGACTATTATTGTTGGAAGGATAGGTTCGCCGACTTTGCTCGATTCAACGATATGAGGATGTGGATATGTATAGACGAAGGATATATCCCACCTACAATAGAAGTTGAAGGCCGTCAAAGAGTCTTATCGATTATTCGAATGACATTACCTCAGGAGATCCTGCACACATTCAGAAATCAACGAACAGCGAAAGAGTTGTGGGATGGACTCGAGAAAAGGTGTGAGGGAAATCCGAGGGTTCGGAAAGGTAGAACGGAGATGCTCAAGCAGCAGTTCGCTATTTTCAAAGCTTTGAAAAACGAAAAGCTGGATGAGACCATTACCAGTTTCCATCACTTGTTGACAGAGTTAGACAATCACGATGTCGAGTATCGTGAATTAGAGAAGGTTGAGAAACTTCTAGATGCTTTACTAGCAAAATGGGAGATGTACATAGCGCTGATAAAGCATGACGAAGGGAAATTTGAAACTCTAACTCTTGAAGGAGTCATAGGAACGCTGAGGGCTTATAACTTTCAGTTGCTCAAGAAGGAACGGGAATATGACCAAGTAAAAGATCCAGACATGTATTTTGGGAAGTCTAAACCTTCAGTCGCGAGTGAACTACAAACAGCCACAACATTTTATTCTGGAGAACAAGAAGGCATATCAAGAGAAGCAGTAGAATCTTATGATAGGGCCTTTCTGGGTTCTTCAAATCCAGATGATCAGCCACAGGCATCTACTTCAGGATCATCCTCTCAGGGATACACAAAAATGCCAATGTGTGCTAAAACTGCAGAGGAACAACTGAAGGGAAAATAATTGATCTAGCTCTATGGAAAGAAGATTATGATCAGGTGGATCCGGATGACTTCGAACAAATGGACCTACAATGGCAATTGCCTATGGTCACACAGAGATTGAAGAGGTTCATCAAAAGAACGGGAAGAAATCTAAGTGTGAACAATGTAGGATTCGATAAGTCAAAAGTTAGGTGTTATAATTTTCAGGGGTTGGGACACTTTGCGAGAGAGTGTCAAAGACCTAAGATGGATAATCATCAGAATTCAGGACGTCAGTATTCAACCAATTCAAGGAATCAGAGATCAGGGAATCAGGGTTCAGTAGCTGGTTTACTTACTAATGTGGAGTCTAACAAATAGTTGGATGGCACATATGATTGGAATACACATCCAGAGACGAATACTATGGCTTTCATGGCCGAAGTGACAGAAACAGATATGGGAGCAGAAGAGGAAAAGAAAGAGGATACGCAGCAGTCTGATTTAGATCCTTTGGTGCTAGAAGTTACTGAGGAGCTAACTATTTTGGAGTTTGTAGCTCAGATGGCCAACATCAAATCTGATCGGCAAAAGGTAATTCTAAACTTTTCTACTTTTAATGATTTATGTCTATGATGTACTACTTTGAATGATAAATTGAATTTAGTGCTAGAAACACATTCATCTATGACTGCTCAAATTCAATCCTTAAAATCAGATAATGCTAATTTGTTAGACATTAAGGAAGATCTTTAGGCCAAACTGAGAAATGATGCTAAAGATTTAATAGTTCTGAATGACAAATTAATTGAACAAAGTGTCAGGAGTGAACTAATTTATGAGCATGTAGAGTCACTGACCAAAGACATCTCTCTTAGATATATGGAATTAGCTGAGTCTATGGCTAAGGTTGCTGAGGCAAATAGCAACCACGTACCTACTCCTCAGGATGAGACCAACGATATGGTTTAATTAGAGGTAGTCAAGGTAACTGAGTGTTTTAAAGTATCTTCAACTACTCCTCAGGTTAGGCAAATGGTACATTCTGTCCAGTCTAGCTGTAAGTAATAATAACAAAGGGGAGTTAAACCAAGCTATTGATACAAACAATCAGGGCATTAGTAAAACACCTAGGTCAAAGAGTGCCTATAAGAAATCTATTGAGAAGATGTTTTGCTTTAAGTGTCATGAGAAAGGACATATTGCTTTAGGTTGTCCCTACAAAAAGTCAGAGTCTTCACTAAACATAGGGAAACATGTGCAGCAAACCTTAAAAACAATGCCTAGTGATACGAGCTGGAGTAGTTCTCAAATTTCTGAGAAGAACTCAATTGTGATGTCACGTCTAGGTAGTCGACAACCACCAGTGTCTCTTAGACAAAATGACGGACTTAGGAATAATTCACCGAATAGATCCCCTAGTCAATCAATGTCTGACCCCCAATCCAACGTTAGGAATAATACATCTAAGAGGAGTCACACTCTAATTAGGTCTAATTCTCCTAATAGACATAAGACACCAGGTAGAGCCTAGAATTATCAAACTAAGATGTACTATAACAGAAATTATTCAAGGGCTGAACCGCAAAGACCAACCCAAAGGTCGAGAATGGATGTTAATCACTCAACTCCACAACAGGTTCTCAATCAAAAACCCAAGTCACCTGAAAGGAGAGATGGGTATTTGAAAGGGTTCAAGTTTGTGGATGAGGATGGTATTACCAAGTCAGTCATGACTTGGGTTCCCCGTGATAACTAACTTTTCTTGTTTAGTCTGCAGGAGTTAAGTACAGGTCCTAATAACCAATGGTGTATGGATAGTGGTTGCTCTCGACACAGGACAGGGGTACAAAGGACGAAACAACAGGCTTGTTGATTGGGTCCTTAGACCAAGTGGAGAAGTCTTACGGGAGAAGGGTAAAATGAGGTAATTGAGATAACAATGTTGATTTATTCATTAATGCTTTTGATAAGTCACGCTTTTAGTTGTTAGTTCAACTGAATGGTATGCGTAATCCAGAGTAACTTGACCTTAGCATATTTTCTTTCATTTTATAGTAAGTTAATTGTTAAGTAGACTTTATTTCTCTTATAGTAAGTTTAGTAGGTTACGTTATTAGCTTATTCTTATCTATGAAAAACAAAAGAAAAAAGAGAGAAAACCATAAAAAGCTCAAAAAAAGAGAATATTAGAAAATAGAGTTAAGTCTTAGATACATAGGTTCAAAGTGACAAAAATTAGAACAGTCAATACAATCTCTAAGTGTTAAGCTTTCACACATAATGCTCCTTAAACTCTAAGTGATGTACATTTTCTTGATTGATGTGTTGGTAGGCATAATACACAAAGGGAATCTCAAAAGCTAATAATTTGTTCAAGAAAAAGTCATATGTGTAACTAACTTAGATGTATGACCAAACGGTCTTAATTTTTATGTTAGAGACATACTGACAATGATTCTAAATGAGGTATGCAAATTTTCTGGGGGATGTATAGCAACATCAGATACATCTTAAAGAAAAGAAAAGAAAAGAAAAATTTTGATAGTAAGGAGCGAGTTAAAACAAGTCATTTTGTTGTACATAAGTACAGACCTGTTACCTCTGGTTTGACTCGAGTTAGCAAGATAAGTCACTTTCTTGTACGTCGGTATAGACCTGTCACCACTGTCTTGCTAGCTTTAAATAAACCTTAAGACAAAATAAGACACTCTAGTGTATGTAAATACAGGAACTGTGTCCGACGTTTGCCTTTTAAAGAAAGTTTGCAATACCGAAAAGTTATAATGATTGTGTGTATGCCTTGATCATAAAAGTATGTCTAAGTATGGGACACATAAGGTAGTTTCCTGATATATAAAAAGGCAAAAGGGATATTCCTAAGTGTAAAATGTTTAAAGGGAAAATCATACCAACAATCGACTTGGAATGTATATCACGACAAACAATCAAAGGAATCAAAAATTCCTAAGTGTGAAAGTGTAATACTGAAAGTGTGTATTGACACCACTATCTGATTGAACCTTTCTTTGACTTTCTCACAAAAATATGCTGATAGTATAGGTCACAAATTTTAAAAGTAGTTTAGAGTAGCTTAATTTTGTTCAATATTTTATTTTATTTTATTTTATTCTATTTTAAGTAGGATAAAGGTCAAAGTTACTAGGATGCATTTTTGGTTGAATAAACAAATATTGCGTGAAAATCTGTTGCTTAGTGTGAATGTTTCTTCAAAGTCTGTAAAATTCCGTTACACGAAAAAGTTGAAAACTTGAATTTTATTCAAGTATTTTCAAAATTTACACTCAAGTGTTTGTGATTGTTTATCGAAGATAACGACTGTTTTTCTCGAACTTCATTCTAGTGTTTGGTTTACGTTGTAAACCATCAAAGAATGTAAGTAAGGAGAGTTTCATTGCATTTTTATCATTGAATAATGGTTTTAATGTCCTACTAACATATTATGACTTGTTTCATGTGTTGATTAAGTGTATAGAGTGTTAGAATTGGAGTTTTTACAGAATTACAGATTCTTCAACTGACAAAGGCGATTCGTGATCTTCAACATCTTAATACCCAGTTGGCTCAGACAGAGAATGATCAACAACAGATTGCAAATCTGGAGACTATACTGGAGGAGTTGTTGAAAGATCTTCCATCTCAGGGGGAGAAATTGTAGACAAGTCAAAGAAGATGGCTTGAACAGTGAGCTGATAGATCTTTCAAGACAACAATTTGCTCAGCTTGCTGATCCTCAGGGGGAGTCGGTGTTCATAGCTGCTGACAAGGGAAAAGATAAGGATTCAGATTCGTCTAAAGTAACTAAAGATAAGGTCTGATCGGAGCATTGTCAGGGTTGGATGAAGATGAAATGAGGCTCGTCTTCGAAGATGACTTAGAACAGGAGGATCTTGAGGATTTAGCATTTATTCCTAAAGATATACCTGATTGGAAGTCACTCGATGAAGGTGGTATGAATGAAGATCAGAATGTGATAGATCTAGAGATGCAGAAATCTGCACTAAATGATGAATCGGATTCTGAAGTGTGAAGTGATTGATTTAGCTTGGAAGGACCTATTAAATCTAGGAAGACGATTCTTATGCTGAGGAGTTTGCAAAAACTATCAGAAGGGAAGGTCGTTTTGGAAGATTTGAAAAGTTAATCTAAGAGTTGGTAGAAGAGGTGTGGTTCAAATAAGAATATATCCTCTGACTGGTAGGAAATGGACAAATTAGTCTACAAACCAGTGAGGACAGTGAATCTCAAGAGGCAGTCATGGATAACAAAGAAGAAAAGGTGATTTCGGTATTTATAGATCAATGAATATGTACTAGAAGCTATCATCAAGGGGGAGTCTGTTGATACAGCCGATGTGTCAATAGCTGTCTAGTTTCGATATTCATAGTCTCTGAATCTGATAGTCTTACGATCAAAGAACAACAACTAGAAGCTATCGTCAAGGGGGAGTCTGTTGGTACATCCGGTCGACGACAGCAATCTAGTTTTGTTATTGATATCATGATTGTGTATGATGTTTACATTTGCATGGTAAGTTCTAGACTATCATAACAAGTTCTAGAATATGTTCTAGAATAAGTTCTAGAAATAAGTTCCACAATAAGTTCTAGAAATAAGTTCTACAATAAGTTCTAGAAATAAGTTCTAGAATAAATTCAAAGACAAGTTCTAGAATATGTTCAAAGACAAGTTCTAGAATAAGTTCAAAGGAACAAGTTCAAAGGAACAAGTTGGAAGACAAGTTCAAAGGAACAAGTTGGAAGACAAGTTCAAAGGAACAAGTTCAAAGACAAGTTCAAAGGAACAAGTTCAAAGACAAGTTCAAAGGAACAAGTTAGAAGACAAGTTCGAGAGGAGCATCTTCTCGAACTTGTTGTCTATATATTGAACTTTTCATTGTGAAATTAGGCATCTTTAACGGCTCAAAGGTTCTGTCGAACTTGAGAGCAAAATGAGCATCCGGGTGAAAGACTTTCGCAGATTTTCAGAGCGATTTAGCAAAAGGGCGATCTCGAACTTGCTAGCAATCAGAGAGTTTCGTCTGGAGAGAATCATCGTGTCGGGACGATCCGTTGTTCGTCTATCACTGTGTTAGACTACATGTTTCGTTGGGCGTGTTCTATCTTCAAGCCACTAATGAGGATTCCGCACTCGTTGGAAGGTGTCATGTCAAGATAAGATTCGTAGAGAGCAGACCTTACAAAAAGCCTTAAAATTACTCCCTAAGTGTATCAAACACGTTTGATTAGATTTCTCCCCATATGATATTGTGCACGTTTGATTGAGGACTTTTTATGCATAACAAATTATGATTGTGAAATTCGTTACCACCTGGGCAAGGCCTATGTGGTAGCTGATGCATTAAGTACGAAGGAGAAGGTGAAACACATGAAAGTGAGAGCAATTGGAATGTTGGTGCAGGAGCATGTTAGAAGTACAGACTGGATGAAATTGCTTCGTGAGGACTATTGTGAAGTAAAGTGCCAACCAATGTAAGTCGGGTTAGTGGCTAACAAGTCAAGTAGAATTCAGAAGATTAAGTCAATACGAGTCCAGGCAACAATGATGCAGGCACAAACAAGTCTGAGGAGAAAGATCTTTGAGGTATAAAAGGATGTAATAAAGACGGAAAGTGTGAAGGCAGAAGGATCGCATATCCTTGAGCAAAATTTGAGTCTAAGCCGGATGGAGAGCTTTATTTAAAAGATGGGTCTAGGTTCCAAGAATTCCCGACTTCATAGAAGTAATTTTATCCGAGGCTCACATATCCAGATATTCCATTCACTTAGGAGATGACAAAATGTACAAAGACCTCATGGAATATTATCGGTGTCCTGGAATGAAGAAAGATGTTGCGCTGTGTGTTGCAAAATGCTTAACTTGCTCAAAGGTGAAGGCTGAGCATCCGAAAACCTCTAGACTATAATAACAACTAGGATTTCCCATACGGAAATGGGAGAGGATTACAATGGATTTTGTGACAAGGTTACCTCAAACAACTAGAGGGCACGATTCAATCTTGGTTATTGTAGATCAATTAACTAAATCTGCCCTTTTCATACATGTTCGCAACGATTACAAGATGAAAAAGCTCACCCAGATCTACATTGACGAAGTTGTTACTCGCCAGGCAGTGCCAATCTCCATTATTTCAGATAGGGATAGTCGTTTTACATCAAGGATATGGCAATCATTACAGAAACAGCTAGGTAATCAGGTCGACCTGAGCACTGCCAATCACCCACAGACAGACGGTCCAAGTGATCGTACCGTTCAAACTTTAGAGGATATGCTCAGGGTATGTGTAATGGACTTTGGTGGTAGTTGGGATACATATTTACCTTTTGTTGTGTTCTCCAATGATAACAACCATCACATCAGTAATTAAATGTGCCTCATTTGAAGCTCTCTACAGATGGAGGTGTCGTCTGCCTCTTAGTTCGATGGAAATGGGGGACAAACAATTGAATAGGCTAAAAATTATTCGAGAAGTTACTAAGAAAATAACGAGAATCCTAGAAAGACATAAGGCAACTTGAGGTCATCAAAAGATTTACATGGATAACCAAGGAAAACCACTGGAATTTGAAGTTTGTGAATGGTTATATTTGAAAGTCTCACCCTGGAAAGGCGAAAATCAATTTCGAAAGAAAGGCAAACTATGTCCTAAATATATATGGCCTTCCAGGATTGTAAAAAGGATCAATCTCATGGGGTACCGTGGGTAACATCATAGTATTATGTTGCTCAAGTGCAAACCGTCAGTTAAATAAGCGCTTTACGACTTAAACTCCAACCCAACACTATACAATAGTACTGGTGCTAAGTTTCGCAACTAGATAACTGAGATACGAAGCAAACGATTGATTCTATACCCTGAAAATATGATGTGCATAAGGTTATTGGCAAATTATGCCGAGCAACTTGCTTAAATTGCTCATGGTATAAATGTGCGAAGGACGATAAAAGCTACACCGTAAATAAAGTCTCAAATTACATAATATGCAATAATAGTAAAATTTTACCACTCACAGTGATTGCTATGCCTGAGTTGGTGAGAAAGGATATGGTAACTTATATTATTAAGACGTTTATCGACTCGCTTTATGCTGATGGGTAAGGTCACCTACCTACAGTTCCAATCTTGACGCGACACCGTCCAACGAGTGCAGAATCCTCGTTAGGGGTTTAACAGATTGATCACACACACATGAAACACGGAGACCAACACGATGATAAACGTAACGACGAACGTCCCGACAAGTGAATATCTCCAAAACTCTCTGCTAATCGCTCACAAGTTTGTAATCGCCTCAAACACGAATTTCTACAAAGATTGTTAATCAAAACTGATTAACCGTTAATTATAAGCCTTAACTTCGAACTTGGCCCAGACAAGTTCGTGAAGGCCCAAGCCCACGAACTTGTCCACCAATAAGTTCGAATCAGGCTTTGAACTAATTCTAGAACTTGTCGTTAAACTTGTTCTAGAACTTATGTTTGAACTTATCTCTGAACTTAGGTTTGAACTTATCTTTGAACTTATGTTTGAACTTATCTTTGAACTTAAGTAAACATCAATCACAAACAAGATCAAACATATATACAACCAATATCAAACATATGTATTAACGTGCAATTACAAAGGCCTGAACTATTACAAAAGATTATCTAAACTTAGACTGCTATCGTCACACAGGATGCACTAACAGACTCCCCGTTGGCGATAGCTTCTAACTAGATATTCAATTAATCAAATTACTAGTCCTATTAAAAATGCTACCTGCAAACAATCCCTGGTCTATACAAACCCTTACAAGTTTCTGGAACTTCCTGCCTTCAGATCTCCAGCCTTCATGAAAGAAAATTGGCTGATCATGAAGGTTTTGCAGGTCATCCTTGGATAGGTTGACAAGGTGCAACAGATCGTATAACTTCAAAATGACCTCTTCGTCTTCATCCTCCTTTTCGGCTTCAGCTGTTTCATTATCGACAAACCACCACTTCATCTTCTTCAGGATATCCTATAGCATTGTCTTTAATGGAACCTTCTTTAAGCATCTGACTGGTTTGTAAACCATCTTAGCCCACGGTTTCCCAGAAAGAGGATCTATTCTTGTCTTGTCTTCCACTCTCTTACCCGATCGTGGCTTAAGCCTTTCAAACCTTCCAGATCGACCCTCCCTTCTTATAATTATAGCAACAACTTCAGCATAAGGGTCATATCCTAGGTTGATCAGTTCTTTCCAGGCTAACTCTTTCACTTCACATTTTGGCATTGAGTTGAAGTCTTTCAGCGTTCTTCTCAAGTACTGTAGCCCATCACTGCTTTTCAGAACAAACAGTTGCAGTTCTCTGTCATAGAACAAGCTTAGAATTCCGCCTGATAACTATACCGGACTTGGCAGCCTCATCTACATCTTTACTGCCAAGTCAATCTTCTTCTCTACTTTCTTAAACCGTAACCTCTTCTTGTCAGGATCTAAAATATGAATTACCAAGACTAACTGATTTGAATTTATCAGAGTATAAATCAATAATCTTGCTTTGAATCAAAGTTTAATCAAGAAGTTTGCGGAATAACACTTAATTATTTTGACAAAAACTTTCAGAATCAATAATAAATAAACACACAGGAATTAATCAAGACTGTTTGTATTGCTGAATTCATCAATTACAATCACCTCTAATCTTTTTGATTAGACGAAGAACACAAACTGTTCTTAGGGTTTTACAACCTTAGAGGCTTATGAAAACTTAATCAATAAAGCAATTACAGACTCAAAATATGCAGAAACTCCTTTTACAATAGGACGACCTATTCTCTGTATATATATTGCTTCTTGATATGTTTCCTTGACGAACTATGACTTCTTTGATAGTAGTTATGCTGGAATCTTCATGTATATATCGTTTCCTGAAAATCAGCACTTTCTGTTTCTGAAACTGTTGAGCAGCTTGAATCTCTTGACAGCATGAGCTGAGCAGCTTGAGTAGTTTTGCTCTGGCAGCTTGAACTTTTACACTGGCAGCTCGAGTTTCTTCAACTACCAGCATGAACTTTGGATTTACAAGTAAAATCTACTAACAGTCTGAGAAGTCTAAACTAACAACTTGAATGTACTTAAACTATTTCCCAACAATCTCCCCCTAACTTAAATTCTTTACACAAGACTTTAAGTTCTATACAAGAATTGGAAATGAATAAGTAAACTGTTATTTACAAACCAAGGCTTACAAAAACTCACAACTGTGCAAGTTTATGATCTATAGCCTTCAAAAATTCTTTCTTCATCTCTTCTTTATCACAAGATATTCTAGCTGACTTAATTTGCAGCAGCATATCTTTTGAAAAATTGTAAAAATCAAGATTGAAGAAGATACCAGATCCATTTGTGAATTTGATTCTGAATGTCTTTGACTTGACAAACAGATCAATCTGCTTGATCTTTTTCCCTTTCTTTTCAGCATCTTCTATCTCTTGTTTTGCAAACTCAGGGTCAACCACTGTACTTAGATCTTTGATGAGTTGCTTGACTTGTGGAAGAGCAGACCTCACTTGTGTAAGTGACCCTATATTGTACATCTTTATCAATTCATCTCTGGTCAGCTTCTGTACTATCTGCCAAAAAGTGTCATACTCCTCTTCAGGTCCAAACTCTCTTCAGATTACAAACTTTATTCTCAAGTCACGGTCATCCAGTGACTTAGCAAACCAGTAGTTGATTTGAGGCTTTGTAAAATCATGTTGATCAATCAGCTTCTCTATCTCCATAGCCTTTTGTAGTTGTTGCTCAAAGAGCACCCTTTTAACCGATGAAGGAATAGAGACAACTGCTTGATCAGAGGGAGCAGGTGCACTGGCACCAGCTTCAGCTTGGACTGATTGGGTTGATGGTTGGACTTCTTGGGATGGTTGAGCTTCTGGAGCGACTTGTGTTCTCTGTCTTTTGTCCATCTCCTTATCATGAATCTCCTGCAGCCTTTCAGTAGACATGGACTGAGCCATTTTCTTTGGAATACCTGCTGCAAAGGCAAAATTGATAAGAAATCTTCTATGCTCAGCCTTGGAGTGCCCTGTTGGCATCTTTCTCTTCCTTGCTCCTTGCTTGACCACAAACCCCTTTAAGTAATTACCTAAAGTCTCATCATCATCCATTGGGGTTTGGGCTTGCTGCTCTAATTCTTTGTCTTGTTCTTCTGCTAATTTTCTGGCAACTTCAGCATCAAAGGCAATTTGGGCTTCTTTTGAAGAAAATTTATGCTTTGGAGACTCAATGAGAATGCCCTTGCCCTTGTCTTTTGTAGCAGATGTTGTAGCTTGGACTGTGCTTGATGGAGCTTGAATACCTTCCCTGATTACAACTCCAGTGGCTTTTGAAGGAGCAGCTTGAGTTTCTAGGCTAACAGCTTGAGAAGCTGTTGGGACTGCTAGCCTAGAAACTGGAACTGTTGGTGCTGCTTGGACTATTGTTGTTGGAGCTGCATGGACTGATTTGCGAACCTCCTGATTCTCCCCCTTTTTGGAAGCATTGGTTTGGTCAGAAGGACCCACAACCTTTGCCCGTTGGGTTTGAATCATCTGCTCTAATTTCACAATTTTATTTCCACAGAGAGTGAAGCCTCTGTGTAGATAATCCATACGCTTATTTTGAGCAGCCTCTGCCTGCCTGAGAGCAAAAATTTGAGCCCCCTGTGCAGCAATGATGGACATTTGATGGTCCAACATAGCTACAACAGGTTTGAGCCTGGGATCCGTTAAGAGCATTTGTTGCAGACTAGCCTCAAGATCAGAGTACACCTGAGGTGTTTGTGATCTATCACTGACATTAAGACCAGAGGTAGAAACTTCTGGGCCCCTCTTTTCTTGGTTCTGGGGACTTCCAGCTTGTGTTTGCACACTTGCTGTTGCCATGGGCGTGGTCTTAGCTATGTTGGCACTGTCTTGTGCCTCTTGTGCAGAGACATCAGTAGTGCCAGCCACAGAACCCATATGAACCATCTCTGAAGAGATGTTCACCTCCTGAGAGAGGATGGGAGTTTCCTCAATGGGTTCCCTTTGGATATTCTGTGCAGGAGTATCCTCCTGCACAGGGATATATGGCTCTTGCTGATGGGAGGAGGAGGAAGGATCTCCTGGTCCCCTTTTTCTTTTGTATAAGTATCTGAGTGGGCGTGTTGGCTGTACAAAAGGATCAGAGGGAGTTTGTGTATCATGACGAGGGGGTTGGGGTCCTGGGGGTGTAGCAGTAATGATGGGCTGAGCCTGCTCAGGACCCTCTCCTCTGTGTTGTGGAATGATGTTCATCATTGCAGAAGGCAATGGAACATCAACACTCAAAAAATTGGCACTATGTTTTAAAAGTCTCTTTATAGAGGGTAGTGAGTGCCTGTGGGAAACATGTATCCGTTTATGTAAATGAGAAGATGTGCAGGTGTGTGCAATGATTTCTGCTAAAAATCTAGGAGACATCAAAAATTTCCCACTCTTTAGGGAATGATGCCTTAACATCCCCTGAAAAATCATGTTGGAAAAATTGAATCGTTGGTCTGTTGAAAAGCACACTAAGGCAGTGGCAATGTTAGATGAAAATTCAGACCAACCAGTTCTTTTGGGGCTAATGCACTGCTGAAGTATATGTACAAGAAATTTCCATTTAGGAGAAAAATGGGCTTTTAAGAAAGTAAAAGAATCAGCAGGACCCCTATAACCGATATTGAAAAGACCTGTATGTAAAGCATCAAGGGTTAGGTCGGTTATACCTGTGGCATCTTGAAGATGCAAGTGATGTCGGATGGATTCCTCAGTGATATGGATATCAGTTCCATCAATCTTGGAAAGGAGGGTAGGCACTCCATTGATGGTTTGAACAGATGCATGGTTCCAAAACTGTTCTATATGGGAGATGTATATAGTAGGGTTTATGGATAGTGCATGATGAATATGGGAGTGCCTGAGGAAATCCATCATTGTATGGAACGGTTGGAGTTCAGCATGTTTCAGAGTGTATGGGAGGCAGTTGTGTTCTTTTACGAACTCCATGGATGAACAAACGATGGTTTTAGGGTTTGAAAGAAGAATGTGTGATTCGTTCAGAGAGAAAGCAGAAGGCCGTGGAAGAAGAATATGTAACTGGTAGTTACAACTGAACGAAACCGGGACCTTTAAAGGTTTCGAAAAGTTGGGTCCCGCGCACACATTTTGAAGATTACCCAAATACCCTGCACACTTTGACAGATCAAGTGAAAATAACTAGCAGTCCGAGAAAATGAACTAGCAGCATGAGAAAATACTCATGCTGTTAGTGTAAAATTGTGCAACTTCTTAATGGAACAGTGTCTCCCCCTTAAATTAGCATACTGAGTAGATAATAATGAAAACCAATTAATCCATGTTTACCATACCAATATTTGATACTAGGAAAGTGAACCTTCCTATATCAAAAGGTTTTGTAAATAGATCAGCTAGCTGATCATCTGTATGTATTTTGGTAACTTGGATTAACTTCTTTTCATTACAATCTCTGATGAAGTGAAACCTGATTTCTATATGCTTGGTTTTTGGGAATTTCACTGGGTTTTGCACAATGCTAATTGCACTTGAATTGTCAATATAAATAGGAGTGGATAAGAAATTCATACCATAGTCTCTTAGCTGATTTTGAATCCACATTACCTGGGAGCAGCAGCTTGCAGCTGCTACGTATTCTGCTTCAGTGGATGATGTGGAGACAGTTGTTTGCTTTTTGCATTGCCAAGAGACCAGTCTTGCTCCTAAGTATTGACATCCACCAGTTGTGGATTTCCTGTCAATGTTGCAACCACCATAGTCACTGTCAGAATAAGCAGTTAGTTCAAAAGGAGAGTCTTTAGGATACCATAGGCCTAAATGTGGTTGGCCTTTAAGATATCTAAAGATTCTTTTAACAGCAACCAAGTGAGAATCCTTTGGAGAGCATTGAAATCTAGCACACACACAGACAGCAAACATAATATCAGGTCTTGAAGATGTTAGATACATGAGAGATCCTATAAGGGATCTGTATAGATGAATGTCCACATCTATGCCATCTTTGTCTGTATGGAGCTGTTTATGAGGATCCATTGGAGTGCTTGCAACCTTTGTGTCTTGATAGCCAAACTTTTCCAGTATGTCTTTGACATACTTTGATTGACTTAAGAATAGACCAGTAGGCTTCTGTTTAACCTGCAGCCCTAGAAAGAATGTGAGTTCCCCCACTGAACTCATTTGAAACTTTTTGTGCATTAGGGCCTCAAATTCTTTGCACAAACTATCATTAGTTGAGCCAAAGATGATGTCATCAACATAGATTTGGACAAGAAGAATCTCAGCTTTGATGGATTTAGGGAAAAGTGTTTTGTCCAGAGTACCTCTCTTGAATCCATTCTGTAGAAGATATGATGACAGTGTGTCATACCATGCTCTGGGGGCTTGGTGAAGACCATAGAGAGCTTTGTCTAGCTTGTACACCCTGTCTGGATACTTGTAGTCTTCAAAACCAGGAGGTTGACACACATACACTTCCTCTTCAATTGTCCCATATAGGAAAGCAGACTTAACATCCATTTGATACACTTTAAATCCTTTGAAACTTGCATATGCTAGAAATAGTCTGATGGCTTCAATTCTTGCTACTGGAGCAAAGACATCATCACAATCTATTCCTTCTTCTTGAGTGTACCCTTGTGCTACTAGTCTTGCTTTGTTCTTGATGACTATCCCTCTCTCATCCCTCTTGTTTCTGAACACCCATCATGTACCTATTGCTCTCTTACCTTTAGGAAGATCCACCAGAGTCCATACATTCTGAATTTTGAACTGTAAAAGCTCTTCTTGCATGGCTTCAATCCAGGATGAATCTTTTAATGCTTCTGATGCCTTTTTGGGTTCTAGTTGAGACATGAAACAGGCATGTTCAAAAGCAGCTAGACTGAAGTCAGGAACTGATTGTTCAACAGCAGCAGTCTCATTGTGAACCATTTTCCTTGTTTGAACAGGAGTGCTTGGATCACCCAGTATTTGATTGAGAGGGTGATACTTGTGAACTCTTAGTGTGGGCTCTCTCTCTGTTTGAAAAGAAGTTCCAAGGTTTGTATCATCTCCATCAGAACCAGTGAATGGTTCAGTTTCTCGAACAGCTTGAGTTTCTAGGCTAACAGCATGAGAAGCTGTTGGGAATGCTAGCCTAGAAACTGGGACTGTTTCCTTTTGTGATGGAGCTGTGCTGTCAGGACTTGGGAATGGCACTTCAGTGTCTGGATTTGCATTAAGTGGAGCATTCAGGACCCCTGGAGGATCACATGACAGAAGTGGTAGAGTGGTGAAATCATCCCAACTTGTTGAATCTGCAGCAGTCTGAAAGTTTGTGCCAACAGCATGAGAAATTGTATTGGCAGCATGAGAGTTTGTGTTAGCAGCTTCAACCCTGTATGCATCAGCTTCTGCAGTATACTCAACAAAGCTCAGAGAATTTTTTAGTGAATCTAAATCAAACAACCAATCAGGACCAGTGCCTTTGATATTAGCAGTATTTTCATTAAATTCAACATTGGCACTTTCTTCAATTGTTTTAGACACACTGTTGTATACTCTATAGGCTTTGCTTTGAGTTGAGTATCCTACAAAGAATCCTTCTTCAGCCTTACTCTCAAACTTCCCTAAGTGAGTCTTAGTGTGAAGAATAGTACATGGGCATCCAAAAGGCTTGAAGAAAGCTATTAGGGGACTTCTGTTATGGAATAACTCATAGGGAGTTTTTCCTTGAGATTGGACAACTTGAACCCTATTTAGAACATAACAGGCTGTATTAACAGCTTCTGCCCAGAAAGTCATTGGCAGATTTGAATCAGCTAGCATTGTTCTAGCAGCCTCAATTAATGTTCTATTCTTTCTTTCAGCTACACCATTTTGCTGTGGTGTTCTTGGTGCACTATATTGTCTAGCAATGCCTTTGGACTCACAGAAACTGTTTAGAATTTGATTTTTAAATTCAGTTCCATTGTCTGATCTTATCACCTTAACTTTGGAATTGGATTGGTTTTCTATCTTAAGGATAAAAGACTTAACTAGCTAAGCAGTTTCATCTTTGGACCTAAGAAAGTAAACCCAAGTAAATCTGGTGAATCATCAACAATGACTAAACAGTATGCCCTTTTATTCAAACTCAAAACAGATGAGATTGAATTTACTTCTTTGGCCGTATGAGAAGTTTTGTGTTGCTTACCTTTAAGACATGCTACATAATGATCATCACAAATGAACTCCTTTTGTGGTAATCCTCTTACCAGATTCTTTTTAACAAAAGCATTCATGGACTTGAAGTTCATGTGACACATCCTTCTATGCCAAAGAGCAGACTCATTTGATGATGCTTTGGATATTAAACAGCTTAAAGTATTTGATTTAGTCAAGAGATCTGTGTCCAGGCAGTAAACATTGTCCTTTCTTGGTGTTCTTAGTAAAACAAGTTTTTCAGGAACTTTGAAATCCTTTGAAAGAACAATGCACTCAGAATCTGTGAACAGAACAATGTTTTGTTTGTCACAGATTTGAGAGACACTCAATAAATTGTACTTAAGCTGTTCAACATACAGAACATCATGGAATGTCATGTTGCCTGCATTAACAGTACCTTTACCTGTAACCTTACCTCCTTTTGAGTTGCCTCCAAATGCAACAAAACCTCCATCAAAACCTTTGAAATTTGACAAGCATTCAGAATTGCCTGTCATGTGCCTAGAGCATCCACTGTCCAGATGCCATCTTGTTCTATGAGGAGACCTGTGGTTGCCCTGCACAAATAACAGCTTAGTTAGTAGTGGAGTAAACCCAAACCAAATTGGTTTTGGGTTGGCCTTGTACATTGACATAACTAAAAACTGTTTTTGACTTCTTATATTTGGTGAGATCTACTGATGGAGTCTTTGGAGAGTATTTAGTGATAATATGAGGTATCCAACTATTTTGATCATCTTTTCTTCTGACAGTCTCAGATGATTCACTAGCAGCTCCAGTTTGATGCCCAGCAGCTTGAGCTGTGTTTGTAGTGCTAACAGTTTCAGTTTTTGCACTAACAGCATCAGATTTTGACTTAGCAGTCTGATCTTTTGCATTAGCAGTTTGAGCAACAGATTTGTCCTTGACACACCACATTTGTTTAAAACTTGATTTAGGCTTTGCCAAAACTTGTTTTTGATGTGTGGACTGTTTTTTATTAACTTTTGAAAATATGTGATCAACTGTTTTCTTTGGAGCTGCTGTAGAAGGTTTCACTTTTGAGTGCTTTGCGTGAATAGGATTTGATTTTGTGTGATGCACAGTCTGTTTTGCAACAGCTGGTTTGTAAAAACAATCCTTAGCTAAGTGATTCTTCCTTCCACAGTGAAAACATCTTTTGACAGTTTGAATTGGAACACCAGACTTTTCTGTCAATTTTTGGTTCTTGTTCCTCTGATTTCCTCTTACCTGCTGTTGTTTAGGAAACTTTTGAACACCATGCTTTTGGCATGTGCAGATAGAAACAGTTTTACCTCTTTTAGTTCCTTTTGATGAAGATGCAGTGTTACAGTTAGAATGTACAGAAACTTGTGGAGTAGCATTGCATACACTCATCTTCTCTTTTCCTTTCTTACTGGGAACTTGGACCTCTCTGGGTGCACTCTTTGTGTCACAGTCTCTATTTTGACTCTTATCTTCCTTTAATTCAGGACTGTTATCAAGGATAGGATCTACAATAGTCATAGACTCATCTAGTGGTTCATTGACAAGTCTATCAGCAACCTCACTCATTGGATGAATGTACTTGTTATTGTATGGAGGTGGAGTAGCTCTATATCCTATTCCTTCTTTGGGATTGACCTGAGATTTCACTCTATCTTTGAATTGAACTTCCATTAGGTGTTCTAGCTTTTGATTTGCTAACTTGAAGTTTCCTAGATCTATGTTAACAGATTCTAGCTTCTTATTAGCCTCAAACACCTTTTGTTCAGTCTCTTCTACCTTTTTATTTAGAGATTCTATTTTCTTATTTAGCTCCTTTTTCTCCCACTCATGATAGGTTCTATCATACCCCATTTGAATCTCATTGTCCTTATAATCATTTATCTGTTTTTCCAGATCTTCTATGGCCTGCATGTATTCATATCTCCTTTCTTCCATCTTAGCTAGAGTTTTGCACATGCTCTCATTATGATCTCTGTACTTTTTAACCATATTTTTGCATGATTGAGAGCAGAGTTTAGAATTTACCTCAGATGGTAGTTCAGTGGAGGAGACATTTGATGTTTCTGCCATAAGTGCTTGATTTTGAAATTCTTCCTCTGTCTGATCACTCCAGTCAAACACATTGTCTTCTTGAGAGACAAGTGCTGTTGATGATGATGCTTGGATGGGCTGTGAAGTCCTTGATGGCTGTTGACCTTGAGATCTACATTCTCTGGCAAAGTGACCAAGCTTATGGCATTTATAGCATTCCACTTTTGATTTATCAAAAGATGGTTTGCCTTCTGTCTTGGCTTGAAAGTTGGCCCTACCAGTTCTTTTCAGAAATCTTTTGGCTCTCATGGTCAGCATTGCATGTTGCCACTTTAAATCCATCTCTTCAAGATCATCTGGATGAATTTGTTCCAAGTCTTCAACATTTAGAGCAAATAATCCATCATTGGCAACAAAAGCCTCATAGTGAGTTTCAGCAGAATTGCCATCACCACCTGAAAAAGAATCACAGTTATTAGATTTTTCAGAAGACAGAAGAGCAGTGTTGTGATTATAAGAAAAGGATTTCTTTTTAGCATCAATCTCAGTCTCAAACACTCTTAAACTGTTATACAGATCATCCAATTCTATCTCATCAAGAGTGTCTTTTGTTCTCCATTGTGCAGCATAGACTGTCCATTCTTCTCCAAGAGATCTGAGAAATTTTCTGTTGACTTCATCTTGATCCAGATTGACCTTTGCACTTTCCAGTTCACTTATCAGTTTGTTGAACCTGTCAAAGATTTGAGTAAGGTTTTCATTCTTGCCACCAGAAAAGTTTTCATACTGCTGTTTCAAGAGGTCCTTTTGATTTCTCTTGGTACTGGCATTACCAGCAAACCTCTTCTCTAAGGCATTCCAAAGAGAGTGAGCAGTATAAAACTTTTTGAACTGATGTTGATAAGCATTAGGAATGGCTATTTGTAATAGTGTAAGTGCTTTCACTTCATTCATTCTAGCCTTCCTTTCAAGTTCAGTTTTTGGAGGAGTTTTGACTGGTTTCCCCTCATCATCAAGTTCTGGATCAACTACAGGAGGAAATTCAACAGCTTCCCATATGGCATAATCAATGAATTGAATATGCTGTTGAATCCTGAGTTTCCACATCTCAAACTCAGTGGGCTTGAGCATAGGCACTTTGAGTCCTTGCCCAGATCCACTGCTGCTATTTTCAAATTCCATTGTAAAAGATTAAAAATTTAAAAGAAAGTTTTTGACTTTGAAAAACAAAGAGTAACCTGGTTTGAAAAACCTGATTTGAACAACCTGGTTTGACAAACCTGGCTCTGATACCACTTGTCAGGATCTAAAATATGAATTACCAAGACTAACTGATTTGAATTTATCAGAGTATAAATCAATAATCTTGCTTTGAATCAAAGTTTAATCAAGAAGTTTGCGGAATAACACTTAATTATTTTGACAAAAACTTTCAGAATCAATAATAAATAAACACACAGGAATTAATCAAGACTGTTTGTATTGCTGAATTCATCAATTACAATCACCTCTAATCTGTTTGATTAGACGAAGAACACAAACTGTTCTTAGGGTTTTACAACCTTAGAGGCTTATGAAAACTTAATCAATAAAGCAATTACAGACTCAAAATATGCAGAAACTCCTTTTACAATAGGACGACCTATTCTCTGTATTTATATTGCTTCTTGATATGTTTCCTTGACGAACTATGACTTCTTTGATAGTAGATATGCTGGAATCTTCATGTAGATATCGTTTCCTGAAAATCAGCACTTTCTGTTTCTGAAACTGTTGAGCAGCTTGAATCTCTTGACAGCATGAGCTGAGCAGCTTGAGTAGTTTTGCTCTGGCAGCTTGAACTTTTACACTGGCAGCTCGAGTTTCTTCAACTAGCAGCATGAACTTTGGATTTACAAGTAAAATCTACTAACAGTCTGAGAAGTCTAAACTAACAGCTTGAATGTACTTAAACTATTTCCCAACACTTCTTCTCTTCTTTAGACTGTTCCCTGTCAGCTATATCAGATTCTGATTCTTTATTAAATGCTGAGTTAAGCACATATATGTCTATCACATTCTCATCATTATTCACATATTGCTCAGTGACAGGCTGCTTTGGGATCAAGACCTCATAAACATTGTCATCTTCATCTTCCACTACTTCATCATCGGATTTCCAATCTGGAACATCCTCTGGTATGAACTCTCATTCTTCTAGTTAACCTGATCAAGTCCGAACTCATCTTCATCATCTAGATCTGTCAGAGCCCCTATCATCTCTTGTTCAAAAGCCTCTGAGGCTTCAGGAGCCTTACCTTTCTCTTGAGCTTCACCTCCTCCCATACTAGAAGAACCAGGCTCCCCCTGAACATTTGCTTGCTGAGCAGTCTTTTGAGAAAGATCTCCTAGTTTCTTTCTGCGTGCCTGGATCATCGCTTTCTTCATCATCTCTTTGAACTTTCCTGAGCTCATCTCCTCTGCAGCTGCTCTCCCCCTGAGCTTGGTGATCTTTCATTTTCTGCTCAATTAGGATTTACAGGGTCAGAATTTGGGCTTGTTGAGTCCTCAGCTCTTCTTGTTGACCTGCCACAGTTGTCTGTAACTTGGCATTCTCTTGATCCATACGCGCATTATGCTGTTGTACCTCATTTACTCCATGAGAGAGAATGTTTGGAATTCCACTTTGCTCTTCAACTCTGTAAAAAGCTGATTTTCAAAGAATGGACTTGAGGTGGAT
This sequence comes from Centrapalus pauciflorus, assembly GCA_020465985.1. Taxonomy (NCBI): domain Eukaryota; kingdom Viridiplantae; phylum Streptophyta; class Magnoliopsida; order Asterales; family Asteraceae; genus Centrapalus; species Centrapalus pauciflorus. Next base: position 29,039 of record JAANYP010001611.1, on the reverse strand, counting down.
GGAATGGAGGCAGTTGTTGACGGAGCGGTGGTTGATGTGGATGGAGCGGCAGTTGACTCAGATGGAATAGCAGAAGTAGATGGAGCTCCCTGCGTGAATCGATGCCTTTTTGCTCAATGCCTAGGGGAAACTAGAGCCTTTTCTTCTAAATCAAAATCAGAATCTTCAGCCTCTTCATCATGAATAATGAGCCTTGTCATCTTCTTTCGGCTAACAACTACTCTAGATCCATATCTGCCGACGGTAACAGCCGGATCTTCAGCTTCAGTCTCCTAAGAACTAGACTTTGTTTCAGACTCAGAGGCGGTCTCGATGTGACCCTCAGCCTCAGCCTGTCCCCTAGCTTCTTCTCCTTCAGCTTGATCTTCTATGCCTACAGAATCGGCAACAGGAGGTTGATATTCATATATCTCCTTGAAAATGTCATCTACCTCAGCTCGTGGTTCCAAAATGTCTTGAACCAACTGTTCAGCTATATCTTCCTCCGCTACTGCTCCTTGCGCCCAAATTTCCTCCAACGTTTGTTCCCGTTAGTCAAATTGTGGAGCCGAACTTGATGGCCCAACAGCTTCAGGAGCCGGTTCTGAGCGGGGGATCGTTCTTGCAACCAGAGTTCTTCTTGTCGGTGCTCTTTACTATTGCTGCTGCTGCTGTTTTTGGGGTGGGGCTTCACCAATCCAATTTTTTCCTTCCGGAGCAACAAAATCAGGATATATCACTACGCCAAACAACGGTGCCACTTGAGGCCTGACCTGCTCAGCCCGACGTGCATTATGGGTCTGGCAGTCAGCAAAAATACGTTTATCAATTAAAGCAACATCACTTTGCTCGGGTAGTGGTGGCAGATTCGGCAAAAGGTGTCGGATAATCATCATTATGAAACTGGGATACATCAAAAATCATTCTCTGGCCGGTGCAGTAATCTGGTGGACGAACTTTCCGAAAAACATTTTTGAAAAGCTGAACCTTTTATTGTAGACTAGGGCAATCAACGCAGACTGCAATTTTGACACCATTGTGTCAAACCCTGCTTTCTTCGGTGCGAAGCACACCATTATTACGTGGACTAGATACCTCCACTTCCCTATCAACCCGCCTTTTACATATGACGCCTTCATTATGTCTTGTGCATAACCCATTCTTAGAAAGGCCGCTTGCCTTATATGCATCTGAAATTCATCAGGCCTGCTTCCTGATCTTCGGTGCCCAACTGCAAAATCTGCCTCAACATGTTTGAAGAAAAGACTATAGGTCGACCGCCTACTCTTGTACGTAATACAGTAGGGGTAACGGAGTAATCCACCTGAAGGATCTCCAAGAACTGCCTCACATACGTCAGAGTGATTTGCGTCAGGAACTCTATCATCGGACGGTAAGGCTGAGCCTCCGGCAATTGTAGATCCACAGCCATGACCATATTTTGCTTATTATAGAAGGCACGGTCTCCCATATCTACACACAAAATCACCAAATTAAAATTAGAAATTAATTTAAAATTAAGTTTGTTAAATTCGAATTTGCATAACTTCGAGCTTCATTATGTTCGAAGTCTAACACATTTGAACTTTTTCATGTAATGAAATTTTTCCAACTTCGAAAAAACATTCACACTAAGCAACAGATTTTCACGCAATATTTGTTTCTTCAACCAAAAATGCATCCTAGTAACTTTGACCTTTACCCTACTTAAAGTAAAATAAAATAAATAAAAGAAAATAAGATAAAGTAAAATAAATTTAAAACTAGTCATAAGTACTTAAAAAATTACAAATTATACTAACAGAATATTTTTGCGAGAAAGTCAAAGAAGGTTCAATCAGATAGCGATGTCAGACGCACTTTCAGTATTTCACTTTCACACTTAGGAATTTTTTATTCCTTTGGTTGTTTGTCGTGATATACATTCCAAGTCGATTGTCGGTATGATTTTCCCTTTAAACATTTAACACTTTGGAAACTCCCTTGGCCTTTTTATTTATCAAGAAAGTACCTTACTTGTCCCATACTTGGATATACTTCTATGATCAAGGCAGACACACGATGATTATAACTTTTCGGTATTGCTAAACGTCGGACACAGTTCTGTATTAATATACAACAGAGTGTCTTAATTTGTCTTAGAGTTCTTTTTAAGTTAGCAAGAAAGCGGTGACAGGTCTGTACTTACGTACAACAAAGCGACTTATCTTGCTAGCTTAAGTCAAAACAGAGGTGACAGGTTTGTACATACGTACAACAAAGCGACTCCTTTTGACTTCCTCTTCTTTTCAAAACTTTTTCTTTTCTTTGCATAAGATGTATTTTGATGTTGCTATACATCCCCGAGATAAATTTGCATACCTCATTTACGATCATTGTCTGTATGTCTCTAACATTGAAATTAAGACCATTTGGTCATACATCTAAGTTAGTTACACATATGACATTTTCTTGATTATTTTATTAGCTGTTAGGATTTCCTTCTTGTATTTTGCCTACCAAAACAACAAACAAGAAAGTGTATATCACTTAGAATTTATGGTGCATTATGTGTGAAAGCTCAATACTTACAGTTTGTTTAGACTGTGCTAACTTTCGTCACTTTGAACCTTAGACTCTAAGACTTAACTCATTTTTCCATATTCTCTTTTTTTGAAAATTTTTTATGATTTTTTCTCGTCTTTTGTTTTTCATTTTTAAGATAGGCTAATAAACTAACCTACTAACTTACTATAAAAGGAAAGAAAATCTACTAAGCTACAAAACTTACTATAAAAGGAATGAAAATCTACTAAGGTCAAGTTACTCTGGATTACGCATACCATTTAGTTGAACTAACAACTCAAAGCGTGACTTATCAAAAGCTTTAGTGAATAAGACTGCACTATTGTCTTCCGTTGCAACTTTTACCAGCTTTATCAAATTCTTTTCGACACAATCACGTATGAAATGATCTCTTATGTCCATGTGCTTTGTTTTACTGTGTTTAACTGGATTACTAGTTATAGCAATTGTAGACTGATTATCTATCCTAATGGGAGTATGCGTGTAAGTCAAACTGTAATCCCGCAATTGTTGTTGTATCCACAAAACCATGTGAACAACAACTACCGGCACCTACATATTCGGCCTCGCATGTTGATACGGCTACTGAAGTTTGTTTTTTGCATTGCCAGGATACGAGCCTCCCTCCAAGGGAGTGAAAACCTCCAGTTGTTGATTTCTGGTTCAAGCTACATCCACCATAGTCAGAGTCCATGTACGCCTCCAATTGTAGATCTCCATCAGCATGATACCTAAGTCCCAGCATCGGTTTCGACTTCAGGTATCGTAGAATCCGCTTCACGGCTTTCATATACATTTCTTTCGGATTAGCATAGAACCTAGCACAAATACACACAGCAAACATAATGTCAGGTCTAGAAGCAGTTAAATACATGAGTGACCCGATCATGACCGGATATAGAGTCGGATCCACATAAGTATCACTTTCTGTACCCGGTCCGAGATTGTGATTCACTTGAATCGAAGTACTAAAGTGAGGTGCCAACTTTGTTCCTTCCATCCCGAAGCGCTCCAAAATGTCGTAGACAGACTTCGTCTGATGGATAAACATGCCTTCTTTCCTTTGTTCAACTTGCAAACCCAGAAAGAAGTTCAGCTCTCCCATAGCACTCATCTCATACTTTGACTTCATGTCCTTTTCAAAGTCTTTGCACATCTATTCGTTTGACGACCCGAAAAATGATGTCATCCACGTACACGTGTACCAAGATAAAGTCTTCTCCTTTTCTCTTCACGAATAATGTACTATCAATTCTCCCTCTTTTAAACCCGTTGTCCAAAAGATGAGTTGACAGCGTCTCATACCATGCCCTTGGTGCCTGATGCAATCCATACAGAGCCTTATCCAGTCAATATACTCTGTCTGTATACTTTGGATCTGTAAACCCAGGCGGTTGTTCGACGTACACCAGTTCATTCACCTTGCCGTACAGGAATGCACTCTTTACGTCAAGTTAATATACCTTAAACCCTTTGAAGGACGCGAAGTCCAGAAACAGACGAATTGCCTTGAGCCTTGCCACTCGTGCAAACACTTCGTTGTAATCAATTCCCTCTTCTTGGTTGAATCATTTGACCACAAGTCTTGCCTTATTACGAGTAACTATACCTCGATCATCCCTTTTTCACTTAAAGACCCATTTAGTCCCTATTGCAACTTCTCCTCGAGGTAACGGCACTAACTCCTACACTTCAAGTTTTCTGAACAGTGCCAATTCTTCTTACATGGCTTCAACCCAAGAGTTGTGTTTCAGTGCCATTTGCACATTCTTCAGCTCTACTTGTGAGATGAAACATGAATATAGACAAGTGTGATACGCCTCGGAGTCATTTATCATCGATAACAGCACCGTGTTATTATTCACACTACTCCTTGTTCTCACACCGGTATTTGGATTCCCTATGATACTCTCAATCGGATGATCCTTGTTAATCCTCGATGTCTCAATCTCATCGACTTGAAGATTTTCTCCTAAGTTTTATCCTATTTCACCTAACGGGGGTACGACTTCAGACTATACATTCTCTTCCTCATGATCACTATCCTCCGAGTTTGAAGTATTTGTCTGATTCTCGTTTATAGGTAAATCAGGTTCATTCTCTGTTGGAGACCCATCTTCTGTCTTTGTAGGCTCAGAAGTTGATGGAATGCTCGACTTTTGAAAACCATGATAGTCGTCATTCAGGTTTAATGATGAGAAGTCATTTTCCACTATACCTGCATTTCCACTAAAAGGTATGTTAAATGATTCAAACAATGAGTCATAATCAAATAACCATTCCGGACCAGTTTGGGGTTCATGTGAATAACTCGTTACATCTATGTTAAACACAATTTCAACCGTGCCGTTTGTTTTGTTAAAAACCCTTTTGTTTGGTGAGTTAGGGACATTACCTAGGAAGTATTCTTCGTTAGCCTTTTCACCAAACTTAGGTTGTGTGAGACCCAAGATTTCTCAAAGGTCATAAGTCTAGGCCCAGTAGCAACGCAATATCAATCATGAAACTAAGATAAAATTAACAGTGCGGAATTAAAGTTAATTACAATCAGAGACAAAATTTAAGTGATAGGGATAGACTTTCTAGACTATTTCATTAAGGCACAAATATAAACTAGCCCCGAACCCCAAAGCTCAATCATCAATCAAGTACCAAGGTGTTGAAACAAGTTCTAAAGCACTTCAAGCTCTTTCAAAGTCCTGACCTATGAACTAGGTCCAGCCAATCCTTCGCCTTTACCTTAAAAATAATGCAACAACGGGGTAAGCTTAATTGCTTAGTGAGAATGTAGAATTTCACATTTAACATGCAATTATGAACGCGGAAGCACATGCACTGCACTCGGCTCATGCACGGCTCAGCTCTATTGCTTATGCACTGCACTAGGCTCATGCACAGCTCAATCTCGAAGGGACATTGGCCAATTAATGCTCTTTTAGATGCGCGACTTTGCTCAGCTCCCAGTTATAAAACTGTTGTTGCTCTTGAGACTTTTTGACAAATTCATAAGGAATGCTCGGATGATGATAACTCCATACACATGCATCATTAGTGGGGATCAGCCACGTACTGGGCTAGCTACCAGTAATTGCTCTATATAGATACCATCGGAATGCTCAGCTCTAGCTACCCTCTGTGCTTTCATCACCTAAATCAGCACATCATAAGCCTAACATTAACCCAACACTGAGCAATAGTGGTGGAGTTAAGCTTAACAATCGAATGACTCGTCAAAGAATCGAATCTTGAAGAAGAAATGCTCAGCTCAACAAATCATAGTAAATATACTATGACAATATATCAATAAGCTCAAGATCAGAATGCCAAATAAATCAGTATAAAGCAACCAAAAGTCTCAATTCACATAATATGCAGTTAAAGTGAAATCTACAACTCACTGTTACTGGTTATTTGCACTTTCTGGCTCTGGCTCTGTTGCTCACAATCTGTAGTGGATTAGAACCACTATCTGACTTATATCAGATTTCAGATGCTCGCCATTTTGCTTGTTGCTCAATCTGTTATTCATATCATTTGAATAGTGTTTTCAGGATTCATTCTATTAATAATGCTAAAGGTTCATTTGTTGGTCTTTTAATCTCAAAATCTCATATCTTGATCATATGATCATCAATCTCATTAAAATCTTTCTTTCATTTACTTGCTTTCTTTGTTAATTAATATTCTCTAAAGATCTATGTGTATATATATATATATATATATATATATATATATATATATATATATATATATATATATATATATATATATATATATATATATAATTAATCATTAAGCTATTTATTTCGTCATTTTATGTGTTGTTCAAGTGATTTATTCAAGATATCCAAATCTAGGGAGTGGGGTTCAATTTTTAAGTAACAATTTCAAATATATGCTAAACTTGAATGAATTAAAATCGAAAATGAGGATAAATTCGAAGGCTATATTAAAATCGAAGCCTTGTTCGAATTTATTGAATAAATTCGATGCTTCTTTCGATTTTAGTATTAAATTCGAAGGCCTATAGTTAAATTTGAGTCTCATGAATAAATTTGAAGACATATTTCGACTTTAATGATAAATGTCAAACCATTTTCGAATTTAAAAAGCAAATTAGAAATCCATGCAAACTTCTAGAATACTAAACTAAAATATAGCATAAATTCGATTCCATCTTCGACTTTAGCTCCTTAAATTCGAACATCATGGGTTAAATTCGAAACCCATTCGAATTTAGGGACAAATTCGAGATTTTGGTTCCATTTTTGCTATACTCGAATTTGTTCTTGGCATCTCGAATTTGTTCTTCATTTACAGCTTTAAATCTTACATTTTCAAGTCTAAAATCTTATATATACTAAGTATTACACCTAAACTCGTTTATATTATACATTTTCTAGTTAAATCGCAAGTTAATCTAGCTTAAATCACATAAAAATGTTAAATTCGAAATTATAACTTTAAAACCAAAAGTATATAAACTTTAAAACGTAACTTCTTACCTCAAATTCGTATGTAATCCTTCATGCAACGGTAGATTATGGTAATATCCTTTGAGATATTCCCGATGATGTATAAATCTTGATAATCCGACGGTCGGTTTGGAAGAAATCTTAGAGAGAGTAGAGAGAGAAATCTAGAGAGAGAAAGTCTAGAGAGAGAGTCAAAATCTGATTTTATGATTTTAAATTCCGTTTATATACTTCAACTAGTTATGTTTGCTACTTAACTCACTATTATTTTTGTATCATATATCACTCTTATTTAATTATCTTTAATAATTTATTAAATCATAATTTAAATATTTATATAATTCAATTAAATATTTCATAACTTAATTAAATTATAATTCAAATAATGTAATAAAATTACATTATTAGTTCTATAATCAGATAATAAGTTGGGCTAAAAGTTGGGTTGTTACAGAATGGGCTCCACCACGCACAAACTTCGTCCCCGAAGTTAGCTATGTTCGAACAGACTTGGGTAGATAGCTTTTATAATATCTCTTAATTCGCAAGACTGTTGCAAACCTTTGTGGTGTTTCCACTTGAACGAGCACCATCTGTATTTCATGATTTAATTCAATGTTTCACTGTTTGATCATTTTAGGAATTCTGACTTATTATTCATACTCTAATATATGAGCTTTATGCTTTATGCTATAATTAATCCAAATAACAATTCAATACATGAGTTAACTCATATATCTCTTTCGTTTGATCTTGAGCCAGTTATGACTTTTAAATTTCACATCTGTACTATTGCAAAATTTTCAATTGCTAACTTATGTAATCACATAAGAGATTTTTAAAACTTCTGTTTATCAGTTATATATATTCACTTTGTGAGCTTTAAAGATTTAATTTTATATCTCTTTCAATTCAGCTAACATCTATACCTATCAATTAGCTCTTAACTCTTTTCATTTGCTCTTGTAATAGTTACAGAGCTTTTCGGGAGTCTGATATCTGTACTTTATGTTTCTTTTATTGATGATGTTACAATCACCAATCACCTAGCTGATTTTTGATTTATGCTGACTATTGTGAAAACTTACAATTACTTTACATTGACAAGAAGATGGAATCAATCCTCCGGCGCAATAATCAGAGCCTAACTCTTCGTGTAACGACTCCACCTCACCTACCTTGGTCTCCAATTGCACTGCTATATCAGCCAAATCCTTTACATAAGCAGCTTCTCGAGAAGCAAAATCCTCCAAGATGATGGAGTATTTAAAAGCCGAAATTGAGAGGTTGAGGCAAAATGTTGAAATGCTGCATTTAAAGCTCACCGAACAAAACAGGAATCAGAGAATCAAAATTTGGAGTTACAATTGACCATATATTCTTCGCAACGGTTTCAGCAGTTGATGGATATTTCAGGCAAATCAAAACATGATCAAGAACTTGAAAAGATCATACGCTTTCAAATCTTCCAGTGAATAGGAATTAACGACATGGAACACAAATGCTATACAGAATCGAATTCCAAGGAAATGATTTTAATAGAAATCGACAATTTACTTAGGCTTTCTCGTTGCGATTCGTTCGACATGACGGCAGATTCTGTTATTGAAGTCAGATCTCGAGTTACCAGGGTTCCAAAGCCGTCTCTACGACCACTTACATTATCTTCTACTTTATCGTCATCGCCTTCCTCTATTAGTTTACTGTGAAATTCGGTCAAAAGGACTTAGACAAAGCAATAACCTTTGGTTCTGTTTAATTATATGAATAGACTTATGTTTGACTTTTCATTGGTGAATTTCTGAATTTTTAAAATTACTTTACTCTTTTGGCGGAAGCTTTTCATTTTATATGCAGTTAAGTGAAATAAATATTCTATATTGCACATCTCACTAGTCTCGCATCGACATAGTGAGGATCCATCACTTGCGTTTATTTTGGCATTTGACGGGCTTTTCATTGACCATTCATGGCTAATCGCTTGACTTAACAAAGATCTCAATCTATTTCTTTGTCACACTCGCTTTGTGCTTCTGATTTCTTTGATTTCAATTCAAGTTGTCGTTCGGTGCTTAATTACTTGATTCAAATACTCTTCTCATTAATATTTATTGGATCAACAACTTTTATCTTTGTCTCATTATAAGACACGCTGTAATCTTTCTGATTACTAGGATTTATGAAGAAGCTTGTGCTTAGGATTAAATTTCAATTTCTCTCGGGTTTTGAATCATACATGATTCAGATTACAATACCTATATTGGTTTATGGGTATAATTTTTTGATTGGAAAAGTATTTGTATCGTAACTTCAACTGATACAACCCATATGTCATCCGCATTATTCACTATCGATGACAGGGTTGTACAGTTAACTCAATACTTACTTTGGAATTGAAATTCAATTGGTAACGGAATTAAATCATTTTATCATATAAGAGACTTATTATTAGTTACCATTGTGGTCTTTTGGCGTCTCTGGTGTCTCCTCAGCATTCTCAGCAGTTATATGGAAAGCTCGTGCCTTTGTTGTAGGTATCATTGTAGTACTCTGTTGGATTGCTCTGCCAACTGGTTGTTCAGGATTGGTAAGCATGCGTGCATTCGGGCGATGCTAGGCATAATGTCCACACTCACCACAGTTGTAACATACGTCGTTTCTTTCTGGGCATTTATCGCTTCCATGTCCAATCTGTTTACAAGTGTAACACGTCACATCTCTAGGGTTGCAGCGTCCGCTATGAAATTTGATACAACGTTTACACGGTCGCGCTCCTGACTATATGGAATAAACTCTAGTCTTCTGAGCTGTAGAGGATGCTTGTGACTGCTGTTGACTGGACTTTGATGAACCGAAGAATCTACTGGATTTCTGTTTCTTAGCTGGAGATGGACAAGTAGGACTTATAGCCATCATAACGGGTTCACAACTCGAATCTGTGAATTCCCGCTCCACCATTCTTGATGCTTCCACTATGCTGAGATACGTTTTGAATTTTATGCAACTCATTTGTCTTCTATATATTGGATTCAGACCCAGTCTGAAACGGTTTATCTTACGCTCTTCTGTTGCTACTTGATATGACGAGTAGCCGCAAAGTCTTGAGAACTCATGCTCGTATTCATCAACGGTCTTAGTTCCTTGTTTCAATTGCATCAACTGCATCTCGAGTTCATCTTGTTTGTCGGTTGGACAGTATTTAGGCTATGTTTGGTAGAGAGCTTTTAAAAGCTTTTAAGAGCTTTTAGAAGCTTTTATTTTGAATAAGCTCTACAAAAAAATAAAAGCTTTGTTTGGAAGGATACACAGAGCTTTCATTTTCTCAAAAATAAGCTCTTTTTTAAAAAGCTAATAAAAGTAGCTTTTGAAAAGCTCCAGAGCTTTTAGTCAAACATATTTACTTTTTTACCCTTTTATTAATCATAAACTACCACCTTTAATTAATATTAATGTCCTTTTAAGTAATTTATTGCTAAAAACTATAGCTACAGCTACTTTTACCAAACACATTTATAAAACTAAAAGCTCTAGCTCTTTTAAAAAGTTTCAGCTCTCAAAAGCTTCAGCTACTAAAAGCTCTACCTCTATTAAAAACACAAAGCTACAGCTAGTTTTGCCAAACATACCCTTAGCGTTGAACATTTCCAAGAACTGATCCCAGTCCAGTGTCATAATCGCTTCCTCACCATATATGCTCCTTTGTGTTTTCCACCAGGCTCTAGCAGCTCCAACAAACAGTGCTGTAGCAAACTTAACTCTATTACTGTCCAGACATTCTGAGATACTGAAGATCTCTTCAGTATGATTACCCAATCTAACGCTTGAATTGGGTTTACTGTGCCTTCAAACGTTATGGCACCACTCGCTTTGAAGTCTTTAAATCTACAGCCTTTTGGCTGCACAACTCGTTGATTGATATACTCATTATCGGATTCCGATTCGCTTGACTGTTCAGTTTGCTTCTTTTTATGTTTATTTCTTTTTTCAGTTTTCTTTAATGATTCAATTTGCTCTAGCATAAACTTGTTTTGCTGCTCATTATTCTGGGTTATCAGTTGTTGCATCATTTCCAGGACTTGCTCTGGGGTCATGCCACCTGATGGTCCAGCTTCTCCTGACATAGCTCTGAAATACAATCACTAAGTATTTAGATCATTAGTCTAGCACATTGTACCCTTTCATGCCCCGTCCTACTAGTCTCTGAAACCTATCTTAGTTCAAGCCATCCTGTCATGATTGATATTATAGCATTGCATAAGTTTGAGATCATGTATTACACGTAATACAATGATTCACTCAAACTATTGCTCTGATACCATCCTGTGAGACCCAAGATTTCTCAAAGGTCTTAAATCTAGGCCCAGTAGCAACGCAATATCAATCATGAAACTAAGATAAAATTAACAGTGCGGAATTAAAGTTAATTACAATCAGAGACAGAATTTAAGTGATAGGGATAGACATTCTAGACTATTTCATTAAGGCACAAATATAAACTAGCCTCGAACCCCAAAGCTCAATCATCAATCAAGTACCAAGGTGTCGAAACAGGTTCTAAAGCACTTCAAGCTCCTTTAAAGTCCTGACCTATAAACTAGGTCTAGCCAATCCTTTGCCTTTACCTGAAAAATAATGCAACAACGGGGTAAGCTTAATTGCTTAGTGAGAATGTAGAATTTCACATTTAACATGGAATTATGAACGCGGAAGCACATGCACTGCACTCGGCTCATGCACGGCTCAGCTCTATTGCTTATGCACTGCACTAGGCTCATGCACAGCTCAATCTCGAAGGGACATTGGCCAATTAATGCTCTTTAGATGCGCGACTTTGCTCAGCTCCCAGTTATAAAACTGTTATTGCTCTTGAGACTTTTAGACAAATTCATAAGGAATGCTCGGATGATGATAACTCCATACACACGCATCATTAGTGGGGATCAGCCACATACTGGGCTAGCTACCAGTAATTGCTCTATATGGATATCATCGAAATGCTCCGCTCTCAGCTACCCTTGTGCTGCTTCTATCACGATAATAGCCAACCCCTCTACGCCTACCATTAACCAACATTGAGCCATAGTGGTGGAGTTAAGCTTACACCCTCAATGACTCTGTCAGAATCGAAATCTTGAAGAAGAAAGAAATGCTCACGCAACACGAGCATAGTATACTTATACTATGACCATATATCCATAAGTCTCGAGAGTCAGAATGCCGCAATAAATCTCGACGCTTTCATGCGATTTTTAGTATTAACTTCGAAGGGCTTCATCCGTTCCCTTGAGCTCTGCATTACCCTTGAAGCCCTATTTCGACTTTAATGATTACAATTGTCCACACCCTTTCGAATGTTCCTCCGCCCTAAATTCGACCTGCCTGCCAATTCCCAGCAACCTAACCTCCACTATATCCTGCATTCGATTCCATCTCTCGCATTGTTATGCTCCCTTTTCCCTTCGCACCCTTATGGGTTTTTTAACTTCGCGAACCCGATTCGAATTTAGGGACAAGATTGGCGACCAAATTTGGTTCCCCTTTTTACGTATATCGACGTTGTCTGGTATCTCGAAGTTGTTTTCATCTACAGGTTTGATCTTACATTTTCTAAGTCTTCTAAACACTCTGTATGCATACTGAATATTACACGCTAAACTCGTTTCATATTATACATTTTCTCGTTAAATCTCAAGTTATCCTCTAGCTTCACTCACGCATACAAAAATGGTACCTTCTCCATTAGGTCCCTTCGAGGAATTTGGCGCGAACAAGTACTAAACTTGTAAAACGTCAAATTCTCCCTCCCCCTTCGTATGTCCTCCCTTCTGCCAACGGAGCTTATGGTCATTCTTCTTCGAGATCTTCGCTTCGTTCTCCATCTTGCTAATCCGCACGGTTCGGTTTGGCGGACCTCTTAGAGAGCGAGTCGAGGGCGGAAATCTCGCGGAGAGAGCCCTTCTCGCTAGAGAGAGTCAACATCTGCTTCTGATTTTCCCCTTCTCCTTTTATCTTCCTTCAACTCGTTCTGTTTGTCCCTTCATCGCCTCTTATTTTTGTCTTGGTTGTCTCTTCTTCTTTCCTTCTCTTTCATCCTTTCTTCCCTCCATGCTCCCTTCTCGCCTCTTTCTCTTCCTTGCCCTTCCACTCTTTCTCACTTCCTTCCCTTCTCCCTTTGCCACTACTCTGTACTCCACCCTCGTTGCCTGTCTTGAGTTCCCTACTCCGCTCCTACGTTGGTTTGTCCCCGTTGGGTTGTTCCCGGTTGCTGTTTGTTTCGGTCCGTCCCCCGACCCCACACGTGTTGCCCCCCCTCCCTGGTTACATTCTGAACGGTCGTATGGGTCTGTTTCTATTCCGCACTTCATCCACGGTTTTTGTTACGGATTTGTCCGTCAGGACCCGGTTTTCCCCCCCTGCCAGCGGTCTTCCCTGATCCCCGCCCCCCCCTCTGTCCGGCAGCCTTGGCTCCCGCGCCGCATTGTCTTTCGGCTCGACTACCGTTCCTCCCTGTTCTTCCTTTCCCCCCCTTCTTTTGTTGGGGGTGAACGGGTTTGCTGGCTCCGCCCGGTGTCGCTCCCTTGCGTGCCACCTCTGCCGTTGGCTAGGCACGCTCCCTTCCTACTGTTGTTTTATCACTTCCGTTCCCCTATTTATCACTCCTGTACGTTTACCCGCGTCAGTACGGAGTTTGGCGTGGTCTGATAACCAGAGGTCCAAAATAACAGCCAACTGTGTTCGTGCTTATCGGTCCCTACAAAGAAAAAAACCCACGAAAAGAAAATATGAGTACTCCCTGTGGACCCGAGCACAGACCAACTACCACTAGTACTCCTTTTGTTGATCGGCCCGCAGGCGTCGCTCCCTCTGCCCGACCCACCTCTGCACGTGGGCCGCTATCAGCGAGTTTGCAGTCCTTTGCTTTGTGTGACTTCTTGTGTACAATTTGCCATTTCTTTGACCCGCGTACACACTGCAATCGAAACTCGTCACTCCACTACACACTTGTCATCGAACTATAAACACTTCAGTGGGACGCCTTGCAACAGAGCATGTTTAGTGATGTAATTCATATTCCTTAAGTGCAAGTGTGCCATGCGTCTGTGCCATAAAATGTGTTCGGACTCTGAAGCTTTTCATAGAAGACAGATTGTTCCCATCGACGAATCAGATATGTTCATGTCCATCAAACGAAGCCAAAAGATTCAGATGATCTTCAGCCGATTCAGATTCAGATGATCTTCAGCCGATTGTGCACTCATAGGAGTCTTTGTGTAGTGTTGAGAAGTGGATGCTGAATGAGTCGGTTTTTCTTCCGGCTTAGAATACCCTAAGAATGTCCGACTACTAGTTTCGTCTGACTCAAATGGGATGGGCTCTGCTCCCGTGAAAATGTTGTAGCTGACTTCAGTGCACTTGCGATTGACGGTTTTGTCTTTCCAAAATACATTTCTGGATCTTGGACTTGATCATATTCTCGTTCCTTCTTTTGTAACTGAAAGTTGTAAGCCCTCAGCGTCCCTATAACTTCTTCTGGAGTGAGAGTCTCAAATTTTTCTTCATCATGCTTGATCTGTGCTGTGTACATTTCCCACTTCGCATGTAAAGCACCAAGAAGCTTCTCTATCTTCTCAGTCTCTCGATAATCAACATCGTGATTATCCAGCTTTGTCAGCAGATGGATAGAAACTTGTAATAGTCTCATCCAGCTTTTCAGTTTTCAATACTTTAAAATTGGCGAACTGCTGTTTCAGTATTTCGGTCCTTCCCTTGCGAACCCTCAGATTTCCCTTTGTAACACCCCGACTCCCGAGCAAGTACGTGTAATTATTTTATTGAGTATTGTGTTGGTCCAATTGCGTCCCGTATAATGGATTATACGTGTCGGGACGGGGATTATGTGGATTCGGGATAAAATTTAGTGGATAAATTATAAATATGGATTCACGAGATTAAATGGGATTTAATGATATACATAGTGGATTTTTAGTATTGGGGTCGGGTATCGGTGTCGAACCCGCGTTATAACGGGATCAGTATATGTACGTACATGTGTATAACGTGCATTCTTTGTCTTCCTTTTTGTGCAAATCAGTGAAGTAAGTGTGTGTTTGTGTAAACTCTTGCTGCTGAAGTTTGATTTGAAGCCAAAACAAGATATTGAAGTGTTGCAAATCAATTAATAGCTTCCATAGGTGTGTTCTTGAAGTCTTAAGGTAAGGGACCTTTGAATTGACCTTGAATTTATGTGTTAATTGTTATGGGATTGTGGGAAATGGTTTCTGTATGATTTAGAAGTGTTTTGGGACGATCTTTGCGATCTGTTATGGGTAAAATCGATTTTGGGGTTGAAATCTCCATGGAAAGAAGCTGAAAAAGGAAGAAGATGAGTCTGACCGCGAGCGCGGCCGTGATCAGATGAGCGCGACCATGATCAGGAGTGCGGCCATGATCAGATGAGCGCGGCCGTGATCGGGAGCGCGGCCGTGATCGGGAGCGCGGCCGTGATCGGGAGCGCGGCCGTGATCATGAGCGCGCCCGTGATCAGGAGCGCGCCCGTGATCAGGAGTGCGGCCATGATCAGATGAGCGCGGCCGTGATCGGGAGCGCGGCCGTGATCAGATGAGCGCGCCCGTGATCAGGAGCGCGACCGTGATCAGATGAGCGCGACCATGATCAGGGCTGTTTTGGGCAGATTAGGTTTTTAGACCCCGGGAACCTATTTGGGTTGCTTTTTGAGGGTTTTATCTATTGAATTAATGGTTATTGGGCATTTTGGGCTTATCTGTTAAGCCGGGATTAACCTGGGAAGGTTCGTTGTGTGTACAGGGATTGTCAGAGAACGTTTCGGGCCGGGTTCGGATCAGCGAATTAGAGATATTGTGCAGGGTGATCCAGGTGAGTACACGAGTTCTTTTCAAAGGGCCTATATATATCGAGTCATAATATGTGTATATATTATTGTTGTGATTGTGTTGGGCACTGCGAGCTGCCCCTCAGGTATGGTCCTTCTTTCTTTATATGTGTTATATGTATGAGATCCATTATAGGGTATTGCGATGAGTTATCGCGAGGGCGGGTAGCTCTATTTAATCCTGTGTAGGTTTCCCATATATATATATGCGGCCGTCATTCCTGTTAGCCTCCATGGGCGTGGCATGGCTCCAGGGGGGAGGGATTCACCAATTGAGATGAGAATCTCTTTCTGTATTGGATCTCTAGGGTCTCTGATTAGAGGCCGGTTGGCATCTGTTATGCCATATAGTGTACGACTGCCATGTGACATGCGATATGTGCTTATGTGAATTGTGCAGTGTCTAACCCTTGTGTACTCACGAGCTGCGAAGCTTACGTATTCGAGTCTGATGTGTGTATAAGGGGAACCGAAGATAGGACCGCCAACTCCTCAGCGAAGATAGGAGCGTGACTTGCTGTTGCCGAGAGATCCCGCATTTTTTCATATGTATGTGTTCCTTATACTGTTGGGAAAACTATGGGTCAGCTATACCGGGTTTGTCTGTGGATATTGGGATCTGGGTCGGGTTTTGTATGTTGGGTTGGCTTCTAGACATTTTGGTTAATGTGTGTAAAAATGTTTTAATTAATCAGTGTTTGTGTAAACCTTGACATTGTGATATGGATATTATATGCGTTAATGTCACCTGTGTATTGTAAATGACGTGGTTTTTAGCTGGGTTTAGAGGGTGTTACATGTATGGTATCAGAGCTTGTGGTTTTAGTAATGGGCATCGGGGGATGCTTGAGCTTAGACCGTGTTCAGATTCTTGGGGAGTATTCCGGTGATGGATACTAGAGGATTTAATTATCCTGGCTTAGTGTATAACGCTGGGAGACTTGTCCTTGTGCTTAATTGTCTTGTTTTGTGCAGATCAGTATGACAGATCAGGGAGAGGGTTCTGGCGCGGGTAAGCCGTCGGGTGATGAGTATATCTGCAAATCAGAGCTGCTTGAGTTTCTTACAGAGTTTTATAGACAGCAGAGAGAGAAGGAGAGAGAACAGGGACATGATATGGGACCACGTGCTAGGGGTGGTCAGGATACAGGTGCGGGTGCCTCTTCGTCTACGTCACAGCGAGGGGGTTCGTTTAAGGATTTCATGATTGGGAATCCTCCAGAGTTTAGGGGTGGGGGTGAGCCAGGGATGGCGTTATTGTGGGAGCGCGAGATCGAGTCCGCGTTTCGGGTTGCTCATGTTGACCCGAAGGACATGGTTGGGTATGCCACATATCAGTTGAGGGGTGGGGCCTCACAGTGGTGGAGATCGATTGAGTCATCTATGTCTGATTCTCGTGCATATGCGATGTCTTGGGCCCAGTTTAAGGCCATGTTTGAGATTCAGTATGCGCCCCATGACGAGCAGAGAGAGATGGAGCGTCGTTTCCTCCATCTACAGCAGTGGGATCTGTCCGTGCAGCAGTATGTGGATCGCTTTAATGAATACTCTCAATTCGCGTCGCAACATGTAGATACAGAGAGGCGCAAGGACGATGCTTTTGTTGACGGCCTGAGACCGGATATCAGTGAGTTTGTGGGACAGCAAGAGACATCATCTTCCGCCAGAGTGCTAGAGTTAGCTCGCATGAGAGAGCGAGAGATCGAGAGGCCGCGGGAGCAGCCGCCCACCCAGAGACAGCGTACAGGGGCCTCCGATGAGTCCAGTTACTGGCATGAGCCGAGGGACCAGCAGCCCGAGCAGGGCCATCATCAGGAGCAGAGTACAGGTTCGCGTAGAGACAGGAGTAGAGACAGAGGCAGAGATAGACGCCGAGATGACAGATCCAGAGGCCAGGGTCAGAGAGACAGCCATGCGGCCAGTCAGAGCAGTCTTGGGCAGGGGTCCCGGGCATCAGGGTGCAGAGCTAACAGTTCATCCGGGGAGCGAGATTGTCCGATATGCCACCGCAGGCATGCCGGGCCATGTGCTAGTGATCAGTTTTTATGTTTCAGATGTGGTCAGTTCGGCCACACAGCTACAGCATGCACAGCCCCTGAGGCATTATGCTTCCGATGTGGGAAGCCAGGCTACCGCATGCGATATTGTCCAAAGGCAGCACCAGCCGTACCGGGGGCGAGCACGAGCGGTGCTAGAGCAGAGCCTTCTTCTTCGACTTCTCGCAGGGATGCAGCCCCGAGAGCCAGTGGTCGAGTCTTCCAGTCCACAGCTGAGGAGGCCAGAGATGCTCCAGATGTTGCTACGGGTACGTACGTTCTGAATGGCTTGCGTGCGCGAGTCTTATTTGATTCTAGAGCCGATCGCTCATATGTGTCAGTGTCCTTCTATGCTTATTTTACTGTTGCTCCTACTGTGTTGTCTGTGCCATTGATTGTCGAGTGGGTAGACGGTAGTACCGCGCTAGTGAGTCGTGTTTATCGAGAGTGTGTACTTGAGATCGATACTCACCTATTCCTGATCGATTTACTGCTTATTGAGATCAGCAGCTTCCATGTGATTGTCGGTATGTACTGGATGACAGCCCGTCAGACAGACATTCTTTGTGCTAAGAAGATGATCAGGATACCGATTTTTGAGACCGAGGTCGTGACAGTTTATGGGAAGAGGCGAAAGGGCGAGATAGGGATTATCTCGATGGTTAGAGGCCAGAGATACGTGACGAAAGGTTGCGACACCTTCCTGGCTTATGTGATTGACGCCCAGAAAGAGAAGACGAAAGTAGGGGATGTACCTGTAGTGCGAGACTACCCTGAGGGATTCCGAGATGAGTTACCTGGGCTACCGCCAGATCGCCAGGAAGAGTTCCGGATCGACCTTATCCCTGGAACGGTGCCGATTGCGAAGACGCCTTATAGGCTGGCACCCACTGAGATGCGAGAGATGATGACTCAGCTTCAAGAGTTGCTGGAGAGGGGATTTATCCGTCCGAGCTCATCGCCGTGGGGAGCACCGGTGTTGTTTGTGAAGAAGAAAGACCGTATCATGCGAATGTGTATCGATTATCGAGAGCTGAATAAAGTGAAAGTGAAGAATAGATATCCACTTCCGCGAATTGATGATTAATTCGATCAACTACAAGGATGTAGCTTCTTTTCGAAGATTGATTTACGATCTGGATATCATCAGCTGAAGGTTAGGGAAGAGGATGTGCCCAAGACAGCCTTCAGGACACGCAATGGACACTATGAGTTCTTATTCATGCCATTCGGACTGACTAACGCACCCGCAACCTTCATGGATTTGATAAACAGGGTGTGTAGAGCCATGTTGGATCGATATGTGATCGTGTTCATAGACGACATATTGATTTATTCGAGGAGCGCTGAGGAGCATGAGCAGCACTTGAGGGAGGTCCTGAGCGTGCTGCAGAGAGAGAGACTCTATGCGAAGTTTTCGAAGTGCGAGTTTTGGCTCCGAGAGGTGCAGTTCTTGGGCCATGTTGTGAGTAGCGAGGGCATTAAAGTGGATCCCGCGAAGATTGAGGCTGTGATGAGTTGGGAGCAGCCTAAGACCGTGCCAGAGATTCGTAGTTTTCTGGGATTAGCATGCTACCACCGACGGTTCATTCAGAATTTTTCACGGATAGCCATGTCGTTGACAAGACTGACACGGCAAGGCGTACCATTCGAGTGGAATGACGAGCAGGAGACCGCCTTTGCTGAGTTGAGAGCTCGATTGTGCCAGGCGCCGGTGTTGGCTTTGCCCGAGGGTACGGATGATTTTGCTGTGTACTGTGATGCATCATGGACAGGGCTGGGTTGTGTGTTGATGCAGCGAGCCAAGGTGATTGCCTACGCTTTGAGACAGCTGAAGACATATGAAAAGTACCATACGGTCCTTGATCTTGAGTTGGATGCCATAGTCTTTGCGTTAAAGATATGGCGACATTATCTATATGGGTCCCAGTTTGTGGTTTATACTGATCACAAAAGCCTCCAGTATCTTTTCAGTCATAAGGAATTGAACATGCGACAGAGACGTAGTTTAGAGCTCCTAAAAGACTATAACTGTGAGATACAGTATCACCCTGGGAAGGCGAACGTTGTAGCTGACGCCTTGAGCCGTAAGGCGTGTGTTCAGATGATTACTTCCCGAGCTGTGAGACTCGAGATCACCTCTACCCTGACTGACAGTCTGAGATTGGCACAGATAGAGGATCTGCGGGAGCAGAATGTGAAGAAAGAGAGGCTGGTGGTGCAGTCAGATTCATTGGTCAGGGATGACCGAGGGATATATACGCTGAGAGGCAGAGTTTGGGTTCCCAAAGTCGGGAACTTGCGACAGTTGATCCTTGATGAGACGCATAAGTCGAGGTTGTCTATTCATCCTGGGAGCACCAAGATGTGCCGAGATCTCCGAGAATTCTAGTGGTGGCCGGATATGAAAGGGATGTGGGTCGTTATATCGAGCAGTGTATGACATGTTTGCGGGTCAAAAGTGAGCACCAGAAACCGCACGGCCGTCTACAGCCACTGGAGATTCCTGAGTGGAAGTGGTACCACATCACGATGGATTTCATCGTCTGACTTCCTCGTACTGTGCGTGGGAACGACATGATTTGGGTCATAGTGGACCGGTTGATTAAAGTGCGCACTTTCTTGCGGTTCGGGGTACGATCACGATGGATCAGCTAGCGCGGCTGTATATTGATGAGGTGTTGTCGCGCCATGGGATTCCGAAGTCGATTACTTCTGATCGCGATACCCGTTTCACCTCGTGGTTCTGGCAGAGTTTCCAGAGAGAGCTCGGTACCCGGGTTCAGTTGAGTACAGCTTATTGGCCTCAGACAGATTGGCAGACTGAGCGCACCAACCAGACACTCGAGGATATGCTGAGAGCATGCGCCATAGATTTCAGAGGTAGCTGGGATGTGCATCTCCCGTTAGTAGAGTTTGCTTATAGTAATAGCTACCATGCCTCGATCAAGATGGCCCCGTTTGAAGCATTATATGGCCGTAAGTGTCTAACCCCCGTGTGTTGGGGTGAGGTCGGTGAGCGACCGATTAGTGGGCCCGAGCTACTTCAGGATACGAGTGACAAAGTAGCCATGATCCGGGAGCATATGCCTATTGCACAGAGGCGTCAGAAGTGTTATGCTGACCGCCGTACTTTAGAGCTCGAATTCAGTGTTGGGGATCAGGTGTTGCTGAAAGTGTCTCCGTGGAAAGGGGTAATCCGATTCAGGCATCGGGGTACGCTGAGTCCGAGGTATATAGGGTCGTTTGAGATAATTGCCAGGGTCAGAGATCAGGCCTACCGATTGAGATTGCCACCAGAGTTAACCGGTGTACATGATACATTCCACGTGAGTCGTTTGAGAAAGTGTTTAGCGAAAGAGGATCAGTATGTGCCATTGTTTGAGATATCAGTGGACGACCATTTGAGGTATGCTGAACAACCAGAGATGATTACTGATCGCAAGGTGAAGAGGTTGCGCAATAAAGAGATATCATTGGTACTCGTTCAATGGAGACACCATAAGGGTACCAGCGCAACTTAGGAGCCTGAGTCTGAGATGTGGAGTCGCTATCCTTTCCTGTTCCAGAGCCAGAGTTAGATTCCGGGACGGAATCTTTGTAAGGGGGGAGGATTTGTAATACCCCGACTCCCGAGCAGGTACGTGTAATTATCTTATTGACCAATTATTTTATTGACTATTGTGTTGGTCCAATTGCGTCCCGTATAGTGGATTATACGTGTCGGGACGGGGATTACGTGGATTCGGGATATAATTTTAGTGGGTAAATTATAAATATGGATTCAAGAGATTAAATGAGATTTAATGATATACATAGTGGATTTTTAATATTGGGTCGGGTATCGGTGTCGAACTCGCATTATAACGGGATCCGTATATGTACGTATATGTGTATAACGTGTGTTCTTTGTCTTCCTTTGTGTGCAAATCAGTGAAGTAAGTGTGTGTGTGTGTGTGTGTGTAAACTCTTGCTGCTGGAGTTTGATTTGAAGCCAAAACAAGAGATTGAAGTGTTGCAAATCAATTAAAAGCTTCCATAGGTGTGTTCTTGAAGTCTTATGGTAAGGGACCTTTGAATTGACCTTGAATTTATTTGTTAATTGTTATGGGATTGTGGGAATTGGTTTCTGTATGATTTAGAAGTGTTTTGGGATGATCTTTGCGATCTGTTATGGCTAAAATTGATTTTGGGGTTGAAATCTCCATGGATAGAAGCTGAAAAAGGAAGAAGATGAGTCTGACCGCGAGCGCGGCCGTGATCAGATGAGCGCAGCCGTCATCAAGAGGGCGGCCGTGATCAGATGAGCGCGGCCGTGATCGGGAGCGCGACCGTGATCAGATGAGCGCGGCCGTGATCAGGGCGGTTTTGGCCAGATTAGGTTTTTAGTCCTCGGGAACCTATTTGGTTGCTTTTTGAGGGTTTTATCCATTGAATTAATGATTATTGGGCATTTTGGGCTTATCTGTTAAGCCGGGATTAACCTGGGAAAGGTTCGTTGTGTGTACAGGGATTGTCAGAGATCGTTTCGGGCCGGGTTCGGATCAACGAATTAGAGATATTGTGCGGGGGTGATCCAGGTGAGTACACGAGTTCTTTTCAAAGGGCCTACATTTATGGAGTCATAATATGTGTATATATTATTGTTGTGATTGTGTTGGGCACTGCGAGCTGCCCCTCAGGTATGGTCCTTCTTTCTTTATATGTGTTATATGTATGAGATCGATTATAGGGTATTGCGATGAGTTTTCGCGAGAGCGGGTAGCTCTATTTAATCCTGTGTAGGGTTCCCATATATATATATATATATATATATATATATATATATATATATATATATATATATATATATATATATATATATATATATATATATATATATATATATATATATATATATATATATACTCCTTGATAAAGCATTTAGCTTAAGGTCTTAAAAACAAATTTTTTTGCATGATGTACAATTGATTAAAGCATGGTGACTGAATGTTAAGAGGTACTACTTAAATAAGCTTAATGTACAACTCATTGGTGCTTTGAAAGCATTTGAAAAATACAAAACGGATGCATCGTCAGAATAACTACATTTGCCTGGGAAACTGATGTACCATTGGGAATATACAAACTCTTTGTCTTCTGCAGCGCTCTTTGTCTTCTGTAGCGTGCCATTTGCCTCCCAAAAAAACGCCTTTCCATTTAACTCTCTCCCTCCATCTCTTGCTCAGTCGCCGGTCGCTCAAAACCAGTTCCCTCGCTTGCATGGAAAACCATCACACCATTGAATTCTGGTGAGTTTTAATCAACATCTGATTGTGTGTTGATCGTTTCGGTTTTGAGGTTTTATGTAGATTTTCATGTGTTATTGGTTCTGAGTTTCAAAAATCAATCTACGTAGGACATTATGTAGACGGGGAAGCGAGTCACCGTCGAAGAACAACCTATGTAGGGTTACGAGTTTTGTCAGACGACATTTAGGAAGGGAGGGGGATGTGGATTTCGTCGATCTGAACACAAACGGAACCACAAAGGAACATATTCGGACATTGTTTTTTATGTATGTCCTTCTATCGAATCGCTGCTGTCAATCTATTTAAGAAATCTGGAACAGCGGTTTGTTCTTTGATATCAGATCTGCAGTCAATCAATTTCAGGTTTGCTCTTGATTTCAGTTTATATGTAGATCATTTGATGTGTCAAACCAGAAAACCTAGGTCATTGTGTTGCTTCTGCTGGCAACTTCTACCAAGAATTTGACCTCACTTGGGATGACCGTTCGGCCAAGATTTTCAATGGCGGCCAACTTTTGTCACACTCTTTGGATAAAATTTCTGGGTCAGGGTTTAAGTCCAAAAAAGAGTATTTGTTTGGGAGGATTGATATGCAGCTGAAGCTTGTTACATGCAACTATGTTGGAACTGTAACTCCTTATTATGTATGTTTTTTTTTTTTCTCATTTTCTAAATGGTTATGGGTTCAATTCTCGTTTCATACACCAGCTAGGATAAATAGGTGGTAACGTAAGTTGCTTTTCGAAAAGATTTTTTAGCAAAATGAGCTTGAAAATTATATAGGTAGTGCTTGAGATATTGACAAGAGAAGGATTTTGATATCCCTTAACAACAGAGTTTTAATCAAAGCGAGCAATGCTTTTCAGTTTTTTTTATTTGTTTTTCTGTTTTTCTATATTACCATTTCCATGAACGTGTTTGTTTTTTTCTTTACATTCATGGGGTTTCTGAAGGTTTTACTTGATCTCAGTATCAAATTTGATGAATGTTGGTTTGTGACAACTGAGAAAAGTATGGGCTTGTGGCTTTGTACTAATAGTGGCAAGCAAGAAAAACTTACTTTAGTCCATAATTTAAGGGATTAAACATGTCAGTGTTGTGTTTGAGGTGCTGGTGATTGCAGTAGGTACGGGATACGGGATTCATTAAATGACGGACGAAGGAGTAACAAAATAGATCTATGCTTCGTATGGGATGGTCAACATGGTCCAATTATTTTGGTGACATGTTTATAAGGAAATGGTTATTTGTATAATAGTTTCCTTTATTTTTATTTTTAAAAAGGTTATTGATTTTTATTTAGTTTTGTTTCATAGTTATTGCTATTTGTAAGTTAAGCATTGTTCATTTGCCACATACCTTTATCTTTACTACTTTGTAATGCATATAGATCAATGATCTTAAACACAATTTTTTATGTATCAGATACAACTTATTTATGCCCATTCTTGAAATTTAAGACAATAGGTACAAGTTTAGATACGTACAAGTGAGTATTGCATGGAAAGAAAGAGTCAAACATTGAAAACATAAATGTTTGGATTCTGGAAATTCATATAAGCTTCAATTAATCTCAATTTCATCAAAATTAGACAACATTTAGTGTTGTAAACTTGAAATAAAGCACATGCATGTTATTGTTATATGTTCAATTGTTTATATAAACATTTTGAGAGTTTAATTTAAAATATGAAATCAAAAGTATGAGATTCATGAATACAAAATGTTGTTGTCCATGTTTCTTTCGGTTTTAAGACTAAAAGAAGGCCAAGAATGGCCAATTGGCCTTCGGACTTAATTATATAAATGTATTGAATGTTTGTGTGATCATTTATATACATAAATTGCCCACAATCCATCTAATATTGCTGCTGAAATTGAATTAAAACAGAAAGAAACAAGGCTGGAAGGTGCTGTGCATAAGTTTTGTATAAAGTAGAGGAACTCTGAGACTTAAAAGTCTTCGAGTGTTGTGTGATAAAATACTCATAGCAACAACACCTTAACTATAAGTTCTAAGTGTTAGTAGGGTAGCATAGCGAATCTGAGATTTATAAAATCTCAGATTTAAGAAATTCACAGAATTATAAAATCTCAGAGTGGGAAAGAAATTCACAGCACTAAATCACAACAAACAGCACCGTAATACATACGTATATTGAATTTCTTACAAGTCGATACTGGACTTGTTTCAATGTTATGATTTACTTGTGGACACCTTACTCATCTTACAATTCTAATTCGTTTCTTTATGGCTGACAGATTTTGGGCTATCCAAGGTTAGCCTCATAAACATCACAGAGGATTTTTCAAGATTATGAAGTCAAATCATAATCAACACCATCTGTGTTTTTTGCCCAATCAACCATCAGGTGCGTGTTTCTCAATTTGCTACAGAATCTAAAAATTTTTTGGACTGTTGCTCTCTTTGTCATCATGACTACTTTTTCTTCATCTTGCATTTTCTTTATAGACTTGGGTTTTTCTATTTTAGAATAGTTCGGCTTGCGATTGTGCTTTCATAATTTTTCTGCTTTTGTGATCAGGTTGATGTGCGTGCTCTTAGTAATTGATATTATGGTTTTCCTGTGTTCATGTAGTACAAGTTGTTATAAATTGAAATAATATGTCCACAACACAAACTCCTTTTTATCATGATTTTTATTGTTAGATTATAGATACAAGGAAAAGGCATTTATTATCTGCAAATCTGTAAGCTTGCTCAATGGCTATGTAATTGGTTTTTCTGTCAGTCATTTTTGGAATCTGGATCTGTGGTGTCGATTTTGTAACACTTAAGTTCTTTCCAATGTAGCAAGAATTAAGGTACTTTTATCTGCATATTGTTTTTCTAATTTCTTGGTGACAATATACATGATGTGAATGTGAGAGTGAGCAGCCCTGGGATAAATGATGTGAATGTGAGATTGAGCTTTCTTCATTGTTGGGATAGTTAGATGATCAATTTCAAAAAATTTGTTCTAACTAAATGGAACATCATTCGGATAACATGAATGCATGTCATCATTAAATTTAATCATCCAGACAAAATCTTATTAAACTAATTTGATCTATTCCAATTCGGTTGGGGTTTAGAGCCAATTTGTCACATACTGAACAATAAACCATTTAAAACCTTCTAGATTTATGGTTTGAAAAATATACATATTAGATGATAAGTTTCAAATGTGAAAATTAAAATGCTAGGTAACAACATTTAGCGGGTTTTGTTTTTTCAGGGAACTTATTTTTGGAAATTTTCAATAAGAAGTACTTTACTGAATTTAACCATTACTGGTCTGGTTTTCTTTGTTTTGAATCAGTTTTATTTGCTTTATTGGTTCGTCTCAAGTATTTTTGCATACCCCGATTTGAACATCATAAATTTTATTTAAGTATGAGTAAATAATTCCTGTATATAATTAGTGATCAATCGTCAAGTACTAGGAATTTTTCTTTTTTTGCGGCTTCTAATCATGCTTTGTGTCTATTTATATGGAGTGAAACTGGTTTTTGGTTTGGTACTGTTATATCATAACGGTTCGGCTACTTTGGTACTGTTTTTAAAAAGGTTAATTTAATGGATCAACGAGCTCCTTGTAATATTTTACATAGGTACTACTAAACAACACTGTAAGAGGGTATTGGTAATTTCATTACTCACTCTCTAAAGCACTTGATGAAATTCAGTTTTGTAGCTGTTCTTTGACTGTGAGTGAATCTTCTTTGATTTTTTTATACACATAATCCCCCTTTGCCTGCGGACTCACATCTTTACATAGGACATTTCTCCTGGTTGGTTATTTGTTTGAAATTTGTTGTATTTATACAAGAAGTTTGACTAAAATGTTAGAAAGCAAAATGATGGACTATGAAATTCAGCTTAAGAAATGATACAGACCTTTTAATGTCAACTTTCTTGAATAAATTTGTTGTGTATGAAATTGCCAGTTCTTGGAAACTTGAATATTTTCAAGATTAGCATTTTATGTTCTTGGTTTTTCAACAACTTCTGACAATTTTGTTAGGGTTGGATGACTTAACTTTGAAAATGTCATGTGGTGAATTCATATACATGAATTTCAGGTGTATCAGCAATCTGTGTGTAATCTGATTTGGCCAAAATCAGGATTATTACAAGTTTTGGATGATTCAGATGATCCAACAACCCAACTGCTGAACAAAGAGGAGGTTCATAGGTGGAGACAAGATGGTGCAAATATTGTTTACAGACACAGAGTGATTAGAGTTGGATATAGAGGTTCATAAGTGAAGACAAGATGGTGCAATTATTGTTTACAGGCAGAGTGATTAGAGTTGGATATAAAGCTGGTTTTTTCATATGTAGTAAGCATGTTTTCGACGTGTTTTGATTGGTGTAATAACTTTTCTGATTTGTGGTTCTTTGTTATATTTATGCTTATGAATGATGATATTGTTTGCTAATGAACCATTTAGATTGATTCCCAGGTGGTTAAATACTTAAATTTTGTTCTTCACTGCCCAGCAGGATTTTATATTCAATATTCATCAATAGAAATGCTAAAAGACTAAATCTGTGTGTGTGTATATTTTATACATGCACCAAGTGTGTGTGAGTGTATACTTTAATTGATACAATGTTTCAATCTAAATTACACTTAAAGAGGATATATATATATAATATATATATATATATATATATATATATATATATATATATATATATATATATATAGAGAGAGAGAGAGAGAGGGAGGTTCAATTGAGAACTTTTATGCATCGAGGTACAAAAGAATCTATATCATCCATTAGATCAAAAAATTGTATGGATTAGATTGATGGCAAAAGGGTAAATAGTTGGACAATTTTATGCATCTTGTGCATTATGAAAACAAACAAGGAAGGACATTTTGGGGAATGTGCATACCTCATTAAATTTAATATTTCAACAAATAATCAAATAATAAATGTTAAATAAATTCAATTGGTACATTTCCAAACTCAACAAAAATTACACAAATTCAAAAAAGATGATGGAGATCGATGCATTTCATCGTTAATCGTGTTTATCTATGCATCGTTTTCAAAAAAGACGCATTTAACAAAAAAAATACACAAATTCATTTATGCATCGTGTTCGTCATTCATATTCTTAATTCATCTATGCATTGTGTTCAACTTGTTCATCATTCATCTATGCATCGTCATTGTTCATCATCCATTTATGCATCATCATTTGTTGTTGTTGATCGTTCATCATCTATGCATCGTCATTGTTCATCTTCCATCTATGCATCATCATTATCCATCGTTCTTCATCCATCTATGCATCGTGTTTTTCATATTTATCATCGGTTGCATCTCTTGTTCATGTTCATCATCATCGTTGTTCATCGTTAATTTTCGTCTTCAAATTATCATCACTATGAAAATTTTGAAGAACACAATTAGAGAGAAAGGGAGAAAGAGAGAGATAGAGAGAAATGGGGAGGAAAATGAGGAATATAGTTAATATGAGATTTTAATTCAAAATGTAACTCCTAATTATCTTTTAATGATATTTAAAAATTAATTAATTTCATATATTTAATTTTCCCAAAATGTTCTTTGTGCACCCTTGTAAGATTATTCGATGCATAAATGTGCCCCGAGGTGGCCCGATGCATAAAAGTTCTCATTTGAACCTCAATCTATATATATATATATATATATATATATATATATATATATATATATATATATATATATATATATATATATATATATATATATATATATATATATATATATATATATATAT